>OU343061.1:48181631-48661122 GCA_910593695.2 Ocypus olens
CTATTTTTGATATTCCACTTTAAAAATTGACATATCATACCCTGAAACAAGATGGCACTCCTCAAAACTTGAATTATAGAAAAAAATTATGCGTTTCGCGATTAAAAAATCGTAAAAAAATCATTGCAGCAGGAATTAGCTTCGAAATTTCAAAATACATCAAAAACTGAACTATTTTTGATATTCCACTATAAAAATTCATATATCCTAGCCTGAAACAAAATGGCAGTCCTCAAAACTTGAATTATAGAAAAAAATAATGCGTTTCGCGATTATAAAAATCGTAAAAAAATCATCGCAGCAGGAATTAGCTTTAAAATTTCAAAATACATCTAGAAGTGAACTATTTTTGATATTACACTGTAAAAATTCACATATCATAGCCTGAAACAAAATGGCACTCCTCAAAACTTGAAGTATTGAAAAAAATTATGCGTTTCACGATTATAAAAATCGTAAAAAAATCACCGCAGCAGGAATTAGCTTCAAAATTTCAAAATACATCTAAAACTGAACTATTTTTGATATTCCACTTTAAAAATTGACATATCATAGCCTGAAACAAGATGGCACTCCTCAAAACTTGAATTATAGAAAAAAATAATGCGTTTCACAATTATAAAAATCGTAAAAAAATCATCGCAGCAGGAATTAGTTTCAAAATTTCAAAATACATCTAAAACTGAACTATTTTTGATATTCCACTATAAAAATTCACATATAATAGCCTGAAACAAAATGGCACTCCTCAAAACTTGAATTATAGAAAAAAATAATGCGTTTCACGATTATAAAAATCGTAAAAAAATCATCGCAGCACGAATTAGCTTCAAAATTTCAAAATATATCTAGAACTGAACTAATTTTGATATTCCACTATAAAAATTGACATATCATAGCCTGGAACAAAATGGCACTCCTCAAAACTTGAATTATAGAAAAAAATAATGCATTTCACGATTATAAAAATTGTAAAAAAATCATCGCAGCAGGAATTAGCTTCAAAATTTCAAAATATATCTAGAACTGAACTAATTTTGATATTCCACTATAAAAATTGACATATCATAGCCTGGAACAAAATGGCACTCCTCAAAACTTGAATTATAGAAAAAAATAATGCATTTCACGATTATAAAAATTGTAAAAAAATCATCGCAGCAGGAATTAACTTCAGAATTTCAAAATACATCTAAAACCGAACTATTTTTGATATTCCACTACAAAAATTCACATATCATAGCCTGAAACAAAATGGCACTCCTCAGAACTTGAAAAAGTATTGAAAAAAATAATGCGTTTCACGATTATAAAAATTGTAAAAATATCACCGCAGCAGGAATTAGCTTCAAAATTTCAAAATCCATCCAAAACCAAATTAATTGTGTCTTTCTACAATAAAAATTGACAAAGCATGGCCCTATAAGAAAACGCAGTTGCGTAAGTCAAGGCGGCCAAAAAAAGCGGACGCCACGCCTTATTTGTAATTACTTAGCCAATCGGAACGGGGATTTGCTGGGGGGGGACGCGTGCGCGGCTTCGTGACGCAAAATATCTAATTCTGCTCGGAAATCATGGAGGCGCTCCGCTGACGGCATTCTTTTTTTCCTTTCTTTTCTCCTCCTCCTCCTCCTCCTCTCAAACGATCCTCTCGTGTGTAATGTAAATACGCAATAAATTCGGACGGTTTGTAAATAAAATTAACGTAAATTAAAGTGATTTATCGCATCTGGGGCAATTTCGCTCTCCGGCGCAGATATTTATGCGGCGGGAGTGCGTGTTCTTCCTTCCATCGGAGCGGAGCAAGAACGGCTCTCCTCCGAAACGTGATTTATGAAAATGCGATAATCACACGGGAAAGTCTTTTAATAATAATAATTCTCCAACAGAATGTAATTTAAAAAAGTAAATATGATTATTGCAAAATTTAATTGTGTGTCAATTTTCTCCAAATTTAAGTACAACTTATTCAACCGAAGTTGTACTTAAATTTGGAGAAACTTGACACACAACAAATTTTGCAATAATCATTTTTACTTTTTTTTTTTAAGTTTTGATGTAAAAATTGTGGTCAAGACATAAATCTAACCAATACCAGGGATTTTAATATCACTTTAAATAGTCTCGAGTGATCATCAGAATTACCATCCGCATCAAAACGCATACTTTCTACGAAATATGCGTCTTGCGATGGAATCTGGTAAACCGGAAATGACCGATCTCTATTTTCGGAATTTGTCAATTGTGCAACGCGAGATGATATTCATTCGTGTTTGTTCTTTTTGGACGTGTTCGAGGAGACGCGACCTCACAAATCGCGCCACGTCTAATAATCCTCCTCGAGGCTACCCGGCATCATCGTCTTTTTTTTCCTCCATTTCCCATCAAGTAGTATACTTAGCCGTCTCTAAAATTAAATCGGAAAGATCAAAAAAGGACGGTTTTCGTATTAAACGACGCATAAATTGCTATAAATAAGCTGTGTGAAAAATAGCCGGAGAGAGCCTCAACCGCGTCCACTCCGCAAAAGATCATGAAACACCTACACACACACCAGAACAAGAAAAAAATAGACGACGCAAAAAAAAATTTCAAAGATAAAAAATCGATTCTATTCAAAATTTATACAGATTGGTGTCCGTTAATGTGAACATAGAGAGACAAATGCTTACGCGCTTTGCATGAATCGACACCTTGATTATGCATTATTTTTAAAATTGTGTTCTGTCAGTTGCTGTCATTGCTGATAATATTTACATTTTATGGGGGCATGTCAATACGCACACTTCGAGATATGTTCAATGTAGCATTCGAAAATCGCCCCTTCCCTCTGTTGGCGTTATACATCGAATTATTAAAAATTTAGAAAAACGTGGATGTTTGGGTCGGGTATGCCATAAAAGACGTCTTCTTCGTTATAATGAGCAAGAATTGCTTGAATTAAAAATTTGCGCTGCAGTTGAAGAAAATCCACATATTTCATCTAGAAATATTGGTCGCAATGTTAACCTGCACCATTCTACAGTGTTAAATTTTTTGAAAAAACATGGGTATAGGTCTTATAAATTACAAAAAAATCAAACAATTTATCCGTACGACCAAATTAAACGCATGGAATTTTGTGAAGAGATGATTGAGAGGTCGAATCATGATGAAAACTTTTTAAATAACATATTATTTACTGATGAATCCACATTCTCTATCAATGGTCAACACAATTGAAGATGCTTTTACTGCAATATCTCCTGAAATGCTTTACAGCGTAAGAACGGGATTTTATAATCATCTGGGTTATTGTTTAGCAGAACAAGGAAATTTATTTGAATATTTATTGTAAATAATTAGAATTAATGAAAGTTGTTAGTTATTTGTTGTGAATTAAATTTATGTTGTTTGTTTAACTTTGAGCCACTAATTTGCGCTAAAAGTTATAAAATTGTGTGTATTAGTTCGAATAAAACCCAGGAAGGCGTCTAGTTTAAAACCATGTTAACTGACAGAACAAAATTTTAAAAATATTGCATAATCAAGGTGTCGGTACATGCAAAGCGCGTAAGCATTTGTCTCCCTATGTTCACATTAACGGACACCAATCTGTATAAGCAATTTGCGTAGGTTCGAAAAAACCTCATCGCTGGAATTATTACGTTCAAATTCTAAAACAAAATTGCAAGAACTTTTCAATAACAAAAATGGCTGCGTGAGAAATCAAATTTTCCGACAGAAAAAAGAACTTTTTCCAAAAATTGCTCCAGAAATTCCGCATTTATTGAAGCAGATGCTTGAAATTTTAACAGATTCATCTTGAAAGATATGTCTTTACAAATCCTAAAACAAAATTATCCGAACTTTGCTGTAACAAAAATGGCTGGGTGAGAAATCAAATTTTTTAACTTTTTCCAAAAATTGCTCAGGAAATTTCGCATTTATTGAAGCAGATGCTTGAAATTTTTACAGATTAGTGTTGAAAGATATGTCTTTATAAATCCTAAACAAAATTATTCGAACTTTGCTGTAACAAAGAAAAATTAACTTTCTCCAAAAATTGCTCCGGAAATTCCGCATTTATTGAAGCAGATGTTTGAAATTTTAACAGATTAATCTTGAAAGATATGTCTTTACAAATCCTAAGACAAAATTATCTGAACTTTGCTGTAACAAAAATTGCTGGGAGAGAAATCAAATTTTTCAACTTTTTCCAAAAATTGCTCTGGAAATTCCGCATTTATTGAAGCAGATGCTTGAAATTTTTACAGATTAATCTTGAAAGATATGTCTTTACAAATCCTAACACAAAATTATTCGAACTTTGCTGTAAAAAAGAAAAATTAACTTTCTCCAAAAATTGCTCCGGAAATTCCGCATTTATTGAAGCAGATGTTTGAAATTTTAACAGATTAATCTTGAAAGATATGTCTTTACAAAGCCTAAAACAAAACTTTGCAGTAAGAAAAATGGCTGCGTGAGAAATCAAATTTTTCAACTTTTTCCAAAAATTGCTCCGGAAATTCCGCATTTATTGAAGCAGATGCTTGAAATTTTTACAGATTAATCTTGAAAGATATGTCTTTACAAATCCTAAGACAAAATTATCTGAACTTTGCTGTAACAAAAATTGTTGGGGGAGAAATCAAATTTTTCAACTTTTTCCGAAAATTGCTCAGGAAATTCCGCATTTATTGAAGCAGATGCTTGAAATTTTAACAGATTAATCTTGAAAGATATGTCTTTACAAATCCTAAAACAAAATTATTCGAATTTTGCAGTAACAAAAATGGCTGCGTGAGAAATTAAATTTTTCAACTTTTTCCAAAAATTGCTCCGGAAATTCCGCATTTATTGAAGCAGATGTTTGAAATTTTAACAGATTAATCTTGAAAGATATGTCTTTACAAATCCCAAAACAAAATTATCCGAACTTTGCTGTAACAAAAATGGCTGCGTGAGAAATCCAATTTTTCAACTTTTTCCAAAAATTGCTCTGGAATTTCCGCATTTATTGAAACAGATGCTTGAAATTTTTACAGATTAATCTTGAAAGATATGTCTTTACAAATCCCAAAACAAAATCATCTGAACTTTCCTGTAACAAAAATGGCTGCGCGAGAAATCAAATTTTCCGACAGAAAAATGAACTTTTTCCAAAAATTGCTCCGGAAATTCCGCATTTATTGAAGCAGATGCTTGAAATTTTAACAGATTAATCTTGAAAGATATGTCTTTACAAATCCTAAAACAAAACTTTGTTGTAACAAAAATGGCTGCGCGAGAAATCAAATTTTCCGACAGAAAAATGAACTTTTTCCAAAAATTGCTCCGGAAATTCCGCATTTATTGAAGCAGATGCTTGAAATTTTTACAGATTATTCTTGAAAGATATGTCTTTACAAATCCTAAAAAAAAATTATCCGAACTTTGCAGAAACAAAAATGGCTGCTCTAGAAGACAAAGTTTGACCAGAAACTACTTTGAAAAATCCACAATTTTTTCGAAAGATGTTTAAAATTTTTGACAGAACAATCTTGAATGCCGTATCTCTACAACTGCTCAAAGAAAAATACCGAAAGTTTGCAGTTACAAAAATGGCTGCCATAGAAGACAAATTTTGAAGACCAAAAACGAACTTCATCAAAAAATTACTCTAAAAAATCCACAATTTTTTCGACAAAAGTTTAAAATTTTGACAAAATAATCTTGAATGACGTGCCTCTAGAACTGCTCAAAGAAAAATATTAAAAGTTTGCAGTTACAAAAATGGCTGCACCAGAAGACAAATTTTGAAGACCAAAAATTAATTTTATTCAAAAATTATTCTGAAAAATCCACAATTTTATCGTCAGATATTTAAAATTCTCATAGAATGATCTTGAATGACGTGTCTTGACAACTGCTCAAAAAAAGGTATTAAAAGTTTCCAGTTACAAAAATGGCTGCACCAGAAGACAAATTTTGAAGACCAAAAATTAATTTTATTTAAAAATTATTCTGAAAAATCCACAATTTTTTCGTCAGAAATTTAAAATTCCGGTAAAATAATCTTGAATGACGTGTCTTTACAACTGCTCAAAGAAAAATAATAAAAGTTTACAGTTACAAAAATGGCTGCACTAGAAGACACATTTTGAAGACCAAAAATTAATTTTTTTTTAAATTATTCTGAAAAATCCACAATTTTTTCGTCAGATATTTAAAATTCTGGCAGAATAATCTTGAATGACGTGTCTCTACAACTGCTCAAAGAAAAATATCGAAAGTTTGCAGTTACAAAAATGGCTGCACTAGAAGACAAATTTTGAAGACCAAAAATGAACTTTATCCAGAAATTACTTTGAAAATTCCACAATTTTTTCGACACATGTTTAAAATTTTGACAGAATAATCTTGAATAACGTGTCTTTACAACCACACGAAGAAAAATACCGAAAGTTTGCAGTTACAAAAATGGCTGCACTAGAAGACAAAATTTGAAGACCAAAAATGAACTTTATCCAGAAATTACTCTGAAAAATCCACAATTTTAACGACAGATGTTTAAAATTTTGACAGAATAATCCTGAATAACGTGTCTTTACAACCACTCAAAGAAAAATACTGAAAGTTTGCAGCTACAAAAATGGCTGCACTAGAAGACAAAATGTGAAGACCAAAAATGAACTGTATCCAGAAATTACTCTGAAAATCCACAATTTTGACAGAATAATCTTGAATGATGTGCCTCTACAACTGCTCAAAAAAATATATTGAAAGTTTGCAGTTAATAAACTTTATCCAAAAATTACTCTGAAATTTTTTTTCCACAGAATTTTGATAGAATAATTTGTCTTTATAATTGGACAAAGAAAATAGTTTAAACTTTCTAGAAACAAAAGTGGCTGTGCAAGAAAGCAAATTTTCGAATCGAACTCTTTCCAAAAATTGCTCCGAGAATTCCACATTTATTTATACCCTTTTTAATTCCACATATTTTTTTTTGTAAATCAGGCCTGTAGATAAACAAACAACTGAAACATTAGATAAAGTAACTGTTGTAAACGACCATTGAGATATCTGACATTCTAAAATAAAAAAAAAAAACGTATCACGAACTGGAAAGTGTTCAATTAACTCGACGAGAACTCCCAAACCGTGTCCTCTCGCATGTGTGTGCCTGAACGTGTGTGTTTCAAGCACCGCCTCCTGAAACACACACTCACGGATTTACACACACACACAACCACACACGTGAAAGAGTGTGATTTCAGGCACATTTTGAAGTGTGTCCCGCCGTCGACCACTGACAAACTGAAAACTTGTAACGCGCGCATTTAGTCAACGTGCCTGCGCCTCTGAAAACAGACGACGACGGGGCCAGGCAACGTCGATCCTGAAAAATACAAAAAATCCGCGACGACCTTAATTGCTAATTCGGTATAAACTAATTACGCGAATTAAAAAAAAGTGTCTAGAAGATAAAAGTTAGTGAAAAACGTGTCAAAATAACAGTGACAACAAGTACAAAAAATATGCGAGTGTCTAGAAAATAATAGTGGCAAGAAATACGAAAGTTATAACAATAGAAGGTGATCAAATAATAAAAGTGTCTAGTAAACAAAAGTAAGTGAATGTGAATGTGAATGTGATACCACAGACAAGTGACGAAAAGTGCAAAGAAAAGTCAGTTAAATTACATAATAAATATAATTTTAGGGGGAGAAAAGATCGGATTTAGAAATTATTGCAGGCTAAGTAGACTTAATATGCGTAAGCAAAATAACCATTGTAACTAAAAAAGTCACAATTTTTGAAACATAAATTATTCCATTTATGACAACTGTACCACCAACCCCTACAGTAAGGTTTAACGCTGAATTCGATTACAATTAAACATTTAAATCATTAAAATCCAACAACGCGTTCGAAAGTTAGACAATTTTTTTTAAATCAAAAATTAATTTAAGTTACTGTGGACTTGAAAAACTTGCGATTACAGCAATTTTCTTTGCGCTGGCATGAAAATTTCTTTGTAGTTTTTAAAATACACTAAATTCCCCACAATTGAGCATTTAAATCATTAAAATCCAGCAATGCGTTCGACATTTAGCCAATTAAAAAAAACAAAATTGGATTATGTTGTGTTGAACTTGGAAAACTTGCAATTTTTGCAATTTGTTTTTATGTCACATGAAAATTTCTTAATGCATTTTCAAACAGCGTTCAATTCTTCACACTTCAACATTTAAATTATCAAAATCCGAAAACGCGTTCGAAAGTTGCACCATTTTGAAAAATCAAAAATTAATTTATGTTTCTGTGGACTTGAAAAACTTGCGATTATTGCGATTTTCTTTGCGCTGGCATGAAAATTTCTTAATCGATTTTAAAATAGCCTTCAATTCGTCACACTTCAACATTTAAATCATCAAAATCCAAAAACGCGTTCGAAAGTTGGACAATTTTTTTTAAATCAAAAATTAATTTATGTTTCTGTGGAATTGAAAAACTTGCGATTTTTGCAATTTCCTTTGCGTTGGTATGAAATTTCTAAGTAGTTTTTAAAATACACTGAATTCCCTACAATTAAACATTTAAATCATTAAAATCCAATAACGCGTTCAACATTTAGCCAATAAAAAAAATCAAAATTGAATTATGTTGCACTGGGCTTGGAAAAATGCGATTTTTGAAATTTGCTTTTATGTGACATGAAAATATCTTAATGATTTTTTATACAACACTAAATTCTCCACGTTTCAAAATTTATATCATCAAAATCCAAAAACGCGTTCGAAAGTTAGACGGCTTAAAAAATCAAAAATTAGTGTTTTGGGATTTTCACTATTGAACATTTCATTTTACCATGAGTGAAATTATTGTTTTCCATCAATGACAACTGTAGACCGGTTTCTAGCTACTTTAACTTCACCAGTACAGTGTGTTTATTGATGGGAATACGCTTCAGTAGGAGTTTTAAGCGTTATTAAAATAGTTTTTTTTTCAAAACTAGAAATAATAATTTTGTAATGATTACACATATCCGGCGGCTTCAACACTTTATTTACATAGCAACAATTTGATTTTGTCAAAAACGCATCATTGAAATTTCACGTGCCTTGGCTGGATGAAAATCCAAAAATTGGATTTATTTGATTAATTGTTAATTGATTTTAAATCCAATTACAAAAAAAAAGCTTTCTGCATCTTAACAAAAATTATTGATTTGTTAAAAGCTGAAACATCTGCAGTTTTTTATACTGAATAATAATGAGCATAATAAACAATAATTTCGTTTCATTACTTCGATATTACAATGAATTATTCATTGTTTAAAAAGAACTCATTCTTAAAATTAATTTCGTGATTACTTTAATAAAATCCTATAATAAAACACTTTTAACTTTGTTTTGTATAACTTATATATTTATTTTTGTGACTTAAGTTTCGGTAATCACACAAATAAAAAATAAATATATAAGTTATACAAAACAAAGTTAAAAGTGTTTTATTATAATATTTAAAATGTATAACGAAGTAGAAGCCTCTAGCATCAACAATATTAATAAAATCCAATAAAGAGGACTGAAAGAGACTTTTTGTAATTTCTTTTGTAACCTATTTTTGTAATTTGAATTTAACAGCTGGTCCAAATTCTCTGCAATAATTATTTTCAAATCCATTAGGAAAATTTTTTTGTCTTCTCAACAATAATTATTTGACGATGAACGCGCGAACTGTGATACCGAAACAATTCACCAATCTCTACGAGAACAAACTGTACAACAAGATGCAGGAGAATATGCGTTACCCGATGGAGGTCGGTGCGAAGAAGCAGTGCGACCTGGTGACGAGCTTCCAGAATTCGGCGCACATCTCGGAAAAGCGGCGCGAGTTTTCCTCCGGCTCGACGAAACCGGACACGGGCTACGTGAGTGCGGAAAGCTCTTTGGACAGTGAGGACGAGAAGGACTCCGGCAATCATGTCCTGGAGCCTAACGGCGCCTGCCAGGTGAACGGGCCCAGGAAGTGCTTGACGTGGGCGTGCAAGGCGTGCAAGAAGAAGACGGTTTCGATCGATCGGCGGAAAGCTGCCACCTTGAGGGAGAGGAGACGACTTAGGAAGGTAAGATTTGGGACAGTTGAGATGAAATGATGAGTTACCTTTGGAGGTGGAAAAACTGGAGCTTCGTTTTCGATGTATTTCCCTTCAAAAAGTCTGACTTTGAAAGGTGAGATTTGCACAGTTGATGGTATGACGGAAAAACTCAAGCAGGACTGGCATCTGCTTCATTTTTGATGGCGTTCACTCCAAAACGTTTTACAAAAAGAGAGAAACAGATGACAGTTTTGGTTTTATATGGCGCTTCGACGGCTCAGATCATTGCGCCAGATAATGGTGCTAGACCAGAGAGTATGGTAAATGTGACAAACTTTCTGTGCCTAGCTGTAGGATTTTCTGGCGAGTGAAATTCCACAAAATCTGTCAAAATCAGATTTTTTAAATATAACGCATTCCCTGTGAATTATGACCGGTTATTGAAATATAATCAATTTTAATATAAGCAGCGAATTTATTAAATTAGTGTAACTGGAAAAAAACATAACACAAAACTATATGAAGCATGGAGATACAATTCCGCAAAAGTTAGATTCGACGTTCTTTCAAAATCACGAGTTATAACTTCTTGATCAATTTTGGTTTTGAGTTGAGGAATACTTAAACTATGTCGGAGAAAAAAAATACACAAAAATTTAATGCAAAATTATTTTTCTTAAATTACGTTCTTCTTTAAAAGAAAATAAAACAAAATTGATCAAAAAGTTAAACTCGTAATTTTGAAAGAACTACATATTATGCATTCAATGTCTTCATATTTCGCAAATTAAAGTTTGATAGTTGAAAATATCACGATTTGGAAAAAAATCTGTGAATTTATAAAATATTTGTTTTTTAAGCAAAAATATTAAAAAATAAATTAAAACCCAAATATAAAATTGTCCAAATATTAAATTAAATTCTTTCAAAAATATGTAGGTCCCTTAGAAATTACTTTTATTTTTCTGCGAAAGAAAGAAGATAGGCAAAGGTATCGATGCAATAAACTTTATACATTAAAAGTTTTATGAGCATTGAATTATAAATTTATTAATTTTTTAGTGTTATATAAGAATTTAGTACACATAATTGAATTTATTATTAAAAATGTTGGTCACAAATCGACGCCAATTAAAAGAAATAATAATAAAATATAAAAAATTTAAAAAAATATTTTAGTCATAAAACGTTATAAAAATGAAATTTTTTTATGCAGGAAACTTTATAAATATAAAATATTCAAGGTCAAATTGCCGATGCGGTTAATGTAATCTTTATAAAATGTTCGATGAGCGGAACTCTATAAATATCAAAATTTCGATTGAGTGCACTTTATAATAATAAAATTTTCTAAGCACCGAACTTTGCAAATGTAAAGTATTCAGTGCATTGAATTTTATATGATATTTATAAAACTTTCCATAGATCGAATTGTATAGATGTGAAATTATCTATGAAGGAAACTTTATAAATATGAAATTTTCGATGTAGAGAAAATCGTAATTATAAAATGCTTGATAAGCAGGACGTTATAAATATAAAATTTTCAATATAGTGTAGTTTATAAATATTAAATTTTCGATGCAGTTTTCGGTGTATAACTATAACTATGGCGAAAGTAAAAAAAAAACGATGAAATTTTCGGTGAGAAGTTTATAAATATAAAAATTTCGATATATGAAGGGATCTTTATAAATATAATTTGTTTGATATATATAATGTTATTATTATAAAATTTTCGATAAGCAGAAATTTATAAATATAAAAATTTCTATCCAGCGCTTTTTATAATAATAAAATAATCTAAGCGCCGACGTTTGTAAAGTTCAAATATTCAGTGCATTGATTTCATATTTGTAAATATTTTTTTACAAATAAAACTGTATAAATATCAGACCATCTAAGAAGGAATATGTAAAAACAAACATTAAATTTTAGAAGTTATTTTTTTAAATTTATATAATGTTGTCAGTATAAAATTTTCGATGAGCAGAACTTTATAAATATAAAAAAATCGATCTATGCAGCGATCTTTATAAGTATAAAATTTTTGATGTATAGAATATTATTATAAAATTTTCGGTGAGAAGAACTTTTTCAATATAAAAATTTTGATGTGTGCAGGGATCTTTATAAATATCAAAATTTTGATATATAGAATATTATTATAAAATTTTCGGTGAGAAGAACTTTCTAAATATAAAAATTTCGATGTATGCAGAGATCTTTATAAATATAAAAATTTTGATGTATAGAATATTATTATTAAATTTTCGGTGAGAAGAACTTTTTAAATATAAAAATTTCGATGTACGCAGGGATCTTTATAAATATCAAAATTTTGATGTACGGAGTGTTATTTTTATAAAAATTTCGGTGAGAAGAATTTTAGAAATATAAAATTGTGTTTACTTTATAGATATAAAATTTTCCATGGCAAGATTTCGATGTATATAATGTAAAAACCATCAATAAATTTCGATTCAACGCACTTTGTCAACACGAAATGATCGATGCATCAGACTTTGTAAATATAAAGTGTAAAATGAATTTAATTTTATATTTATAAAACTTTTCATAAACAGAATTGTATAGGCATGAAATTTTGTGAATATGAAATTTTCGATGTATAGAAAGTTATAATTATAAAATTTTCGGTAAGCAGAACTTTATAAATATAGAAATTTTCGATGCAGAATTTTAGAGTAATAAAACTCTTCACAGATAAAATTGTTCAGACATAAAATTATCTATGAAGGAAACTTTATAAATATGAAACTTTTGATCTTTGATTTTCGATGTATAGAATGTTACATTTCCCTGTAATTGGATATATGTCTGTTGGGAAATAAATATATATTATTATTATTATTATTATAACTATAAAATTTTCGGTAAGCAAAACGTTATAAATATAGAAATTTCAATGTAGGGTTCTTTATAAATATTAAATTTTCGATGCAGAATTTTATATTTATAAAACTCTTCATAGATAGGATTGTATCGACATAAGGAAACTTTATAAATATAAAATTTTTGATCTCTAACTTCCGATGTTTAGAATGTCATAGTTATAAAATTTTCGGTAAGAAAAATGTTATAAAAATAGAAATTTCAATACAGTGTACTTTATAAATATTAAATTTTCAATGCAGAATTTTATATTTATAAAACTCTTCATAGATAGAATTGTACAGACATAAAATTATTTATGAATGAAACTTAATAAATATGGCATTTTCCAATTTCTAATTTTCGATGTACAGAATGTTATAATTATAACATTTTCGGTCAGCAGAACATAATAAATATAGAAAATTCAATATAGGGTACTTTATAAATATTAATTTTCGATGGTGAGTTTTCGGTGTATAGCTTGTAATAACTATAAAATTTTCGGTTAGGAGAACTTTATAAATATAATAATTTCGATTCATCGCATTTTATACATATATAATTACAAAACTTTGTAACTTTATAAATAAAAAGTTTTCTGAGCATCGAATTAAAATTTTATAAAAACAAAACTTTATAAATATGAAATTATCTATGCAGGAAACTTTATAAATATGAAATTTTCAAGGTCAAATTACCGATGTATAGAATCTTCGGCGAGCAGAACTTTATAAATATAAAAAATTCGATTAAGTGCATTTTATAATAATAAAATAATCTAAGCACCGAACTTTGTAAAGGTTAAATATTCAGTGCATTGAATTTTGTTATTTATAAAACTTTTCGTATATTTTCTTATAAATATTAAATTTTCGAATTAAAAATATTGGATTTATATGTTATCATTATAAAAATTTCGGTGAGCAGAACTTTATAAATATAAACATTTCGATCTATACAGGGATCTGTATAAATATGTTTTTGATGCATAGAAAGTTATTATTATAAAATTTTTGGTGAGCAGAACTTTATAGATATAAATATTTCAATCTGTGCAGAAATATTTATAAGTATTCAATTTTTGATGTATATAATGTTATTAATATAAAATTTTCGGCGAGCAGAACTTTATAATTATAAATATTTAGATCTGTTCAGAAATCTTTGTAAATATTGAATTTTTGATGTATAGAATGTTATAAATATAGAATTTTCGGTGAACAGAACTTTATAAATATAAAATTGTGCAATTTATAAATATAAACAAGTGTATACTTTATAAATATTAAATTTTCCGTGTCAAAATAATAACTATAAAAATTTGGATGCATTGCACTTTGTAAAGTATTCAATTTATGGAATATTATAGTTATAAAACTTTATGGGCACAGAATGATCTATAAAGGAAACTTTATAAACATGAAATTATCGATGTATAAATCTTTCCTGTCGAAACATTGAGAGAGTTGTAAATTTGAAATTATGTGCTAAAGTTTACGAAGGTGATTTTGTTCGACGGTTACAGGTGAACGAAGCCTTTGAATTATTGAAGAGGCGCACGTGCAATAATCCAGGACAGAGGCTTCCCAAGGTGGAAATACTCAGGAGCGCCATCGAGTACATCGAATATCTCGAGGAAATTCTTCAGGGATCCAAATCTGCAGCGGACGTACAAAACTTACCCGGAAACACGAACGAATACGTTGTAAGTAATTATTTATTTTTTATTCATATTTCTTCTACACGTATTTATTAATGTGATAGCAATTCTTTTACACGTGTTTATTAATGTGATGGAATACAATTGATTCCATACATTTTATCCCGATTATGTAATTAGATTTCACAACAAAAAAACGAATTAAAATTCATTAAAATATTAACACAAAATACATACATGTTTTTAGGCAGATTACATTTTAATAAATTCTTGAATCAATTAATAGTATTTTTTTTTAATAATACATGTTAAGTATGAAACAAAGTAAAAGTGTTTTTTTTTCTCGAAAAAAAAAAAAATTCATTGGCGTGGACCTCTACACCCGATGGGTAGAAGAGCAACGGATTATACATGAATTTATTAACTAACCGGCCTGAGTTCCTAATATTTCCGATTTAAAGGGGAAAGTACCGTTTTTGATGGTGAGCATATACACAATTCTGAAGTTAATAACAAAAATGAAGAAAACATATTTTGCACATTTATAGAGAAATTATTAAGCTATGCCTCTATAGAGTTCGATTTTTTTTTAATCATCATACAAATTGTATAATTAATTGTCAAAGTTTTTTCTGCAAAGAATTTAAAAAACAGAGATTGTAATGGTAGCCTGGTGTAATCTATAATTTAACGTGTTGTGAATATTTTTAGTAGTGTTCTTAATTTCCCGATTCTCAATTCTTCTGGAAGGAGGCACACCCGTCCATGCAAACAAAATCCCGGAGCCCCCGGGGGGGGAGGGTAAACAAATCCGGGCACTAATTGCTAGCGAAATGACTCCGCGCTTTTGAAATCCAATTTTTCCTTCATCCCGAATTCCGAAAAACCCGTTTCCGCACTCTCTCCCCGTTTTCCGCACCATTAAATCCCGATCGGGGATTTCTTCTCCTGCCTCTCTCCTCCATCGCGACGCGATTATAACGTCTCAGATGCCGACCAGATGTTTACACAAATATAAATTTGACGAAATTTTAATAATCGTCCGTCCGTTAGTGATGTCATAATTCCGGCCGATTAGTCATTCGTTGCGGGGGAGGGCGAGACGGGGCGGGGGGGGGAGTAGGCGGGCGTGAAATTGCCTATTAATTAGCGGGGCGCCTTTATAATGCATTTCGAAATTTATAATGGGGCCGTAAAGAGATGATGGCTTTACTGGTCGGTTTACAAAATGAAAACACTCCGCCCGACGACAGTTTTCGGCCTCTTC
Organism: Ocypus olens; assembly: GCA_910593695.2. Lineage (NCBI taxonomy): Eukaryota > Metazoa > Arthropoda > Insecta > Coleoptera > Staphylinidae > Ocypus > Ocypus olens. Next base: position 48,197,523 of record OU343061.1, read on the forward strand.
TATTTTCCGAGCGCTCGGAATTATTGCGGCGATAACATGTTTATGCCCTTAAAACCCTTGTAGTTTCGGGAATGCGCGATATTATAAACTGCGCGATAAATTCGGGTGCTTAACTTACACGCTTTGATGGGCGCACGTTACAATGTTTATCGTGGCTTACTTGATGCCACACACAACCTCATCTGAGGTAAAGCGCTAAAGTTTCGCTTGTGCTCGAATGGCATGTCGTGAATGAACATAATTACAAAATGAAAAGCCCTGTAGATTGGAGGTAGTAACTACGGTTTATTGTAACTCTAATATTTAAGAGCTAGAAATGTCCATCAATCGAAGCAGAGGGGGCTGATGGCGTATTTGAAACCAGCGCGGGAAATTTCGCGAGCGGCGCCTGCGCCTTTAACTCTTCGAGTCTCAAGCAGTTGCGATTTTTTGTCAGGTCTCTTCGCAATCGATAAAGACAAGCACTTTTGCGTTGTTTGTCGTTTTTCAACCATGTGCTTTCAACGACCTCTGGGTCCCAAAGGCCCAAACACCCAAAAATAAATATACAAGGAAGTGCCATCTACCAGTGAGGGCTCGTGGATTTCCATAGGTGAGGCAAAGACAAAGATGCCCCTCGTGCCGCACTACTTACTCTTATAGAGGAAGCCAATATTTCGTTGCTGTTTCGGTCAAATTTTCTTCCGTTGCCTCACCACCGAACATCCACGAGCCGCCGCCGGAGTTGAAAATTTCCAATGTAAAAAAATTTTGTTTAACGTTGGCTCACTCAGAAAATTTGAATTTTTTACGTAAAATGTACTGTTTTTGATTAAAAATAAAATAAAACGTCATATAATACAAGATTAAAAATTATTAATCATTAAGGAAATGATTAATAATATTGATGGAATAAATTAATCATTTTAATATTAAAGGTCATTGTAGATTCGGATAATAACTGAATAACACAATTTTTTTTTTACTTTTTATGTTTAAAGCTAGATGTCACAATCTGACTATTATCGGTAGTCTATTAAAGGTATTTAATTGCTAATTAACATAGTTTAAGAAAAAAATATACTGCCTATAATTATTATCAAAAAGTAGACTTAAAAAAAACTGTACCCCTGGTGGGACTCGAACCCACAATCCCCGGCTTAGGAGGCCGATGCCTTATCCATTAGGCCACAGGGGCGATGCGGAATCATTCTGTAAGTATCGTATTTGACCGCCAATACAAGTTTATTCAAATTATTTTAAATATATTTTAAAAAATATAAATATAAAATAATTTAAATTAACTCCTTATGGCGTTCAGAAACGATAGAACAGAGTCCTAATAATTCGTAGTTTCGAAGAATCCAAAGAAACAAAGAGAACTTCGAATATAAAAGTTTTCGAATTTTTCGAAGATTCGAAGTTGCGAAAATTCGAAGTATCGAACTTGAGAACTGGCGAAGTTTTCGAATTTTTTCAAAGAATCGTAGTTGAGAAGTTTCGTAGTTTCGAAGTTTTCGAATATTTAAATCCCAAAACCCTAAACGGTTTGCGATTTCAAAATTTTTACCCCGAAAACCGAAGTCGAAACTTAAGATGCGCATGCCGAGATGCTTTAATAGTAAATTAACCTCAAACTAATGTATTGTCAAGGTAAAAAAAAAACAATAATATATCTTGCAAAACTAATCGTTTTTGTTAGTTTTGAAATAATTTGATGTAAATTAACTTTTTCATTTGTCAATACGCGCGAAATGAAACTTCAAATCTTCGAAACTTCGAATCTTGGAAACCTCGAAACTTCAATTTTCGAAGATTTTCTATAGATTAATTTTTTCATCTGTCAATATTCGCAAAATGAAACTTTGAAACTTCGAAACTAAAATAATACAAATTTTAAAAACAATTAAGAAAATATAATTTTTTTCAAATCAGTTTAGTTTAGTCTTACAATTTTTTGAATATTTTTATTCGTTTGATGTAGGAACGTGAAAATAAAAAAACAATAAAAAAAACACTTGCCGTTGAGAGAAAATTGTTAAAAATTTAAAAACTGTAGAGAAAGGTTTCGAAATACGTTTGGGTTTTGAAAATTCAGCGATTAAAAAAAAGTTATGAATTTTTGATAATTTTTGTTTTCGTGATGTGGAACAAGCTTCGGTAAAAAAATAAAAAAATATATATTTACCGTTGATAATAATGCAAACTGTAAAAATAATTAAGAAAAGATTATTCTTTCCAAATCAATTTGGTTTTTGAAAATGCATTAATTCTTAAAAGAGTTACAAATTTTTGAATATTGTTTTCCTTTGAAGTAGGACACGTGAAAATAAAAAAAAAGAATAAAAAAATACTTGCCGTTGAGAGAAAATTGTTCAAAATTTAAAAACGATATAGAAAGGATTATGATTTCAAAATTCGTTTGGTTTTTGAAAATTTAGTGATTCTAAACAGAGTTATGAATTTTTGATAATTTTTGTTTTCGTTATAGTAAAAAATATAAAAAAAATATATTTACCGTTGAGAGAATATAATACAAATTTTAAAAATAATTAAGAAAAGATTATTCTTTCCAAATCAGTTTATTTTTTGAAAATGCACCAATTCTTAGAAGAGTTACACATTTTTGAATATTTTTTTTCGTTTGATGCAGGACACGTGAAAATAAAAAAAAATTATAACAAATACTTGCCATTGAGAGAAAATTGTTAAAAATTTAAAAACGATAGAGGTTTATGGATTTTAAATATGTCTGGGTTTTGAAAATGCAGCGATTCTGAGAAGAGTTACGAATTTCTAATAATCTTTGTTTTCGTGATGTTACGTTACAGTAAAAAATGTAAAAAAAATATATTCACGGTTGAGATGATATAATACAAATTTTAAGAATAATTAAGAAAAGATTATTCTTTCCAAATCAATTTGATTTTTGAAAAAATACCGATTCTTAACTTAGAGTTACAATTTTTTAAATATTTTTTTACCTTTGAAACACGGGAAATAAAAAATAAAAAAAAATACTTGCCGTTGAGAGAAAACTGTTCAATATTAAAAAACAATAGAGAAAGGATTATGGTTTCGAAATACATTTGGGTTCTGAAAATTCAGCGATACAAAAAAGAGTTACGAATTTTTGATAATTTTTGTTTTCGTTACAGTAAAAAAATTAATATAAATATATTCACCGCTGAGAGAATATAATACAAATTTTGAAAATAATTAAGAAAAGATTATTCTTTCCAAATCAGTTTGGTTTTCGAAAATGCTTCGATTCTCAAAAAAGTAAAAAAAAAATGAATTTTTTTTTCCTGAAACGTGAAAATAAAAAAAATACCTTCCATTGGGAGAAAATTGTTCAAAATTTAAAAAAAACTATTGAGAAAGGATTTAGGTTTCGAAATACGTTTGGATTTTGAAAATTCAGCGATTCAAAATGGAGTTATGAATTTTTGATAATTTTTACTTTTGTGATGTAGAACAATTACAGTAAAAAATTAAAAAAATATATATTCACGGTTGAGATGATATAATACCAATTTTAAGAATAACTGAGAAAAGATTATTATTTCCAAATCAGTTTAGTGTTTGAAAATACACCAATTCTTAAAGCAAAGACTTTCAATTTTTTTAATATTTTTTTTCCTTGGAAACACGCGAAATAAAAACAATATTATAAAATACTTGCCGTTGAGAGAAAATTGTTCAAAATTTAAAAACAATAGAGAAAGGATTATAATTTCTAAATACGTTCGGGTTTTGAAAATTCAGCGATTCTAAAAAGAGTTACGAATTTTTGATAATTTTTGTTTTCGTGATGTGGAGGAACACGTGACGGTAAAAAATTAAAAAAATATATTCACCGTTGAGATATTATAATACCGTTTTTTTAAATAATTAACGAAAGATTCGATATTTCACCATTGAAATAATATAATAACAATTTTTTAAATAATTAAGAAACGACTATTCTTTCTAAATCAGTTTGGTTTTTGAAAATGAACCGATTCTTAAAAGAGTTACAAATTTTTGAATATTTTTTTCCTGAGACGTGAAAATAAAAAAAATAATAAAAAAAATACTTTCTATTAAGAGAAAGTTGTTCAAAATTTCAAAACGATAGAGAAAGGATTATATTTCGAAATATGTTTTGGTTTCGAAAATTCATCGATTTAAAAAAGAGTTATACATTTTTGATAATTTTTGTTCTCATGATAACACGTTACAGTAAAAAAATAAAATTAAAAAATGTATTCACCGTTGAGATAATACAATACGAATTTTAAAACTGATTAAGAAAAGATGATTTTTTTCAAAACAGTTTGGTTTTTGAAAATACACCAATTCTTAATCTAAAGAGTTACAAATGTTTTAATTTTTTTTTTCTTGGAAACACATGAAATAAAAAAATTAAAAAAAAAAAATACTTGCCGTTGAGAGAAAATTGTTAAAAATTTAAAAACGATAGAGAAAGGATTATGGTTTCGAAATACGTTTAGGTTTTAAAAATTCAGCGATTCAAAAAAGAGTTATAAATTTTTGAAAATGTTTGTTTTTGTGATGTGCAACACGTTACAGTGAAAAATAAAAAAAAAATATATTCACAGTTGAAATAATACAATACAAATTTTAAAACTAATTAAGAAAAGATTATTCTCTCCAAATCAGTTTGGTTTTTGATGCACCGATTCTTAAGAGTTAAATTTTTTAGAAAATTTTTGTTTTCGTGATGTGTAAAACGGTTCAGTAAAAAAAAAAATAAAAAATATATTCACCGTTGACATAATACAGTACAAATTTTAAAATTAATTAAGAAAAGATTATTATTTCCAAATCAGTTTGGTTTCTAATGCACCGATTCTTAAGAGTTATAAATTTTTGAATATTTTTTTTCTTTGATGTAGAACACGTGAAAATGAAAAAAAAATATAAAAAAATATCTTCGCATCTTCAAAACTTCTTAACTTTAATCTTCGAAGATTTCGTTCACCACCTTACTCCACTTTTCAAGCTTTATTAATTAAAGCAAAAAAAGAGCTGCAATTACTATTTCCTTCAGGCAAATTTTTCTTCGGTAAAACTTTGAATGTTGCAATTCTTAATTCACTCAAAACTATCCACCTCGAATGTTGTTATTGTTTATTTTAGCGGCGATGCGCGAAAATAAAGAGTTTCAATAACAGTGTCTGCATTTAGTTTTTAACTGTTAATGTGTCATATATCGCAGACAATTGAGAAAGTTCTCATTTCAGGAGTCATTTGCTGGCGGTGGACGCCTTCCAACTTTCGATCCTCACAATAAATAATAATTAATGACTCTTGGGCCACTCTGGTGGTCTCCTTTTCTATTTACAATCGCTTTAATTTGAACAGTCCAGATATGAAATTTTAGAATTAACTTTTAGCCAAAAGGGTCAAATTATTGTTCCCAATTGAAAAGTCTCGATCTGAAATCGTAGACTCTATTAGTTAGTCAACAGAAACCTCACGAAGGACCAAATTATCAACTCGTGAAGATGACAGTACAAAAAGAGATTTAATTTACAATAGTACATCTAGATCTCTGATCTAATTCTGTATAATCAAAACGTCCAACACTTTTTTTTGATAAATTCAAAAAAACGAAATATAGCCTGAATATATAAATATTGAATATTTATATATTATAATATATTTATAATTCAAAAAAACGAAATATAGCCTGAATATTATATAAATATTGAATATTTATATATTATAATATAATGATATGAATATATAAATATTGAATATTTATATATCCAGGCTATATTTCGTTTTTTTGAATTTATTTAATACTTTCTGCAACAAGTAAGGTTGTTTCTATTTTATTTTTTACTTTTTTTTTGTTTTGTTTTTTTTTTGTTTTTTTGGCATAGGTTTGACCATTCAGCCACTAACGACCGGTCCAACACTGCATCTAAAATTTAAAGAAAAACCAACAACATAGACTTTTGCAATATAATTTGATCTAAATTTAAAGTAATTTTGGAAAGTTTCAGGTCGATAAAATTGATTTTTGTATTTTTCTCGTATCGTCAAAATGATTACAATTTTCACCAATTTTCGCTCTGATCACATCAAATTAACCGAAAATATAGTGATTTGATGTTTGTTGTTTTTTTTTATAGAATTAATATTTCTAATGAATTTAGAGTTGACTTTGACATTTCTTACCTGCTATTGATTAATTTTTTTTTAAACATTAATATTACACAATAAAAATTTAAAAAAATGGGGGTTATAACGCCGTAACCCCCGCCCTCTATATCCTTAATTAAAGTGGAAGAACACACCTTATGAACTGCCAACAACGACCTAAAGTTAAGTGTATATTTTGTATGTATAATTTGTAATATTAACAAGTTTGCCAAAGAATTGACAATACTGTTTTATATAAAACTGGAATTTTACATTCTTATTATAAATAACAAATCGAGTGAATGAATCAACACACACACACGCACGCACGCTTGTTCATCTCGCTCGTCATATTTCCAACGACGGCGGTTGTTCCTCAAGTATCATAAATCGCACCTCTCCTCCACCCATCCGTAGCGGCATTCTCCCGGTAATTAATGGGCGTGCAGGTGACGTGTCCATTCGGGCAATGTTTATACCATTGAGGCGAAAAAAAGAGGCAACGCCTCGCGCAGTCCCCCATTAATAATATTATGAAAACTCGGGAAATTTAATCAAAATCATGTCGCCTTAACTCGCCTATTAATTAAATGTTCCGTCTGCCCCGAGTATTGGATGCCGGCCAGGATCAGAAATATGCCAAATTAAATACACACATACACGTACACACGTGTACACGCGTGTATGTGTCTCCATATAAATATACATCAGATGCACATCTCTCGTCGGGCCCCAACAAAGAAATTCTTAGAGGTGGAGTTCGAACGGAGTTCGAAAAGGGCGATTGGTGTCCATCTCCTAATCTAATTCCGAAATGCACGAAGGAGACTTCAGGATTCTGAGAGATGTGCACACATTTTTAGAAAAATGCATTAAGTAGAAAAGCTAATTAGCAGATGTTAACAAATATTTTTTTATTTAAGTTGGAATATATTTTTTTTAAAGGTGCCATTCTTTAGAAATCGCAGAGTTGTGATCTCTTGCTATAATTTCTATCAAAAAAAAAAAACAAGAAATCAGTTCAATGGTGTGAAATAACAGTCTCTGCAAACAATACGTAGGGTACCTCAAGGATCAACTTTGGAACCACTCCTACTCCTCATTTATATTATTGATTACGTGAACTTATAAATTTCTGGACATCATCGAATTGTGATTGTTTTGTTCGAAAAAAAAGTTACACGGAAGAAATAAATCAGAATATTTGCCGTTGCTTTTTCTCTGTGGGACTCGAACGCGGCGGCGGCGCACGCAAAATCGCTAATAACGAGCGTCGGCGTCGGCGTCGGCGTCGCGGAAATGCTCCAGAAACGTCCGCGGCAATTAACTAAACGCCAAATATTTCACGCATCATTCGGTCCAAGAAATCGCGAACGGAGAGAACCCGCCGAAAATTGCTCTTAGGAACAAAGCCAACTACTTAGTGCCCGTTTATAATTATCACTTTATACACGAAATCAAAACCAATTTACCTCGTTTAACTTGAGATCAAGGAGGAAGGCACGATTTAAAAGAAAATATATTCGCGCCTGCTTTACTTTCATAATTTATATTTAGAACCGAATTATTGTTTTTTTTTTTCAATAATTTCAAGTAATTTCTGAACCTTCTTCGTATCGATTGAAGATATTGTTACTTCTATTGCTATTATATCGTATGTTCATTAAAAAAAAAACCTCTTGGAAATTTGTTAAAAAATGCAACTTTCTTAATAATCATCGAAAACTATTAAAGTTTACTTTTTTTTCATCAGAAAGACGAGAGAAATTGATTGCCGTTAAAAAATTTCAGCTATCTTCAATAGCAAAAAAATTAGTCAGTCACCATGAACATTTTAGAAAATTTACAAAAATAATTGATTTTTCAGACTTTGATCGGCCGTGGCGGCCAAACGAAAACTCCAAATTGAACGCGGTTTGCAAATCTGAGCTCCTCGTACGTCAATTAGTCGGATTAGAGATTTTTAATTTTTGACAATAACACGAAAAAAAGACATGAGTAAACCCCTTGGAAATTTATAAAAAAATGCAACTTTCTTAATAATCATCGAAAACTATTAAAGTTTACTTTTTTTTCATCAGAAAGACGAGAGAAATTGATTGCCGTTAAAAAATTTCAGCTATCTTCAATAGCAAAAAAATTAGTCAGTCACCATGAACATTTTTGAAAATTTTAGAAAATAACTGATTTTTCAGACTTTGATCGGCCGTAGCGGCCCAACGAAAACTCCAAATTGAACGCGGTTTGCAAATCTGAGCTCCTCGTACGTCAATTAGTCGGATTATATATTTTTAATTTTTGACGAAAACACAAAAAAAGACATGAGTAAACCCCTTGGAAATTTGTTAAAAAATTCAACTTTCTTAATAATCATCGTAGACTATTAAAGTATACTTTTTTTTCATCAGAAAGACGAGAGAAATTGATTGCCGTTAAAAAATTTCAGCTATCTTCAATAGCAAAAAAATTAGTCAGTCACCATGAACATTTTAGAAAATTAACAAAAATAATTGATTTTTCAGACTTTGATCGGCCGTAGCGGCTAAACGAAGAACCCAAATCGAACGCGGTTTTAAAATCTGTGCTCCTTGGGTGCAAATTAAGCGAATTCAATTAAAATTGGCAATTTTTAATTTTTGACGAAAATCCGAAAAAGTACCCCTTCTTACTTTTGCTCAAAAATTGGCTTTGGAATGATTTTCTGAAGAAATCACTGGTTCGATTCTGGGTTTCTATACATCATCGCAAAGATAGCTTCAAGACGCTTCAGAAAAAGTCTTTGTGCAACCACAAATGTCAATTTTAAGTCCGTGACGCGTCAGCAAAGAAAACTCGAAAATGGAAAAAATCGAAAAAAATTAACTTTTTTAATAACGATCGGCTCTTCGCATATTAACAAAACTAAGACACCCTAACAATCCCCTAAATACACTACTCTACCAAAAAACCCAAGTAATCCCCATTGAAGACCGTCTGGTATACCTTGCTACAAAGTTTGCCACTAACCCAGATATCCAAGACATCCTGCAACACCTATGTTTACCTCGCAATCCTTTAATTAATCCTAGAACCAAACATCCTTCTTCCACAATTTATCAATTCATCACATCTCTTCATGATTCACATTCAACCTCACCAACATATTCACAACCATGATCGCAATAATTGACGACTAACTGACGACTGTTAATGCTAGGCAGAAGGACCGCTCGTCTATAGCCGTACAAACGAAAACCCATTATGTTTTGTAAATCGATATGTAAAAATAAGTTAATAAACATGTTCTTCTCTCTCTCTCGAAAAAATCAACTTTTTTTAAGCTTGAATTACATTATACTTTTTCCGTCTAGATTCTCGTTCAAGTTTTGCTTTCGATTTCCGTTCGATTTATAGTTCATTGCATTCGATATAGAGGGCGCCGCTAGCGGACGACGTAATTACCAACTCGCAAAATAAAAAGTATTTGTGTTCGCGTGTCCAAGTCCAAGTGAGATTAAGAGTTGAGATTGTAAAAATGAATAAAATTGAAAACATCATGAAAATTGTTAATATTATAAACATAGTGCCGCTATTTTAGGTCGGATGTCCCGCGGTCACCAGGTTTATAGGTTATGTTGCTTGCACGTCGTTGGCAGTACCGAACTTGGACCAATATCGAACGGAAAATAGGACGGGCTGCATATTTTCATTCAAGAAACTTGAACGGAAATTTGATGGAATTTTCTGAATTACATTCATACTAGATCTCGAAGCAAAATCGAACGAGAATCTAGACGAAAAAAGACGGAAAAAGTATAATGTAATTCAAGCTTAATAATCATCGTAGACATTAATGTAATACCTTTTTTTCATCAGAAGAACGAGCCAAATCGATTGGCGTTAAAAGAAAACTTTTTGCAAAAAAGTTGGCAAGTCATCATGAACTTTATGGAAACTTTTGAAAAAAGTCGATTTTTTCAAATATTGAACGGTCATAGCGGCTAAACGAAGAATCAAAATCGAACGCGGTTTTCAAATTTGTGCTCCTTGTGTGCTAATTAGTCGACTTTTGCAAAACGCCGATTTTTTCAAATATTGAACGTTTATAGCGCCAAAAATGGAAAAAATTGAAAAAGCAACTTTTTTAATAATCATCGTAGACTTTTATGTAATACCTTTTTGTTACATCAGAAGAATGAGCTAAATCGGTTAGCGTTATTTTAACGTTTGAATAATCAAAACCGAACAACGCGTTCGGCAGGTGCGCAACTTCAAAAATTAAAGTCGAGATTTTAAAATTTCCCCGTAAGAGTCATCACGTAAACGCTGAATATTTATATTATTCCCTAATAAAAACATCAGGGTGAAGACTACAAATCTTGATTATGTTAATCATTTTGCAGTAATTGCGCAATATTACGAAATGATAATTTAAAGATTTAAAAAGGAAACAAGTTTGTATCCAGTGACAACGTTTGTAATCACAAACATAATTCATACCTGCAAAATTATTTTTGATTGGCGTTGGCAGTGGACATCTGGCACTCGGCAAACTTCTTCGATATCTTCATTCTTCAGTGCTTGCGTTTGGAACACCTGTATTGGTTTGGATGGAGACCAATGTCCTAGAATTATAAGCAAATTATTTAGTTTGTGGTTCAGTGAATTTTTATGGAGTACACCTTACCTGGAAAAACTGATTGCTGAGAGCGGGTTGAAGAGGATCTATTCTTGGGGAGTAGTTAATTTTGTTTAGCGTTTAAATTGTTACCTAACCTACAAACACTGTTTATTCAATCGTCGGTGTTGTATTAATTCTTGCTCCAATTGCATTACCAAAAAAAAAACCGAAAACTGGGTTTATAGGTTAAGTAAACATGTAAACGAAGGGTGGCGGTGTCCAAACAATATAACTTGAACGTATAAATGCCATATGAAAAACAGACTTAATGTATTTGCGTGTCTTTTGAAATTTGTTAATTTGAAAAAACACACCACCCATCGTTTCAATTAAAATCGCACTAGCGTGCAGCTCTGGGTGCCCTGAAATCATAAACGAAACAATTAGAAAAGACGTAACTTTTTCGCCTGCAGAATTAACATGATTGGATTGTAAGACTCTACAATTAAAATCGTAGAGTTTAGCTCTCGGTGTCCCTGAAATCAGAAGCGAAACAATTAGAAAAAACGTTTAACTTTTTTGGCCCTGCAGAATTGACATTCTGCAGCTCGCTAGCTCGGTCCAGTGTTAAGACCCAAGTGCAGCCCATCTCGTCCTTATCGGTCCCCCTCTGCTCCCTACCTAACAAGCCCTATAAGGTCCGACCCGTTTTGCTCTACCGTCCGGCAACGGCCCGTCTGAAGGAGGAGCGGGTGGCACCTTTTCAACGGAAGAACGGTAACACCGAGGGGGACGACCTGGAAAGGAAAGACCCGAACCCGACGCCGCGCCAGATAACGCTTAAGAAAAGTTGCACTCACCCCGAAACGGCGTCCACTGGTTACTCTCGGACTTACCTTACCTAGAATTAAATAAATAAATAATTAAAGTGAAACAAACACAAAGTGATTATCCTTTATTATTTTTTAATAACACAAGCTACCTTACCTCTTCTCACAACTTGCTAAAGATGTGATCTGAAGCTTCCGCGAAGACATCCAACCTCGTCCCTTCCTTGGGTGAAAATTAATCCAACGCCAGCACTGCAAATCCTGCAAAACAAAAAAAAACGGTCTTAAATCCTGTAATACTTTTGAAAATGTGTCATTTTTTTCGTGAGTTATGAATTTTTTGAAAATTAACATTTTAATTTGTGGAACACTTCAATAAAAAAAAATCGAAAAAAAATAAATACGCACATGATAAAATTGCTCAAAATGTTTAATATATTAACAAGACTTCTACCTTTAAAATAAATTAACATTTTTGAAAATGTGTCAATTTTTCCGTGAGTTATGATTTTTTGAAAATTAACATTTTAATTTGTCGAACACTTTAATAAAAAAAAATCGAAAAAAAATTATACAGTCGTGATAAAATTGCTCAAAATGTTTAATACATTGACAAGACTTCTACCTTTAAAATTAATTAACATTTTTGAAAAAGTGTCAATTTTTCCGTGAGTTATGATTTTTTGAAAATTAACGTTTCAATTTGTCGAACGCTTCAATAAAAAAAAACGAAAAAAAATTATACACGCATGATAAAATTGCTCAAAATATTTAATATATTCACCAGACATCTACCTTTAAAATTAATTATAATTTTTGAAAATGTGTCAATTTTTCCGTGAGTTATGATTTTTTGAAAATTAACGTTTTAATTTGTCAAACACTTCAATAAAAAAAAATCGAAAAAAAATTATACACGCATGATAAAATTGCTCAAAATAATTAATATATTGACAAGACATCTACCTTTAAAATTAATTAACATTTTTGAAAATGTGTCAATTTTTCCGTGAGTTATGATTTTTTGAAAATTAAAGTTTTAATTTGTCGAACACTTCAATAAAAAAAATCGAAAAAAAAATTATACACGCTTGATAAAATTGCTCAAAATGTTTAATATATTCACAAGACTTCTACCTTTAAAATAATTTAACATTTTTGAAAATGTGTCAATTTTTCCGTGAGTTATGATTTTTTGAAAATTAACATTTTAATTTGTCAAACACTTCAATAAAAAAAAAATCGAAAAAAAATTATACACGCATGATAAAATTCCTTAAAATGTTTAATATATTGACAAGACATCTACCTTTAAAATTAATTAACATTTTTGAAAATGTGTCAATTTTTCCATGAGTTATGATTTTTTTGAAAATTAATATTTTAAATTGTCGAACATTTCATTAAAAAAAAATCGAAAAAAATTATACACCCATGATAAAATTGCTCAAAATGTTTAATATATTCACAAGACTTCTACCTTTAAAATTAATTAACATTTTTGAAAATGTATCAATTTTTCCGTGAGTTATGATTTTTTGAAAATTAACATTTTAAATTGTCGAACACTTCAATATAAAAAAATCGAAAAAAAATTATACACGCATGATAAAATTGCTCAAAATGTTTAATATATTGACAAGACTTCTACCTTTAAAATTAATTAACATTTTTGAAAATGTGTCAATTTTTCCGTGAGTTATGATTTTTTGAAAATTATCATTTTAATTTGTCAAACACTTCAATAAAAAAAATCGAAAAAAAAATATACACTCATGATAAAATTGCTCAAAATGTTTAATATATTGACAAGACTTCTACCTTTAAAATTAATTAACATTTTTGAAAATGTGTCAATTTTTCCGTGAGTTATGATTTTTTGAAAATTAACATTTTAATTTGTCGAACACTTCAATAAAAAAAAATCGAAAAAAAAATTATACACGCATGATAAAATTGCTCAAAATGTTTAATATATTAACAAGACTTCTACCTTTAAAATTAATTATAATTTTTGGAACTGTGTCAATTTTTCCTTGAGTTATGATTTTTTGAAAATTAATATTTTAATTTGTCGAACACTTCAATAAAAAAAAAATCGGAAAAAAATTATACACGCATGATAAAATTGCTCAAAATGTTTAATATATTCGCAAGGCATCTACCTTTAAAATTAATTATAATTTTTGGAACTGTGTCAATTTTTCCTTGAGTTATGATTTTTTGAAAATTAATATTTTAATTTGTCGAACACTTCAATAAAAAAAATCGGAAAAAAATTATACACGCATGATAAAATTGCTCAAAATGTTTAATATATGGACAAGACTTCCACCTTTAATATTAATTAACATTTTTGAAAATGTGTCAATTTTTCCGTGAGTTATGATTTTTTGAAAATTAACGTTTTAATTTGTCAAACACTTCAATAAAAAAAAATCGAAAAAAAATTATACACGCATTATAAAATTGCTGAAAATGTTTAATATATTCACAAGACATCTACCTTTAAAATTAATTATAATTTTTGGAACTGTGTCAATTTTTCCGTGAGTTATGATTTTTTGAAAATTAACATTTTAATTTGTCGAACACTTCAATAAAAAAAAATCGAAAAAAAATTATACACTCATGATAAAATTTCTTAAAATGTTTAATATATTAACCAGACTTCTACCTTTAAAATTAATTAACATTTTTGAAAATGTGTCAATTTTTCCGTGAGTTATGATTTTTTTGAAAATTAACGTTTTAATTTGTCGACAACTTCAATAAAAAAAAAATCGAAAAAAATAAATACACGCATGATAAAATTGCTCAAAATGTTTAATATATTAACAAGACTTCTACCTTTAAAATTAATTAACATTTTTTGAAAAAGTGTCAATTTTTCCGTGTGTTATGATTTTTTGAAAATTAACATTTTAATTTGTCGAACACTTCATTAAAAAAAAATCGAAAAAAAATTATACACGCATGATAAAATTGTTCAAAATGTTTAATATATTGACAAGATATCTACCTTTAAAATTAATTATAATTTTTGAAAATGTGTCAATTTTTCCGTGAGTTATGATTTTTTGAAAATTAACGTTTTAATTTGTCGAACACTTCAATAAAAAAAAATCGAAAAAAAATTATACACTCATGATAAACTTGCTCAAAATGTTTAATACATTGACAAGACATCTACCTTTAAAATTAATTAACATTTTTGAAAATGTGTCAATTTTTCCGTGAGTTATGAATTTTTTGAAAATTAACGTTTTAATTTGTCGAACACTTCAATAAAAAAAAAATCGAAAAAAATAAATACACGCATGATAAAATTGCTCAAAATGTTTAATATATTAACAAGACTTCTACCTTTAAAATTAATTAACATTTTTGAAAATGTGTCAATTTTTCCGTGAGTTATGAATTTTTTGAAAATTAACGTTTTAATTTGTCGAACACTTCAATAAAAAAAAATCGAAAAAAATAAATACACGCATGATAAAATTGCTCAAAATGTTTAATATATTAACAAGACTTCTACCTTTAAAATTAATTAACATTTTTGAAAATGTGTCAATTTTTCCGTAAGTTATGATTTTTTGAAAATTAACATTTTAATTTGTCGAACACTTCAATAAAAAAAATCGAAAAAAATAAATACTTACATGATAAAATTGCTCAAAACGTTTAATATATTGATAAGACTTCTACCTTTAAAATTATTTAACATTTCTGAAAATGTGTCAATTTTTCCATGAGTTATGATTTTTTTGAAAATTAATATTCTAAATTGTCGAACACTTCATTAAAAAAAATCGAAAAAAATTATACACCCATGATAAAATTGCTCAAAATGTTTAATATATTGACAAGACATCTACCTTTAAAATTAATTAAAAGTTTTGAAAATGTGTCAATTTTTCCGCGAGTTATGATTTTTTGAAAATTAACATTTTAATTTGTCGAACACTTCAATAAAAAAAAATAAAAAAAAAATTATACACGCATGATAAAATTGCTCAAAATGTTTAATATATTAACAAGACTTCTACCTTTAAAATTAATTAACATTTTTTAAAATGTGTCAATTTTTCCGTGAGTTATGATTTTTTGAAAATTAACATTTTAATTTGTCGAACACTTCAATAAAAAAAAATCGAAAAAAAATTATACACGCATGATAAAATTGCTCAAAATGTTTAATATATTGACAAGACATCTACCTTTAAAATTAATTAACATTTTTGAAAATGTGTCAATTTTTCCGTGAGTTATGATTTTTTGAAAATTAACATTTTAATTTGTCGAACACTTCAATAAAAAAAAATCGAAGAAAAATTATACACGCATGATAAAATTGCTCAAAATGTTTAATATATTCACAAGATATCTACCTTTAAGATTAATTAACATTTTTGAAAATGTGTCAATTTTTCCGTGAGTTATGATTTTTTGAAAATTTGCCTTTACAGAAATCAAATATTTTACCAGTTTCAGAAAACGTTACTTTAACAATTTGAGAAAAACAAAATTGGTATTGCATTTAGCTGTTTGAATAATTAAAATCGCCCCACAACCGTTTGAGAAAATACAAACGTGTTCCAGTTAATGATAAATTTCCAATTAATCAGCTCTATACACTAACCTTAGTGAAATGATGTCTATAAGACGACAGAAGCCCCTCGTCCATCCTCCAAATTTTACTCAAAAATTAAAATTTAGGAACAACACTCACAACACCGCACGACTCAAACACCGGACTCACACTGATGGAAGTGGAAAGCACCGCCAGGTACAAACAAGTCTTATCATCTCACCTTTGCCCCGGAGGCAAATAATATCCGGCGTAGATATAAAAAAAAAAAACATTCTTTCCTCGCCTGTTATCAGTGTTTATCTACGATACATTAACGCATTTACGATTCAAATTAAATCTCTTTCTAGTCATGACATTGAAAACGTTTGATTCGGCTGCAGAAAAAAATGTTGAAAATTATATTATTAGTGATGAAGATAGTCCCAATTGTTGGTAAGTGATTAAATGTAATTAATTTGTATAAATACCACCATTTGTAATTTTTTTGTACATATCTCCTTGAGAATGACCAATCGGTCGAAAGTAGTTGGAGAGAAAAATAATAATTTAATAAAATTAGTTAAACTAAATCAAGTGTTTTAATCAATCAATATAATACAGAAATGTTTCACCACCGGTTAAGTGAGAAACTAATTATTCATACAGAGATTGATTGAACTTTATTGAATGAATAATTCATCGTGAATTTTCCAATGCAATTTAATCATAAATTTATAACTCGTGCAAAAAGGGATTTTAAATTTTAAAAAAATATTTAAAGAACAACTTTCTTGATTAATTACCGTAAATTATCAAAGACTGTTCAATTGGTTTTAATTATGAATTCCAAATACATTTTTTTCTCGAATTTTGCATAAATTTATAACTCTTGCGAAAAGTGATTTTAAATTAAAAAAAAAATATTTAATGAACAGATTTCTTGATTAATTACCGCAAATTATTAAAGACTGTTCAATTCGTTTTAATTATGAATTCGAAAGACTTTTTTTTCTCGAATTTTGCATAAATTTATAACTCACGCGAAAAGTGATTTTAAATTAAAAAAAAAATTAATGAACAACTTTCTTGATTAATTACCGTAAATTATCAAAGACTGTTCAATTGGTTTTTTATTTATGAATTCGAAAGACATTTTTTTCTCGAATTTTGCATAAATTTATAACTCACGCGAAAAGTGATTTTAAATTTTAAAAAAATATTTAATGAACAGATTTCTTGATTAATTACCGTAAATTATCAAAGACTGTTCAATTGGTTTTAATTATGAATTCGAAAGACTTTTTTTTCTCGAATTTTGCATAAATTTATAACTCACGCGAAAAGTGATTTTAAATTTTAAAAAAAATTTAATGAACAGCTTTCTTGATTAATTACCGTAAATTATCAAAGACTGTTCAATTGGTTTTAATTATGAATTCGAAAGACATTTTTTTCTCGAATTTTGCATAAATTTATAACTCACGCGAAAAGTGATTTTAAATTTTAAAAAAATATTTAATGAACAACTTTCTTGATTAATTACCGTAAATTATCAAAGACTGTTAAATTGGTTTTAATTATGAATTAGAAAGACATTTTTTCCTGGAATTTTGCATAAATTTATAACTCACGCGAAAAGTGATTTTAAATTTAAAAAAAATATTTAATGAACAGCTTTCTTGATTAATGACTGTTCAATTGGTTTTAATTATGAATTCGAAAGACATTTTTTTCTCGAATTTTGCATAAATTTATAACTCACGCGAAAAGTGATTTTAAAATTTAAAAAAGTATTTAATGAACACCTTTCTTGATTAATTACCGTAAATTATCAAAGACTGTTCAATTGGTTTTAATTATGATTTCGAAAGACATTTTTTCTCGAATTTTGCATAAATTTATAACTCATGCGAAAAGTGATTTTAAATTTTAAAAAAATATTTAATGAACAGCTTTCTTGATTAATTACCGTAAATTATCAAAGACTGTTCAATTGGTTTTAATTATGAATTCGAAAGACATTTTTTTCACGAATTTTGCATAAATTTATAACTCATGCGAAAAGTGATTTTAAATTGAAAAAAAAATATTTAATGAACAACTTTCTTGATTAATTACCGTAAATTATCAAAGACTGTTCATTTAGTTTTAATTATGAATTCGAAAGACATTTTTTTCTCGAATTTTGCTAAAATTTATAACTCACGCGAAAAGTGATTTTAAATTTTAAAAAAATTAATGAACAGCTTTCTTGATTAATTACCGTAAATTATCAAAGACTGTTCAATTGGTTTTAATTATAAATTCGAAAGACATTTTTTCTCGAATTTTGCATAAATTTATAACTCACGCGAAAAGTGATTTTAAATTTAAAAAAATATTTAATGAACAACTTTCTTGATTAATGACAGTTCAATTGGTTTTAATTATGAATTCGAAAGACATTTTTTTCTCGAATTTTGCATAAATTTATAACTCACGCGAAAAGTGATTTTAAAATTTAAAAAAGTATTTAATGAACACCTTTCTTGATTAATTACCGTAAATTATCAAAGACTGTTCAATTGGTTTTAATTATGATTTCGAAAGACATTTTTTCTCGAATTTTGCATAAATTTATAACTCATGCGAAAAGTGATTTTAAATTTTAAAAAAATATTTAATGAACAGCTTTCTTGATTAATTACCGTAAATTATCAAAGACTGTTCAATTGGTTTTAATTATGAATTCGAAAGACATTTTTTTCACGAATTTTGCATAAATTTATAACTCATGCGAAAAGTGATTTTAAATTGAAAAAAAAATATTTAATGAACAACTTTCTTGATTAATTACCGTAAATTATCAAAGACTGTTCATTTGGTTTTAATTATGAATTCGAAAGACATTTTTTTCTCGAATTTTGCTAAAATTTATAACTCACGCGAAAAGTGATTTTAAATTTTAAAAAAATTAATGAACAGCTTTCTTGATTAATTACCGTAAATTATCAAAGACTGTTCAATTGGTTTTAATTATAAATTCGAAAGACATTTTTTCTCGAATTTTGCATAAATTTATAACTCACGCGAAAAGTGATTTTAAATTTAAAAAAATATTTAATGAACAACTTTCTTGATTAATTACCGTAAATTATCAAAGACTGTTCAATTGGGTTTAATTATGAATTCGAAAGACATTTTTTTCTCGAATTTTGCTAAAATTTATAACTCTTGCGAAAAGTGATTTTAAATTTAAAAAAAAAAATTTAATGAACAACTTTCTTGATTAATTACTGTAAATTATCAAAGACTGTTCAATTGGTTTTAATTATGAATTCGAAAGACATTTTTTTCTCGAATTTTGCTAAAATTTATAACTCGTGCGAAGACTAGGTAAAATTATTGTAAATTACAGAGAGCGGTGGGTGGGCCACCCTCCAAACAGTAAAACCAAAAACGAGGGTTTTAAAAGTAATGCAACTTATAATACAAATCAAAATTTAAAAATGGTTTTGAATATTTGGTGAGTAACTTGGTTAATTATCGTAAATTACGGAGGGTGGTGAGTGGGCCCACCCTCCAAACAATAAAACCAAACAATTAATAACACAGAAATACAACGTATAAATTATTATTAAACAAAAATAATAACATCTCTAAACTGTTTTCAATTTATTACCCACGAACGTGCGCCTTTCGTGATTCTATCCATCTGGCGGAGCGCACGCTCACAAATTTCGCGTTTCGAGGGAAATTTAGTGGGCTGTTTGTACAAACAGAAAGTATCAAGTTGTGGCGGCTTCAAAGGTGCGGCAACGGCGGGAAACCAGGAGGCGCGCATATTTCTCATTAAGCCGTGATTTGTTGGCCGGTGTCGCCTTAAATTTATGCATTTTAAAATGTACCGAACGGAACAGAACTTGACACTTTAAAGTGCTTAATCCCGGCTTATAAAACACGCGAAAGAGACGGTCTTCAAACCGATGATTTATACGCAGAAATGGTGGAGGCGCACGCGCGCGAATTTATGGCGATGATGTTCGGAAAAAGAATCGTCGCGTTTGTCTTAACTTTGGTGACTATAGTCCGAACCGGGATAATATGGCATGTGAGCGGAGTGTCTCTGTAATATTTAATAATAATAATAGATAGGAAAAAATTATCAAAAAATATAAGCAAGTGCATATGTATAAAAAAAAAAAAAATAAAAATTTACATGTATGACGCAGCTAACATCTCAGCGCCTATGCTTCGCCCATCGCTTCAGTTTTTGACCAGATATGCCTCTTTAAGTCACGTTTGCCTATACACACTAGATTTTTTTAGCGAGCTTTATTTCGTTTTATTAATTTTTTTTTTTGTTTCAAACAAATTCATATTTTGACATGATAAAATATTTCTGTGGTGTATTATAACGGAAAAAAATTCAAACATCTCTTGAATGATGCGATGAACAAATTACAAGTTTAAACCAGTTTGTGCTTATAGTACGCTACGTGCTTGCTTAAATGTTTATAAAAACTTAAACACTTTCCTACATGTTCCTTATTTTGCGCTGGAAAACGAATACATCGCGTGGAGTTTTTATTCCCGGAAATGAAGCATAATTAACCCTTCACTTATTTCTATCATCGATTACAATTTACCGTTATAATGCAGAAAAAAATATTATTATCCATTTGCGAATCTCGTGCGGTATTTTCGTTCGCGCGACGAAGATTTATGTCGGGGACGTACGTACGGGCACACATGATTCAAAGGACGACGTTTATGCGTCCCGACGCTCCGACCGTCTTCATTATCCGATCGCGGCCATCAGATGCGGCGTCGCTCGATAACAAAGCGACGCCTGTATTTTCTAGCCGCCGCGTAAAATCTGAGAGATTCCGAAATAACCGCAATGAACACGTTTCAAATTTTAATCTCTCCATCGAACAGCAAAAAAAAAACACGAAATAAACGGAATGCTTTAAGTTGGCTTCAATTCAAAATTTTAATAATAAAAATTTTAAAAATACTACAACGCATTTGGTAAGAGTTTGAACGCGGTTTGCAAATCTGAGCTCCTCGTACGTCAATTAGTCGGATTAGAGATTTTAAATTTTTGACGAAAACACGAAAAAAAGACAGGAGTAAACCCCTTGGAAATTTGTTAAAAAATGCAACTTTCTTAATAATCATCGAAAACTATTAAAGTTTACTTTTTTTTCATCAGAAAGACGAGAGAAATTGATTGCCGTTAAAAAATTTCAGCTATCTTCAATAGCAAAAAAAATAGTCAGTCACCATGAACATTTTAGAAAATTTAAAAAAAATAATTGATTTTTCAGACTTTGATCGGCCGTAGCGGCCAAACGAAAACTCCAAATTGAACGCGGTTTGCAAATCTGAGCTCCTCGTACGTCAATTAGTCGGATTAGAGATTTTTAATTTTTGACGAAAACACGAAAAAAAGACATGAGTAAACCCCTTGGAAATTTGTTAAAAAATGCAACTTTCTTAATAATCATCGAAAACTATTAAAGTTTACTTTTTTTTCATCAGAAAGACGAGAGAAATTGATTGCCGTTAAAAAATTTCAGCTATCTTCAATAGCAAAAAAATTAGTCAGTCACCATGAACATTTTAGAAAATTAAAAAAAATAATTGATTTTTCAGACTTTGATCGGCCGTAGCGGCCAAACGAAAACTCCAAATTGAACAAGGTTTGCAAATCTGAGCTCCTCGTACGTCAATTAGTCGGATTAGAGATTTTTAATTTTTGACGAAAACACGAAAAAAAGACATGAGTAAACCCCTTGGAAATTTGTTAAAAAATGCAACTTTCTTAATAATCATCGAAAACTATTAAAGTTTACTTTTTTTTCATCAGAAAGACGAGAGAAATTGATTGCCGTTAAAAAATTTCAGCCATCTTCAACAGCAAAAAAATTAGTCAGTCACTATGAACATTTAAGAAAATTTACAAAAATATATGATTTTTCAGACTTTGATCGGCCGTAGCGGCCAAACGAAAACTCCAAATTGAACGCGGATTGCAAATCTGAGCTCCTCGTACGTCAATTAGTCGGATTAGAGATTTTTAATTTTTGACGAAAACACGAAAAAAACACATGAGTAAACCCCTTGGAAATTTGTTAAAAAATGCAACTTTCTTAATAATCATCGAAAACTGTTAAAGTTGACTTTTTTTTCATCAGAAAGACGAGAGAAATTGATTGCCGTTAAAAAATTTCAGCTATCTTCAATAGCAAAAAAATTAGTCAGTCACCATGAACATTTTTAGAAAATTTACAAAAATATATGATTTTTCAGACTTTGATCGGCCGTAGCGGCCAAACGAAAACTCCAAATTGAACGCGGTTTGCAAATCTGAGCTCCTCGTACGTCAATTAGTCGGATTCGAGATTTTTAATTTTTGACGAAAACACGAAAAAAATACATGAGTAAACCTCTAGGAAATTTGTTAAAAAATACAACTTTCTTAATAATCATCGAAAACTATTAAAGTTTACTTTTTTTTCATCAGAAAGACGAGAGAAATTGATTGCCGTTAAAAAATTTCAGCTATCTTCAATAGCAAAAAAACTAGTCAGTCACCATGAACATTTTAGAAAATTTAAAAAAATAATTGATTTTTCAGACTTTGATCGGCCGTAGCGGCCAAACGAAAACTCCAAATTGAACGCGGTTTGCAAATCTGAGCTCCTCGTACGTTAATTAGTCGGACTAGAGATTTTAAATTTTTGACGAAAACACGAAAAAAAGACATGAGTAAACCCCTTGGAAATTTGTTAAAAAATGCAACTTTCTTAATAATCATCGAAAACTATTAAAGTTTACTTTTTTTTCATCAGAAAGACGAAAGAAATTGATTGCCGTTAAAAAATTTCAGCTATCTTAAATAGCAAAAAAATTAGTCAGTCACAGTGAACATTTTAGAAAATTTACAAAAATTTATGATTTTTTAAAATTTGATCGGCCGTAGCGGCCAAACGAAAACTCCAAATTGAACGCCGTTTGCAAATCTGAGCTCCTCGTACGTCAATTAGTCGGATTAGAGATTTTTAATTTTTGACGAAAACACGAAAAAAAGACTTCCAGTAACGGAGATCGTCTCGTTACTTTCTCCGATTTAATTATAATTTAGAAATGCACAATCGTACGAAAATTTAAATGTTAACAGATGATACAGAAGATTTATATCTCGCAATTACTTCGGACTTAATAAAATAAATGTTCCTCCGTGGAAATTAGCTCTTAAACCCCATCGCTCCGCTTTCAGGCATAAACGGCGATATTTCACGCGGCCATGAAGTATTTCCATAGTTTTACAAATAGAGATTAA
Organism: Ocypus olens; assembly: GCA_910593695.2. Classification (NCBI taxonomy): domain Eukaryota; kingdom Metazoa; phylum Arthropoda; class Insecta; order Coleoptera; family Staphylinidae; genus Ocypus; species Ocypus olens. Next base: position 48,220,991 of record OU343061.1, read on the forward strand.
TTCCCGATCTCTCGCCGGTTATAAATTTTCCGAGACGAGAGTCGAAATAAACAGAGTTTCCATTACACAAATTTGCAGAGAGCGATTGTTTGGGGTTGGAACTAGTGTGCTTAAGGAAATGTTGAGTAAACAGACTTTCGGAAATTATTATCTGCGATCTACAATATGTTACGGTTTTACTTGTACATACATTTCACGCAGTTCGGTAATAAACTATTCTCATTAGGATACTCTGACGCAGTGGCGTCTCGTTAACTTTTGATTTTGGTAATGTCATCTAGACTTTGCGTGTAAATCGAGAACGTTTCGCTTTTAATTTTCAAATTTAGAATTTTTTTTTACATTTATAAAAAATGGTGCTCGTAGGTATTGCTAGAGCGGCATTTTAAATGGAAACTAATTGTCATTTTCGGTTCGAACGTGTGAAGAATCCGAACACGAAACGGCAATTTGCTTGAAGTGAATTGATGGAGTATCCCAACAAATTGGACATAGTATTAATTACGTACGTAATGGGCATGACGTGCGTACGGCTATTTTTGTATAATTAATCGTCATCCAGTTCCTCCGTAACGCGTGGAAGACCGTCATTAGGTTTTGTCAAATTGTGGCCTTCCTCTGAACTGCGAGAGTGTTAAAAATCATTAATTTCACACATGGGTCATAAAAATTCCATAAAAAATCATCCTCAATGACCGAAGTATATTTAATTCAAAATCAATTCGGTTTTTGTAAATTTAACAATTTTTAATGGAGATGTGAATTTTTGAAAATTTTTGGTTTTATTCTTTTGAGCGCTTGAATGAAAACATCTCAGAAAAAATATAAAACGCGCAGACAAAATTCCATAAAAAATCATCCTTAATGGCCGAAGTATCGATTATTCAAAATCAATTTGGTTTTTGTAAATTCAACAATTTTTAATGGAGATGTGAATTTTTGAAAATTTTTGTTTTATTTTTTTGAGCGCTTGAATGAAAACATCGCAGAAAAAAATATAAAACGCGCAGACAAAATTCCATAAAAAATCATCCTCAATGGTGGAAGTATAGCTAATTCAAAATCAATTTGGTTTTTGTAAATTTAAGGATTTTTAACAGAGATATGAATTTTTGAAAATTTTAGTTTAGTTTAGTTTTGAGCACTTGTATGAAAACATCGCGTGAAAAAATATAAAACGCGCAGACAAAATTCCATAAAAAATTATCCTCAATGGCCGAAGTATCGCTAATTCAAAATCAATTTGGTTTTTGTAAATTCAACAATTTTTAAGGGAGATATGAATTTTTGAAAATTTTATTTTTATTTTTTTGAGCACTTGAATGAAAACATCGCAGAAAAAATCTAAAACGCAGAGACAAAATTCTATAAAAAATCATCCTCAATGGCCGAAGTATGGCTAATTCAAAATCAATTTGGTTTCTGTAAATTTAACAATTTTTAATGGAGATGTGAATTTTTGAAAATTTTAGTTTTATTTTTTTGAGCACTTGAATGAAAACATCGCAGAAAAAATATAAAACGCGCAGACAAAATTCCATAAAAAATCATCCTTAATGGCCGAAGTATAGCTAATTCAAAATTAATTTGGTTTTTGCAAATTCAACAATTTTTAATGGAGATGTGGATTTTTGAAAATTTTACTTTTAATTTTTAGAGCGCTTGAATGAAAACATCGCAGAAAAAATATAAAACGCGCAGACAAAATTCCATAAAAAATCATCCTCAATGGCCGAAGTATCGCTAATTCAAAATCAATTTGGTTTTTGTAAATTCAACAATTTTTAAGGGAGATATGAATTTTTGAAAATTTTAGTTTTATCTTTTTGAGGACTTGAATGAAAACATCGCAGAAAAAATATAAAACGCGCAGACAAAATTCCATAAAAAATCATCCTCAATGGCCGAAGTATAGCTAATTCAAAAACAATTTGGTTTTTGTAAATTTAATAATTTTTGATGGAGATATGAATTTTTTAAATTTTAGTTTTATTTAAAATATCAACATCTACAGTTATTTTAATTACGCTTACCCTTAACTGATTAACGACCCTCTTTGTGTCTTTTTTGTATTAGAGGTGCTTTAGAGTGTAAAAGGTTTTCATTTTTAATTAAAGAATCGTTTCCTTAAAAATATTTTCTGTACGATAAGATCTTCACGTAAAACATGGAAATACATTATGTATTTCGAGGACGGATCCAGAAATGTTAATTGAAAATGTCGTGGATCTCGTTAGAGTCGGGAATTGCAGGACACGAAACGGATTCGATGTTCGTAGAAAAATATTAATGAAGAACATCTGTCGCGATGGAGAGTCCCTCGGCGCGGACCACCTGGTGGCATTAAAAATTCATCATCTGGTAATCACCGCTTATGTAAGCCATAAAGCCTCTTTTTTTCGTGTGTACGCCGCTGACGATGAATATAACGTCTTCGTTTATCTTCGAAGTGCGAATATTAAAATTCACGACTGAAGGAAAATAAGATGCTCTAATAAGAACATAACTGATTATGGTTACTATTCACCAATCGAAATAATTATCACTATTTTTTTCACTCGAATATTTCACAATTTGAAAACTAAAATTAAAAAAAATTCACAACTCGTGAAATAATCGATGGATTTCAGAAACTGCACTTATTTTGATAAAACGATGATTTGCAAATCTAATTTAATTTTTGTAGAATTTCGTCGACACGTTTTATATTTTCTTTTATTTTTTTTGCTAAAGTATTACACAAATCGAAAATTAAAATTTTCAAAAATTCAATACTCACGAAATAATTGGTGGATTTTCAAAAACTCTATTTAGTTTGATAAAACGATGATTTGCAAATCTAATTTAATTTTTGTAGAATTTCGTCGACACCTTTTATATATTTTTTTTATTTTTTTGCTAAAGTATTACACAATTCGAAAATTAAAATTTTCAAAAATCCAATACTCACGAAATAATTGGTGGATTTTCAAAAACTCTATTTAGTTTGATTAAACGATGATATACAAATGTAATTTAATTTTTGTAGAATTTCGTCGACACGTTTTATATTTTCTTTTATTTTTTTTGCTAAAGTATTACACAATTCAAAAATTCAAATTTTCAAAAATCCAATACTCACGAAATAATTGGTGGATTTTCAAAATCTCTATTTAGTTTGATAAAACAATGATTTGCAAATCTAATTTAATTTTTGTAGAATTTTATCGACACGTTTTATATTTTCTTTTATTTTTTTGCTAAAGTATTACACAATTCGAAAATTAAAATTTTCAAAAATTCAATTCTCACGAAATAATTGATGGATTTTCTAAAACTCTATTTAGTTTGATAAAACGAAGATTTGCAAATCTAATTTAATTTTTGTAGAATTTCATCGACACGTTTTGTATTTTCTTTTATTTTTTTGCTAAAGTATTACACAATTCAAAAATTAAAATTTTCAAAAATCCAATACTCACGAAATAATTGGTGGATTTTCAAAAACTCTATTTAGTTTGATGAAACGATGATTTGCAAATCTAATTTAATTTTTGTATAATTTTATCGACACGTTTTATATTTTCTTTTATTTTTTTGCTAAAGTATTACACAATTCGAAAATTAAAATTTTCAAAAATTCAATTCTCACGAAATAATTGGTGGATTTTCAAAAACTCTATTTAGTTTGATAAAACGATGATTTGCAAATGTAATTTAATTTTTGTAGAATTTCATCGACACGTTTTGTATTTTCTTTTATTTTTTTGCTAAAGTATTACACAATTCAAAAATTAAAATTTTCAAAAATCCAATACTCACGAAATAATTGGTGGATTTTCAAAAACTCTATTTAGTTTGATAAAACAATGATTTGCAAATCTAATTTAATTTTTGTAGAATTTTATCGACACGTTTTGTATTTTCTTTTATTTTTTTGCTAAAGTATTACACAATTCGAAAATTAAAATTTTCAAAAATTCAATTCTCACGAAATAATTGATGGATTTTCAAAAACTCTATTTAGTTTGATAAAACGATGATTTGCAAATCTAATTTAATTTTTGTAGAATTTTATGGACACGTTTTATATTTTCTTTTATTTTTTTGCTAAAGTATTACACAATTCAAAAATTAAAATTTTCAAAAATCCAATACTCACGAAATAATTGGTGGATTTTCAAAAACTCTATTTAGTTTGATAAAACGATGATTTGCAAATCTAATTTAATTTTTGTAGAATTTTATGGACACGTTTTATATTTTCTTTTATTTTTTTGCTAAAGTATTACACAATTCGAAAATTAAAATTTTCAAAAATTCAATACTCACGAAATAATTGGTGGATTTTCAAAAACTCTATTTAGTTTGATAAAACGATGATTTGCAAATGCAATTTAATTTTTGTAGAATTTTATCGACACGTTTTATATTTTCTTTTATTTTTTTGCTAAAGTATTACACAATTCGAAAATTAAAATTTTCAAAAATTCAATACTCACGAAATAATTGGTGGATTTTCAAAAACTCTATTTAGTTTGATAAAACGATGATTTGCAAATCTAATTTAATTTTTGTAGAATTTTATCGACACGTTTTATATTTTCTTTTATTTTTTTGCTAAAGTATTACACAATTCGAAAACTAACATTTTCAAAAATTCAATACTCACGAAATAATTGGTGGATTTTCAAAAACTTTATTTAGTTTGATGAAACGATGATTTGCAAATGTAATTTAATTTTTGTAGAATTTCATCGACACGTTTTATATTTTCTTTTATTTTTTTGCTAAAGTATTACACAATTCGAAAATTAAAATTTTCAAAAATTCAATACTCACGAAATAATTGGTGGATTTTCAAAAACTCTATTTAGTTTGATAAAACGATGATTTGCAAATGTAATTTAATTTTTGTAGAATTTCATCGACACGTTTTATATTTTCTTTTATTTTTTTGCTCGAGTATTACACAATTCGAAAATTCACAACACGTGGATTTTTAATTAATTTCAATGGCGACTTGTGGAACATGTTGGTGGTAAAGCCACCTATACAATACACGCCCCACCCCCCTTTTGAAGAAATAACGGACGATTCATCTTCCTAGACCAAAGTAACTGGCGAAAAAGTGTTTTAACAATTAATTAAAAATTCTTCCTGAGCTTGAAACTAGAGTGCTCCTTGGCTCTATATCACGAGCCGCCCCTGGTCCCGTTAAGTAAGTTTGAGCGATATGAATTGTACAGGGTGTGCAAAATTTAGTGTCGAACATTTCAAACTTTAAAGCGCTTTATTTTTCTTATTTTAAATTGGAGCGCATGTATATTTTTATGTCATTCCATGCGGGATTAAAAAACAATTTTTTTTCCTAATGACAATCCTGTCCGAATTCCTAACGCATTAAAAGTTATTTGCAGAAAACTCGTTTTATCAACCATTTTACTAAATAAAAATCGAAGGTGGCTTTGAAAAATAATTTATTGACTTTAAAATTTAGCAAGGTGACAAGAGACTATTTTGACTTTAGTAATGTAAACGTTTAAAGCATTGTTAGCTTTTCAAGAAAAAGGAAAAAATTGAAGAAATATTAATTTAAGTTACTCTCCTTCTTTATTCACACCTCATCTCTCTGTTTAGTTTAGAGCTGAAGTGACGCGATCTATTCTTGAATCCGAAGCCAAAACAATTATCGGCCGAAACACGAAAATAGACAATCTTTCAACCGGCGTAACCGTGTCTCTCCGCCGAAATCCTCCTTTAACTTCCGAGCAAAGTGGCGATGTAAGCTAACTACACGTTGAAATACTGCCAATAGACTGTGTTACAGCTTAGGGCAATGATAGTTTGATGTATGGGCTGAGTTTTATCAGCAGCGGTGGTCTTTCCGAAGAAACGGCTCTTCGGTATTAAAAGACGTCTGCACCTGTTCGCCGCGAGGAAGAGTGGACGCACGAGGGGACGAATATTTACACCCGATAATTTTAGAGTGGACGTGAGTTATCTGTATATTAAATATAGACGTGCGACACTAAATCCATTAAGTGGTTATTAGTGGGAATTTATTTGGGGGATATAAAAGTGTTGAGAGCGCGCGGGATGCGATATTTTATCGAAACGCGCGCGTTGATTGTCGTGCCGCAGGGCTCCAATAACGGACCCGTTTGATACGGAAATACATAGTTGATTAAAGGTTGTTGAAATTAGACACACAATTTTTTACTATTTATTCCGACTAGTTTCGATTCTTCGACCTTTAATTTTAAAAATGTTTCACCACGTGATAAACGAAAACCAAATTCAGCAAACATAGTTGATGTTAAATTCAATAAAACGAAATGTAGAATAGCTTGAATATATGAATATTCAATTTATTGAATTTATTTAATGCCTTCTGCAACAAGTAAGGTTGTTTCTAATTTGTTTATAGTTGATGTTATATTTTTCTTTCTTTTCAGAATGGCCAACCTTCACAGTTCGTCTCTGAGAGGCTGCAGCAGTTCAGCGAACCCCTGAACAGATTCGCGTCCACGACAAACAGTAAGTGCGATTGCATCCTGATTGTATTAAGTAAAAAAAGGCTATCAGTTTTGCCCGAAATGAAATTAAAGTGGACTCGTTAGGGTCCCTCCGGTTATTTCACCTGCCTAATGGCGTGAATCCGCACGTAACGAGTTTTCCGGAGCTTGTCTCCCGTTCCGTTTTAATTTTCCGGAACATCATTCCGATACAAATACGAGCGCCCGCACAATTTTACACGTAGAGCGGGACGCAAATATTTTTTTATTGCGCACGAAATGATTCGCGCGGTTATTTCCCCCTCGAGGGTCCTCGTTTTAATTAACGAAAATGGAAAAAAAAATAAACAAGGCGCAAATTGGAGTAATTATCTTTTAGGTATGATGTAACATGATATAATGTATGAATTCAAGTGATTATTTTTTTACATACATGGAGCCACCCATTTTTGAAGATTTTAGTTTTATTTCTTTGAGCACTTGAATGAAAACATCGCAGAAAAAATATAGACCAAATTCCATAAAAAATCATCCTCAACGGCCGAAGTATAGCTAATTCAAAATCAATTTGGTTTTTGTAAATTTAACAATTTTTAAAGGAGATATGAATTTTTGAAAAGTTTAGTTTTATTTTTTTGAGCACTTGAATGAAAACATCGTAAAAAAATTTGATTCCAAGTAGGGGAAATTTTAGTAGTATATAGCAGTGACGGTTCGCGGGGTTTTTTTCTGGTACGGCCGAGGAACAAGAGATGGTAATACTGATAGGTGCGATTACGCAGCCGGCCGTCTCTGCAACTGACCCTACCTATCTGTATTACCACTTCTTGTTCCTCGGTCGTACCAGGAAAAACCCCGCGAACCGTCACTGGTATATAGATATACATCCATCCTATAGTTGCTTCACATGATTCCGAAGGTATACAGGGTGTTAAATTGCGAAGCGGGCCATAGGGTTTTACACGTAAAATTTAAAATGTGTTAATATTGCCTTCCCTAATTATTTGACAGCATCGGTCTTCTTACATTATTTTTAAAGCATTTCAAGCTGAATCATTTGGTACCTTACTCAATGATTTCCGCAAAGTATTTACCGAGATATTTGCAAAAAACTTCACAATTATTTTCAATTAAAAACAAAGGTTTGCCATGAAATCATAATGGCCGACATTTCATTTTGTTCTAAAAAGTGACGGTAGATGTCACATTGCGATTTATAATCGGCCGTGTATTTTACACATGATTATAAAGGTATGCAATATTTCGTATCGTTTTAGTGGTTTTAGTTGTTGTTTTTTTTTGTAGTTTGCTGTGGCCATGTGGATAAATTTTTTTTTTGTGGATTTCTTTTAAAGTTCCGGGCATGTATTTATACGTCGGTGTACGCCCCCAGAAGCGATTCGAAAATAGGCGATAAATCAGGCGAACGGCGTAAATTTTTCGGCTGTCGGCTCCTTAACGCCTCCGAGGCCGGATGTTTTGGGTAATGGTTGTATTTTTAAGTGGGCCCCAAGAGCCCCCGCTAATTTGTCGGGACCGGTGAGAGCCCCATAAAACTGTCAATGGACATAAACGGCCGAATTTAATTCACCAGAATCGAAAACGGTATTTTTTTCGCTGTAATTTTTAATGAAGATTATATATAAACGGCGGAGTTGAAAATATTTTAAAATACCATACGGATGTCTTCATTTTGGAAGAATAAATTTTCTAAAAATACAATAAATTTGTCACATTTTAATACATAAAACAATAAAATCCAATAACGTGTTCAACAGTTGACCAGTGCAAAAAAATAAAAACGCGATTTTGTAGACTTTGATTTGAAAATGTTGCGATTTTGGCATTGTTAGTTCATTTGACGAGAAAATTTCAAACTGCCAAAAATGAATATTTTTAATTACCAACCATGATCACTTTCAACTGCCAAAAACTACAATTTTCAGCTAACAAAGAGGAAAATTTTCAATTAAAATTTTAGCATTTTTCAACATCCAATAACTTCACTTCTCAGCAGGCAATAACTTCAATTTTCAGCTGCCAAAAATGACAATTTGCAACAACCAAAAATGACAATTTTCAACTGCTAAATTGAGAATTTTCAGCAGCCAATAACTTTAATTTTCAGCTGCCAAATTCATAATTTTCAACTGCTAACGATGGTCATTTTCAACTTCCAAAAACTACAGTTTTCAGCAACAAAAAATGAGAATTTTCAACTACCAAACACTACAATTTTAAACAGCCAAAATTAACAATTTTCAGCAGCCAAAAACTGAAATTTTATTTGCCAAAAATGAAAATTTTGAACAACGAAAAACTTAAATTTTGAACTCCCAAAAATAACTTTAATTTTAGTCAGCATTTAATTAATTCCAGAGTTAGTTTTATTATTATTATTATTTTGTATCATTCCATGTATAAAGGAGTTTCCGTTTAATAAATAAATAAATAAATAAACAATTTGTAACAACCAGAAATGGCAACTTCCAAAAACTACAATTTTTAGCTACTAAAAATAAGAATATTTAACTGCTTAAAACCACAATTTTAAACTGCCAAAATTGACAATTTTCGGCAACTAAAAACTTCAATCTAAACTGCCAAAAATGACCATTTTGAGCTGAAGTGGTCTTAAATTTTCAACTAGCTAAACAATCTCAAAAAATCAAAAACGCAAATTTGTTGTTTTTGACTTGAAAAATTTGCAATTTTGGCATTTTATGTTCATTTGAAGAAAAAATGTTTTGACAATTTTTAAGAATACATTAAATCATCTACATTTTGATATTAAAGTCAATAAAATCCAGCAACACGTCTGACAGTTAACCAACTCAAAAAAAATAAAAACGCGATTTTGTAGTAGACTTTGACTTTGCGAATTTGTCAGTTTGCGTTCTTTGGCATAAAAAAATGTTTTTTTTAATACAGTACATTTTCTACATTTTTTATATAAAAATGAATTAAATCCAACAACCAATTCGACAGTAAATCAATTTAAAACAAAATCAAAACGCGATTTTGTTGACTTTGCATAGGGAAATTTGCAATTTTGGCATTTTGCGTTCATTTGACGAGAAAAGTGCCAAAAATGAATATTTCTAACTGACAACAATGACCACTTTCAACTACCAAAACTACAATTTTCAGCTAACAAAAATGAGCATTTTCAACTACAATTTTAAACTGCCAAAATTGACGATTTTCAGAAGCCAATAACTTCAATTTTCAGCTGCCAAAAATGGCAATTTGCAACAACCATAAATGACAACTTTTAACTTTCAAAAACTACAATTTTCAGCTAACAAAAATGAGAATTTTCAACACCAATTTTAAACAGCCAAAATTAACAGTTTTCAGCAGCAAAAAACTTCAATTTTGATCTGCCAAAAATGAAATTTTGAACTGAAGCTAAAGACTTCAATGTTCAACTGCCAAAATGACAATCATTCAAAAATGACAGTTTGTAACAACCAGAAATGACAACTTTCAATAAAACTACAATTTTCAGCTAACAAAAATGAGAATTTTAAACTGCCAAAATTGACAATTTTCAGCAGCCAATAACTTCAATTTTCAGCTGCCAAAAATGACAATTTGCTACAACCAAAAATGACAATTTTCAATTGCTAACGATGGTCATTTTCAACTTCCAAAAACTATAGTTTTTAGCAACCAAAAATAAGAATTTTTAACTATCAAAAACTGCAATTTTCAACTGTCAAAGTGACAATATGTAACAACCAGAAATGACAACTTTCAACAAAACTACAATTTTCAGCTACCAAAAATGGGAATGTTTAAGCTGCCAAAATTGACAACTTTCAGCAACAAAAAACTTTAATTTGAACTGCTAAAAATGACAATTTGCAACAATTTGAAATGGCAACTTTCAACTTCCAAAAACTACAATTTTCAGCCAACAAAAATGAGCAATTTTAACTGCCAAACACTACAATTTCCAACTGCCCAAAATGGATATTTTTAACTGCCAACGATGACCACTTTCAACTGCCAAAAACTACAATTTTCAGCTATCAACTACAACAATTTTAAACAGCCAAAATTGACATTTTTTCAGCAACCAAAAACTTCAATTTGAACTGACGAAAATGACAATTTTGAACAGCTAAAGACTTAAATTTTCAACTTCTAAAAATGACAATTTGCAACAACAAGAAATGACAATTTTAAACTAACAAAAACTACAATTTTCAGCCACAAAAAATGACTTGACAAAAACAAAATTTTAAACGGCTAAAATTGTCAATTTTCAGCAACCAAAAACTTCAATTTGAACTGCTAAAATTGACAATTTTGAACAGCTAAAAACTTAAATTTTTAACTTTCAAAAATGACATTTTGCAACAACAAGAAGTGACAATTAATTTCAAACTACCAAAAACTACAATTTTCAGCTGCCAAAAACGAGAATGTTTAACTGCCAAGAACAACAATTTTAAACTGCCAAAATTGACAATTTTCAGGAACCAAAATTGGCAATTTTCAGGAACCAAAAACTTCAATTTGAACTGCCAAAAATGACAATTTTGAACAACCAGACATGGCAACGATCATTTTTAAAAATACATTAAATCAGCTAAATTTTGACATTTAAAATAATAAAATCCAACAACTCGTTCGACAGTTAATCAGTTCATAAAATTAAAAAAAAACACAATTTTGTAGACTTTGACATGGAAAATTTGCAATTTTGGCATTTTGCGTTCATTTGACGAGAAAATTTCTTGATAATTTTTAAAAATTAATTAAACCAGCTACATTTTGATATTTAAAACAATAAAATCCAACAACGCGTTTGGCAGTTAAATAACTCAAAAAAATTAAAAACGCAGTTTTGTTGACTTTGACTTTTGGAAAAATTGGGGATTTGACAGTTTGCGTGAATTTTACTTTTACACAAACATTTCTCAGTACTTAAATTTGAAAATATCAAAAACGCGGTTTTGTCGTTTTTGACTTGAAAAAATTGCGATTTTGGCGGTTTGTGTACATTTGACGTGATTTTTTTTTAATAATGATTTTAATTAAATTTGCTACAGTATGATTTATCAGTCAATAAAATCCAGCAACGCGTTAGTCAACCAACCAATTAAAAAATAATAAAAACGCGGTTTTGTTGACTTTGACTTGGAAAACTTAGGAGCTTGATAGTTTGCGTTCACTTATTTGAAATTTGAAAAGTATTGCAAAGTCCCAAGGTAATAATGTGCATTTTTTATCAACATAATGTTTCTCTCTTTTAAGACGTTATGTTTACAAAATTATTCAAGTTGAAACATGAAATTTAAAAAAAAAACACGTTCTCGTGAAAAAATCGATTTGCGCCATTGCATATTGCACGTTGTGCAAGATAATTTTACTTGACGCAAGTGAACTCTGGTTGGCCAGGGTGAGGTCACCACTACCTCACCCTGACCTACCAGAGTTTACTTGTGTCGAGTAAAATTATCTTGCACTAATCAGGAATCCACCCCTGTTTTGAATTTGATTCAAAAATCACTATTTGAGCCCCTACTTCACACAAGTAAACTCTGGTAGGTCCGGGTGAGGTGGTGACACAAGTAAACTCTGGTGGGTCCGGGTGAGGTAGTGGTGACCGACCAGAGTTTACTTGCGTAAAGTAAGTTATCTTGCACTAACCAGGGGAGGATCCATAGTTTTGAATTTTATTCGAAAATCACTATTTGATGATTCCTTAGTTACGCCAATGGATAATTTGCGACAAACCATCTAAATCTTAGTAAATTAATTAAATATAGTAAAGCGGCACGATTTTACTGTTTTACAGGTCTGTTCTAGACGTTAGAGTTGTCGTTGCCGCCGTCTGGATTTATTGAAACATGGGAATTAAATGCGCCCATCCTGTGTCGGGATATTTCCCCCGCGTGTTAATTTGTGAGGATGAATCGGTCTATTTCCGATTTTTGTTTTGGAACTTAAGCCCCGGACCGCCGAAAAGACACGATTCCGCCATTAGCGCGGCGCAGAGACATCTGGCGCTCTAAAGTGGCCCCGACAGACTGGGGGGCAATAAATTTAAGTGGTCCGCGAGGGATGCGTCCCAGAAATAAATCGTGCATTCCATGTTTATTGCATTTATAACTTTCAATTTGCCTGCATACATGTTTGCCAGTTTGTTCTAACAAATAAATAAAATGGTGTTGCGTTCAGGAGTTAACAAACATAACTTTATTTTTTATTCATCCGATCAGTTATACCAAAATCTGAAGATGCGTTTAAGATTTACTCTCGTGCATCATATGCAACCAAATATACACACCTGCGTATATGTGGTTGTATACGATTTTTCAATGAGACGAAATTTTGTTTTCACGTGCAAATTTAAAACTAATTTGTGTCTGGAGCATGTATGCTATGTAAAACCCTGAAAATACATCTTCCCGCATCCTTTAAAGTCGAACGCTTCATTGTCTCCGACACACATCACATGTTTCAATCTCCAAAAAATCTGTTACAGCGCAGAATAACCCCCGATAAATCCCCGTCGCGCCTTCGAAATAAATGCGAGCAATAAAATTTAATCTAATCCCGGCATCTAGATGCACAATTTTTCCCTGTCACCCCTTTTCCTCGGTGCATCAAATTTAAATATAGATTTTCTCCATCGTAAAAATACACCAAACAAGTCCCAACAATTCATCGCGTTTTGCTGGCTCTTTGTAGGAACAAAAAAAAAGGTATTTATTTTGGTTCGGCTTATTATTTTAACGCTGGACATAAATAATAGCCGCGTCTAAAATTAAACAGGTCGGCTCGTTAACTTGTTGATTTTATGGGCGATGAGATGAAGAAGGATCAGTAATGGCCGCATAAAGTTAAGAGGTTGTATTAGTGGTTTTTTTGTGCATAAGTGCGTTTATTTCTGAAGTAATTGATAATTTTGTAAGCAAATAAATCAAAGTATGCTTCGAGCAGATAATGTTATTAGAATTATAACACAAATTTCGAATGAAATATTCACACCTTCAGGCAGTGTGTGAGGTGGCTCCATCCTGTTGAAACCAGTCGAGGAAAGTGCTACAACTGATTGGAGAACTCCTCGCTTCCTCTCCGCATTGCTGTCGCAAGGAAATTATTAGAGAGTCTGCTTTTTATTGTTTCATTTATTTCCCAACAGAAAAACAAGTTAATTTTCTCAAAGGTTATATTATAAAAGAACGATTTAGTAACGAATAACTTGTTAATAACAATAACGAATCACTTCATGGTAACAGTAACCTATTAAATAATGAATAACTTCTTAGCAACAGTAACCGAATCAATAACGAATCTGTTTTTATAGGGAAAAATTACAAAATAAAAAACATGAGACACAAAAAGTAATCTTACAAATGAATTGAAAAAATTTTAGTTTTCAAAGGCGCGCGCTCGGTTAGAATCGAGCATGTTCCGGACGTGGATCTCGGCGCCACTGTCTGCGCATGCAGTCAAGAATTCATTCAAGTAGTATTTAAACGTTTCGTGCCGTGACATTAAATTAGTGTCAGGTGCGCGAACATAACAAAATTGTTGCCAGAAGAACACACCGACACCGTTCAAATAATTAAAGTTTACAATATTTAATTTTTACACCCAATTTTCACTAAAAACAATATATCGAGCGCGGTTTTCATTTCCCTCCCGGATATGGCATTTTGTGCCTATATCCTTTATACAAAGCATAAAATTTTACAGCCCTCAGCTTTATGCCCCGGCGTTCTCTATATGACCGGTGGGAGTGTATCCAATACCGCAATACCGCAATACCGAAAACAAACCGCACGAAATTTACAGGAAAACCTAAAGAAATTACAGTTGGAAACGAAAGCGAACAATCGGTTTCTATGGAATAGTTCCGTTGAAGCGATCTTCGAAATCGAGAGCCGCAGTGTCCGAAATAGACAAAGGCGAGCTAATTAGTTGAAAAATAGATGCCGGGCACCGCGGCGTCTAGAAGGCGTTGGAAATCGGTATCTAATTAGTGACCCTAATTTTGTTCACTAAGTATTTTTCGAATAAGCGTGGACTAAAAATATTTGAGGTAATACTGTTATAGAGAGATCTCGTTAAATAAATAAAAAAATATTTCTAAGTGGATTTAGAAATTTTGAAGATAATTCTGCGAGTGCTAATTTTTTTAGAATTTTTAATTTCAGAAGATGTAAATTTCGATTTCTCTAATTCTAATTCACAGGGACGCCATTTTGCTTCCACCGTAGGAATGTCAATTGTTTTGTAGTATGTCTAAAATACATTATTTCTAAGTGGATTTAGAAATTTTGAAGATAATTCTGCGAGTGCTATTTTTTTTAGAATTTTTAATTTCACAAGATGTAAATTTCGATTCCTCTAATTCTAATTCAGAGGGACGCCATTTTGCTTCCACCGTAGGAATGTCAATTGTTTTGTAGTATGTATAAAATACATTATTTCTAAGTGGATTTAGAAATGTTGAAGATAATTCCGCGAGTGCTAATTTTTTTAGAATTTTTAATTTCACAAGATGTAAATTCCTCCAATTCTAATTCAGAGGGACGCCATTTTGTTTCCACCGTAGGGATGTCAATTATTTTGTAGTATGTCTAAAATACATTATTTCTAAGTGGATTTAGAAATTTTGAAGATAATTCCGCGAGTGCTAATTTTTTTAGAATTTCTAATTTCACAAGATGTAAAAATTCGATTCCTACAATTCTAATTCGTAGGGACGCCATTTTGTTTCCACCGTAGGGATGTCAATTATTTTGTTGTGTGTCTAAAATACATTATTTCTAAGTGGATTTAGAAATTTTGAACATAATTCCGCGAGCGATGTATTTTTCAGAATTTTTCAATCTGCGAGATGCAAAATTTGTTTCCTTCAAATTCAAGTTCCGAGTGCCATCATTTTGCTTCCAGCGGCGGAATATCAATTGTTTTATTATATGTCAAAAACACGTTATTTCTAAGTGGATTTAGAAGTTTTGAACATAATTCCGCGAGAGATGAATTTTTTAGAATTTTTCAATCTGCGAGATGCAGAATTCGTTTCCTTCAATTCAAGTTCCGAGTGCCATCATTTTGCTTCCAGAGAAGGGATATCAATTGTTTTTTAATATGTCAAAAATACGTTATTTCTAAGTGGATTTAGAAATTTTGAACATAATTCCGCGAGAGATGATTTTTTTTAGAATTTTCGAATCTGCGAGATGCAAAATTCGCTTCCTTCAAATTCAAGTTCCGAGTGTCATAATTTTGCTTCCAGCCAAGGGATATCAATTGTTTTGTAATATGTCAAAAATACGTTATTTCTAAGTGGATTTAGAAGTTTTGAACATAATTCCGCGAGAGATGAATTTTTTTAGAATTTTTCAATCTGCGAGATGCAGAATTCGTTTCCTTCAATTCAAGTTCCGAGTGCCATCATTTTGCTTCCAGAGAAGGGATATCAATAGTTTTTTAATATGTCAAAAATACGTTATTTCTAAGTGGATTTAGAAATTTTGAACATAATTCCGCGAGAGATGATTTTTTTTAGAATTTTCGAATCTGCGAGATGCAAAATTCGCTTCCTTCAAATTCAAGTTCCGAGTGTCATAATTTTGCTTCCAGCCAAGGGATATCAATTGTTTTGTAATATGTCAAAAATACGTTATTTCTAAGTGGATTTAGAAGTTTTGAACATAATTTCGCGAGAGATGAATTTTTTTAGAATTTTTCAATCTGCGAGATGCAGAATTCGTTTCCTTCAATTCAAGTTCCGAGTGCCATCATTTTGCTTCCAGAGAAGGGATATCAATAGTTTTTTAATATGTCAAAAATACGTTATTTCTAAGTGGATTTAGAAATTTTGAACATAATTCCGCGAGAGATGATTTTTTTTAGAATTTTCCAATCTGCGAGATGTAAAATTCGCTTCCTTAAAATTCAAGTTCCGAGTGTCATAATTTTGCTTCCAGCGAAGGGATATCAATTGTTTTGTGATGTGTCAAAAATACGTTATTTCTAAGTGGATTTAGAAATTTTGAACATAATTCCGCGAGAGATGAATTTTTTAGAATTTTCCAATCTGCGAGATGCAAAATTCGCTTCCTTCAAATTCAAGTTCCGAGTGCCATCATTTTGCTTCCAGCGAAGGAATATCAATTGATTTAAAATATGTCAAAAATACGTTATTTCTAAGTGGATTTAGAAATTTTGAACAAAATTCAACGAGCGATAAATTTTTTAGAATTTTTTTATTCGCTGATTTTGCTTCCTCTTTTGTTATCCCCTTACATCATCAATGAAAATGAATATTTAAAAAATTCTAATAAATTGCCCATAAGCTCTCAAAAAAAGGAATCAATTGCGTTTTAGACGCTTTATTTCTGTTTTCAAAAATTTGTCTGAAATTAGTAAACCAGATTTTTTGATTTATTAATTAAAATAAATTTGACAGCTTTGATGCACGCAAAATTCTAGGTGTTCCATATGTGACAGGTGAGAATCTGTGGATGTCACAGTAAATTACAACACTAACGCCTTGGTCCACGTCACCTGACATCTGGTATTCGAGATGATTTAGATATGACAATATTCGCGCAAACGCCAGTTTCTAACGTATGATACCAATTAATATCGCCACGTTCCAGGTTTATTAAAGGCATCGGTGCAATTCTATAAATACCATCAGATATAATTGAAGATCTTGCTTGCATTGCAAATCAGCGCGAAACAAATGTACCAGTTCGGTAATTGGGTGCATTTTTTTTTCCTTTCCCGCCCCCAAGTCAACTAATTGTAAAACCAAAACAAGCCTTCCCCATTTATTTTTAAGCCCGGGACACCCCTATATTTAACCTCTTGCCAGCCGATACGTGAACACCGTACAAATTCGGGGATTAGGGCGCCCCCTTTTCCGCCGATGCACTCCGGAAGCCCCATCTGGGCTCGCGATCGAAAAAGATCGATTCGTTAAAAAAATGTGGGTGGAAGGACTCGGGAGAAGAGATCCCGAGGCCCCGGTGAAAAAGTAAACATCATTCATGTTTTTTTTTTAATTCTGCGCGGATGGGGCGAGTGGAAGATCGTTAATAATTATCAATAAATGTTCAGCATGAAATGATAAACAATGATTCAACAATATAATAACCACTCACCTTCAGTTGGCCTGCGTCTGCTTCTTGTTTCTCGGCGCATCACTGCTCTGAAATCGTAAATTTTTACCTATTATAGAGGGCACACTAATAACTATTAATTTATCAACAAAAACCGCACTTAATTATAGTAAACACGGTTTAAATTAAAAGATACGAATGGGCGTGTGCGCGCTTCATACACACCGCGGTAACTGATGCGGTTGTTCCATCATCGACGCACGCGCTCTGGTTGTTTGCGTCGTAGTCTTGTTTCAACTTGTTTGAAGATGACGCAATTCTGCATCATCTGTAAGCGTAAACATCTCAAAAGCGCGCGCATCGGTGTCGGGACGCTACACTACTTATCGCGGTTTATACGCTCTGAACTCGAATTTGAGTAAGTAAAATGTGCTCCACCTCATTAAAAAGATTCTAAAAAAATTATCGCTCACGGAATTTGCTTCAAAATTTCCAAATTTGCTTAGAAATAACATATTTTTGACATACTGAAAGATAATTGACGCACCTTGCTTGTAAACAAAATGGCAGCACCCTGAACTCGATTTTGAGTGAGTGAAATGTGCAACACCTGATTAAAAAAATTCTAAAAAAAATATCGCCCGCAGAATTTGCTTCAAAATTTCGAAATTTGCTTATAAATAACATATTTTTGACATACCAAAAGATAATTGATGCACCTTACTTGTAGACAAAATGGCAGCACTCTAAACTCGAATTTGAGTGAATGAAATGTGCAACACCTGATCAAAAAAATTCAAAAAATTATTGCACGCGGAATTTGCTCAATATTTTCAAATTCACTTGGAAATAACATATTTTTGACGCACCTTGCTTGCAGACAAAATGGCAGCACTCTAAACTCTAATTTGAGTGAGTGAAATGTGCACCACCTATTTAGTAGAGATGGGCAAAACAGCTACTTTTGAATCACGTTGCTACCTGTGATTGCTACTTTTTAATATCAGTGATTTTAAACAGTGACTATGAACACAAAAACATCGCAGAAAACAATATTAAAAACGCAAAAAAAAATCCATAAAAAATCATCCTCAATGGCTGAAGTATCGTTATTCAAAATTAATTTGGTTTTTGTAAATTCAATTATTTTCAATAGATCTGGATTTTTGAAAATTTTTGTTCTATTTTTTTGAGCACCTGAACAAAAACATCGCAGAAAAAAATATAAAACGCGCAGACAAAATTCCATAAAAAATCATCCTCAATGGCCGAAGTATCGCTTATTCAAAATCAATTTGGTTTTTGTAAAATAAATAAAATTTCAACAGAGATATGGATTTTTGAAAATTGTTATTTTAATTTTTTGAGCACCTGAACAAAAACATCGCTGAAAAAATATAAAAAACGCAGGAAAAATTCCATAAAAATCATCATCAATGGTCCAGGTACCGCTTATTCAAAATCAATTTGGTTTTTGTAAATTCAACGATTTTTAATAGAGATATGGGTTTTTGAAGATTTTTGAGCACCTGTACAAGGAGGAGCACTTGGAGATATTCGCAGTTTGGTGAATTATTTTAATTTTTAATTTTCAGTTAATGAAGTTTGCAATTTAAAAATTGGTTTCGTGGTATTATTTCAATGTTTAGATATTTGTACTGATTCTTAAATTAAAATGAATTTTGAGTCATTTTAGGTGTCATTTTAGGTTTACCATTTGTAGAAATTGTTTTTATATATTTGTTTTTAAATTAACGAAAATCGTGATTTGAACATGGACATAAGAGTAAATGGAAGTAAACAGTACTGAATATAAAATAATATGTACAAATGCTATTATCCATTGTTTTCTTACAATCACGTTTTTAGGTAACAGTTGTGATTTTAAGGAGCAATCACAGTTTAAGTCACAGTTTAAATAGCAGTGATTTTAAGTAGCTGCGATTTAAAGTAGCAGTGATTTTAAGTAGCAGTGAAATTCGCCTATTAGTAACAGTAACGACCTGTGATTTTTCAATACTAGTGAAAAATCACAAATACGTGAAATATCGTCCATCCCTACTATTTAGTAATTTCCACACATATCGTAACATCAAAAATGTTAACGTCATAATACAGTTTTACCAACTATCGGCCTAATCTATTTCACACCACGCATTAATTTAAAATATGTGCGCTAATGCCGAATTTGGCGATCGGAAAAAAAAGAAAAAAAAATGTATAAATGGTTAACGCCCGCATCCACCACACCGTTTGCGAATCTATATTGCCGAACCGGAAACGTGCGCTTGTAATTCCGGCATAAAAAATGCATTACCTTGCTGCGATGTGTGTGTGTGTGTGTGTGAAAACTACCCGTAAAATTGACTATCGTTTTCCCAGGGGGGTGGAAATTCTGGCGAGAAAACGGAGAAAGTGTTAGTCGCGTACGTGCCGGGTCAAACTTTTAAAACCATTGTTCTAGTTCAAACATGCAATGCAGTGACGGCTCGTGGTACGGCGGAGGTAGCAGAAATGGTAATACAGATCTCTGCAACCGCGCCTACCCATCATGAGTCACACCACGAGCCGTCACTGCATTGTTTGTTTGTTTGAACTAAAACAATGGTTTTAAAAGTTTGACTCGGCACGTAAGCGACTAACACGTTCTACGTTTTTTTTTTTCGCGAGAATTTCTACCTAATACAATGATAATATTCACGATTACAAATATTTTTTTCTCGAATATCAAAGAGTTTATAAAGTACGATAGACTCTCGAAAACCCTCGGTATTTTTAGCAATAATATTATTGGCACTTCACCGCACTGTGTCCTCCATTCCCCTACACTCATAACTCACGAATCAGTTTCAGCGTTTCTGTCAAAAATAAAAATTGACCAAAAGCACTTTGTGCCTTTCATGGGACATTTTGCGCGGAATTCGCTTATCCGCGATTGCCGCGCCACTCAATTCCGTGGATAACCAAAACTGTACGTTTATTAAAAACGACGGCAGGAAACTGGACATTAGTTTTTGTAATAAATAAATAATACGATAAAATATTAAATAGCGTATTTTTTTACTTTCTCCGTTACGAAGTACGAGAAAGTATTGTGATCGTGATTTTTTTTTCAAAATTTTTTTTTACGAAAATATCCGTTTTGGGGTCCCTAGATGCCATTTCAACAATTTCTGGAAAAAAAAAATTGTGTCTGTGTGTGTGTGCTGTGTGTGTGTCTGTCTGTGCGCGCTGTATCTCAAAAACTAATAAAGCAATTGATATGAAACTTTGAACATCCGTCTTATTTGATAATCCGAAGAACTGAAAAGCTTTTGGTAAAATTTCGTACAGCGGAAGTGGGCGTTTACCTCAACTGTTTTTTGTTTTTTGCCAATATTTTCTTAAATATGAAAAATATCACAAAAACATTAAAACAAACTTTGAAGACAACAAAGAAATGAACATCTTTTGCTTGAAAACATTTTTCATAAAATCATTTTTATTCGAGAAAAAAATTATTATTATTTTTCTAATTTTTGGTTTATAATTATAAAACGATAATAGTTACAGCACATGTATGTAGATGCTAAAATGAACAACTTACAAAGAATAATTTTTTTTCGAAATCCCTTTAGTTTTTGAGTAAATTGAGTTTTTATATTTGAAGTATAATTTTTCCATCTTTCATAATTTTGACGTTTTAAACGTCAGTTTCATCCGAGTTTACAAAGCGCTCAATGTACATTTAAAATATGATTCAAATTGAAAATAAACCCACGAAAACGTAAATTTAAAGTCGGAGAAAGTAACATGATGGCCACATCACCATTTTTTTTTCATCAGGAAAGGTTGTTATGTGAATGTGAATGCGGACCAAGATGAAATATGTATCTGGCAAGATTCAATTCCGCCCCACGCCCCCCACCCCTGACTATAAATTATATCACAAACAGGATGTACTGTTTTCAATAAGGAGGACGCCGCAGAAATTTATTGGGGGATGATTTTTGTCCCACTCTCGGGGGATAATCGGGTAGGAATATGCATGAGGCCGCTGGTTTCTTGTCCACCGAAGGCGGCGACGCCCATCATCTTATCATTCCGAGATTCGTCACGTTTTTGTGCCGTAAACTGCTATAAATATAATTCCTAATCAAAGCAAATTTTCATTTATAAAATATTTTCCCCAACAAAATACAGTCCGGTTTCGACCCTTCAGGTCTCATCAATGTAGTTGGTTGCCGATGGGGAAACGGAAATTACTATTGGAATATAAGTATTACACACACCGTCAAAGCTAGAAACGCCAAAGTGGCGAAATCTATTGCCTGAATGTTGCACTAAACCCAATCCACCGACAGATATAGGAATACACCAACGCATAGCGGTTTTCCCAGCGGTCATAATTCGAAATATATGTATAACTATATACAGGGTGTTTCAAAATTTATGCGAAAAATTTTAAAGGGCGATTTTTCAGCAAAAATTAAGGGAGGTCTTTCATATAATTTTTTGTTCAAAACCCCTTCCTCTCCCAAGCTGCAGCCTTCTAAAGTTAAGCGAAAAAAATTGTTCTTGTTTCAGATATTCTCTATAGAAAAAATTGCCAGATAACTATTCACTTTTTGACAATTTTTGTAACCCTAAAATATCAAATAAGGCTTATGTTCAAAATTTCACGTTAATTAGTTTTTGAGATACAGATTTCCGCTCGAAATAAAATACGATCGAACGGAAAACTTTTTATTGCACTAACGCTAGTTTCGAAACAAATTTACGGTCCATCTAATAAAATCGTAAAACATAATACGCGAAATGAACTAAGAGGTGTCGCCTGTCTCGTTGATAGCCCATCGAGTTTGAAAATAAACACAATTTACAGCCGAAACTCGGTGAGGCGCGTTTTGCAGCGCGCGCGTTCGGATTTTTAAAAATAAGTTTACGGCCCTCTCAATCCTCCGATTTTATTAGTTCCGCCGGCTTAATCCATGTTAAATTAATACTAATTTATAGGGCGGCTCGTTTCAGATTATATTTACACGTGTATAATTATAATTTTATGTGCACCTTTTTTTTACCCCGTTATTTTCGGACACGCGGCATCCCGAATTACATCAAACGGATTGTTTTGTTGTATAGATGTCGCGTGTTGTTGTCTATAGTATAAATCCTTGAGACGATATTTAGAAATAACGTTTAGTGGTTAAAAAAACATTTTGGTTGAAGACTAAGCTATAGGAGTGAGGATTGATATATTCTTTACACATTTGCACCAACGTGCGCCACCGGTGGTACACGCCGCTTGTTCGCTGCAGCCGTTGTGTACCACCGGCGGTACACGGAAAAAAAAATGATCCAGCGGCAAGTTGTCGAGAAATGCAAACCAAATTTGACATAAAAAATGGCAAAAATCATGAAATGACCAAAAATTTTTTTTTCGTAAAATGGTTAGTTTACACGCGTTTTCCCCTCATTAAGAACCGTCATGAATTTTTCTAATTTTTCTGAGACCCAATGATTTGTTGTAAAATATGTCAAAAATACCACTTTAAATAGTTACGATATCATAATGAATGTTATCCCAAACGGATTTTTTTATGGTCGCGAATATTCCGAACATTCTGCAAGCCGTAAAAACATGCATTCACGTGGATTTTCTCAAATTCGAAGAAAACCCCTCGATGGAATTTCTTCAATCTTCAACATCATCTTCTAAACATTTACAGTCGTAGACCAAGTGAATAAAGCAGAAATGCGTTATCAGTAGTTTTTCCAGAATTTCCAGTCAAACATTTTGCAAGTTGAAGAAACATGCACTCACGTGGATTTTCTCAAATTCCAAGAAAACCCCTCGATGGAATTTCTTCAATCTTCAACATCATCTTCTAAACATTTACAGTCGTAGACCAAGTGAATAAACCAGAAATGCGTTATCAGTAGTTTTTCCGGAATTTCCAGTCAAACATTTTGCAATTTGTAGAAACATGCACTCACGTGGGTTTTCTCAAATTCCAAGAAAACCCCTCGATGGAATTTCTTCAATCTTCAACATCATCTTCTAAACATTTACAGCTCTAGAACAAGTGAATAAACCAGAAATACGTTATCAGTAGTTTTTCCGGAATTTCCAGTCAAACATTTTGCAAGTTGAAGAAACATGCACTCACGTGGGTTTTCTCAAATTCCAAGAAAACCCCTCGATGGAATTTCTTCAATCTTCAACATCATCTTCTAAACATTTACAGCTGTAGAACAAGTGAATAAACCAGAAATACGTTATCAGTAGTTTTTCCGGAATTTCCAGTCAAACATTTTGCAAGTTGAAGAAACATGCACTCACGTGGATTTTCTCAAATTCCAAGAAAACCCCTCGATGGAATTTCTTCAATCTTCAACATCATCTTCTAAACATTTACAGTCGTAGACCAAGTGAATAAACCAGAAATGCGTTATCAGTAGTTTTTCCGGAATTTCCAGTCAAACATTTTGCAAGTTGTAGAAACATGCACTCACGTGGGTTTTCTCAAATTCCAAGAAAATCCCTCGATGGAATTTCTTCAATCTTCAACATCATCTTCTAAACATTTACAGCTGTAGAACAAGTGAATAAACCAGAAATACGTTATCAGTAGTTTTTCCGGAATTTCCAGTCAAACATTTTGCAAGTTGAAGAAACATGCACTCACGTGGATTTTCTCAAATTCGAAGAAAACCCCTCGATGGAATTTCTTCAATCTTCAACATCATCTTCTAAACATTTACAGTCGTAGACCAAGTGAATAAACCAGAAATGCGTTATCAGTAGTTTTTCCGGAATTTCCAGTCAAACATTTTGCAAGTTGTAGAAACATGCACTCACGTGGGTTTTCTCAAATTCCAAGAAAATCCCTCGATGGAATTTCTTCAATCTTCAACATCATCTTCTAAACATTTACAGTCGTAGACCAAGTGAATAAACCAGAAATGCGTTATCAGTAGTTTTTCCGGAATTTCCAGTCAAACATTTTGCAAGTTGAAGAAACATGCACTCACGTGGATTTTCTCAAATTCCAAGAAAACCCCTCGATGGAATTTCTTCAATCTTCAACATCATCTTCTAAACATTTACAGTCGTAGACCAAGTGAATAAACCAGAAATGCGTTATCAGTAGTTTTTCCGGAATTTCCAGTCAAACATTTTGCAAGTTGTAGAAACATGCACTCACGTGGGTTTTCTCAAATTCCAAGAAAATCCCTCGATGGAATTTCTTCAATCTTCAACATCATCTTCTAAACATTTACAGCTGTAGAACAAGTGAATAAACCAGAAATACGTTATCAGTAGTTTTTCCGGAATTTCCAGTCAAACATTTTGCAAGTTGTAGAAACATGCACTCACGTGGGTTTTCTCAAATTCCAAGAAAATCCCTCGATGGAATTTCTTCAATCTTCAACATCATCTTCTAAACATTTACAGCTGTAGAACAAGTGAATAAACCAGAAATACGTTATCAGTAGTTTTTCCGGAATTTACAGTCAAACATTTTGCAAGTTGTAGAAACATGCACTCACGTGGGTTTTCTCAAATTCCAAGAAAATCCCTCGATGGAATTTCTTCAATCTTCAACATCATCTTCTAAACATTTACAGCTCTAGAACAAGTGAATAAACCAGAAATACGTTATCAGTAGTTTTTCCGGAATTTCCAGTCAAACATTTTGCAAGTTGAAGAAACATGCACTCACGTGGATTTTCTCAAATTCGAAGAAAACCCCTCGATGGAATTTCTTCAATCTTCAACATCATCTTCTAAACATTTACAGTCGTAGACCAAGTGAATAAACCAGAAATGCGTTATCAGTAGTTTTTCCGGAATTTCCAGTCAAACATTTTGCAAGTTGAAGAAACATGCACTCACGTGGATTTTCTCAAATTCCAAGAAAACCCCTCGATGGAATTTCTTCAATCTTCAACATCATCTTCTAAACATTTACAGTCGTAGACCAAGTGAATAAACCAGAAATGCGTTATCAGTAGTTTTTCCGGAATTTCCAGTCAAACATTTTGCAAGTTGTAGAAACATGCACTCACGTGGGTTTTCTCAAATTCCAAGAAAATCCCTCGATGGAATTTCTTCAATCTTCAACATCATCTTCTAAACATTTACAGCTGTAGAACAAGTGAATAAACCAGAAATACGTTATCAGTAGTTTTTCCGGAATTTCCAGTCAAACATTTTGCAAGTTGTAGAAACATGCACTCACGTGGGTTTTCTCAAATTCCAAGAAAATCCCTCGATGGAATTTCTTCAATCTTCAACATCATCTTCTAAACATTTACAGCTGTAGAACAAGTGAATAAACCAGAAATACGTTATCAGTAGTTTTTCCGGAATTTACAGTCAAACATTTTGCAAGTTGTAGAAACATGCACTCACGTGGGTTTTCTCAAATTCCAAGAAAATCCCTCGATGGAATTTCTTCAATCTTCAACATCATCTTCTAAACATTTACAGCTGTAGAACAAGTGAATAAACCAGAAATACGTTATCAGTAGTTTTTCCGGAATTTACAGTCAAACATTTTGCAAGCTGTAGAAACATGCACTCATGTGGATTTTCTCAAATTCCAAGAAAACCCCTCGATAGATTTTTTTTCAATATTCTCAATCATCTAATAATCGATATATTCACAAATATGAATAATTTTATTTAAAAAAATAGTAAATATCTGATTTTTTTCAAAAAAACAATTTTTTTTGAAAATCCATAGTTTAACTGAAGGTTTGTGCATTTTTAAAAACCAAAGTGATTTTGATAAAACAAGAGTTTTGTAATTTGAATATGAGTTTTAGGGCTTCTCATAATTTTTTTGATTAACGATTTTTTTTAAATTAAATATATAACTTTAAAAAATCATAATTCGTTTAAAAAACTGAAATACTTTCGAAGATCAAAGTAATTTTGAAAGGGCAATCCTTACTAAATTCTACAGAATTTTTGTGAGATTTTATCATTATTTTTTATAATTTTTAAGAAATATTATTTCCCACAGTGTTCGATAAAACATTTAAAAAATCCATAAATTGTTTGAAAATCGGTTGTTTCTAAAATCCTAGTTATTTATTAATTTATTAAATGTACATTTTGCGAAATATTTTTCGATTTTTTTCAAAAAAAACATAAATTTTCCAAAATCCATAGTTTCATTGAAAGTTTGTGCATTTTCAAAAACTCAAGTGATTTTGATGAAACAACAATTTTTAAATTGAATATGACTTTTGTGGCTTCTCATACTTTTTTAAATATAAATAAATAATATTTTAAATAAAAATTGTTAATTTAAAAATCATAACTCGCATAAAAAAAATAAAATATTTTCGAAAACTAAAGTGATTTAAAAAGGGAAGTGAAGGTTGCTGAATTTACCAGAATTTTTTGTGGGATTTTATCTTTATTTTTTAAGAAATATTATTTCTCACAGTGTTCGATAAAACATTTAAAAAATCCATAAATTGTTTGAAAATCATTTGTTTCTAAAATACGTTATTTATTAAAAAATAACGTATTTTTAAAGAACATGTACGTTTTGCGAAATATTATTACCGGGCTCAATATTTTTCGATTTTTTTTTAAACATAAATTTTCCAAATTCCATAGTTTAACTGAAAGCCATTTTGATTACAAGCAAGGTGCGTCAATTATCTTTTGGTAAGTCAAAAATATGTTATTTCTAAGCAAATTTGGAAATTTTGAAGCAAATTCCGCGGGCGATAATTTTTTTAGAATTTTTTTAATCAGATGGTGCACATTTCACTCACTCAAATTCGAGTTCAGAGTGCTGCCATTTTGTTTACAAGCAAGGTGCATCAATTATCTTTTGGTATGTCAAAAATAGATGATTCCTGAGCGCATTTGAAAAATTTGGAGGTAATTCCACGTGCGACAATATTTTTAGAATTTTTTTTTTATTACCAATACATCCCAAAATGCAGATGTTTTTTATTTCACACGGCAAAAATCGTTTCTGCGAAAAACCGTGCAAATCGAGAATGTTTGATTAATGCGAATTCGAAGCGCAGTATTTACCTTCCAGGATTATAAATGGTGTCGCGCTAATATATCACTATTAGTCATTTTTTACACCCAGAAGCCGGTGCGAATGTATAAGAAAAAAATCGGGCGAGAAAATCCAATCAATCGTATTATATGTTCGTGTTAAGGAAAATAGTAGATTATATATCAAGGGAGGGAAATGCTTGATTTTTCCTGAGGTGCAATTTTTTTACAAACATTCGTTTTTAAAAACTAACCTAGAAAAAATCATTGTCAGCCGTGACAGTTATAATAAGTAATGGGATCTCGTAGAAATGATTACTTCCCTCCCTAGGGCGGGAAGGTAGTCATTTCTCTCCCTTGGGCGAGAAATGTTATTTCGACAGTTGAGAACTCGAATTTATCTCTCGTTTATCAAAAGAAAAAATATTGATTGATTTGGTGTCTTTCAAATTTTAAGGCTACAACCGAGGTGGGCAGAATTACTTGCTCTCGGCCTCGTGATCGCGGGTTCACAACCCGCCCAGGTGGCCATCTTTTCGAACGAAGACTTCAGACTTCTCATAATTATAGTACTTAATTCAAAAATACATCTAAATGTAAATTTATTGTTAAGACGTGATAGTAATCTCAACTTAATATATTCTATTTATAACCGGTTACGCACAATAATAGAATTAAAAGTGTCATCACGTTAAAGAATAACGAAGCAGCGTCGTAAATCCCTCCGTCCTGAAGATACCAGACACAATTTCTTCACAAAAAGGCCGTCGGTTGTCCGGAAATTAATTACGCCGGTCTCGCGGAATAAATAGAATCGATTATAATTATAAATTCGGAGGATTAATCTCTCCCGAATGCCTTCCAGCACACGCACACACAATGGTGCTCGGTGTTTTGATTTAAGTGACACACAAACGCGTATAAATAAAACGCGTCTCTCCTCTCCGAAATGTTTATTTCCTCGCTCTTAATTAACGCGCTAAAATCGACGTATCGAATTCACAATTTGAACACAACACTCGAACGGGTGAAGTTCGGTAAAAAAAAAGTCGAAACTCTTTCATCATCGATGTATTGAGTTACAATTTGCGAACACTTGAACGGGTGAAGTTTGATAAAAAAAAAAGACGAAACCCTTTCATCATCGATTCATCGATGTATCGAATTCACAGTTTGTGAACACTTGAACGGTCGAAGTTTGATTTAAAAAAAAAGTCGAAACCCTTTCATCATCGATGTATCGAATTCACAATTTGCGAACACTTAAACGGGCGAAGTTTGGCAAAAAAACAAATCGAAACCCTTTCATCGTCGATGTATCGAATTTACAATTTGCGAACACTTGGGTGATGTTTGGTAATATTACAGATTCACAATTTGATTTAGAGGTTTCTACGTTTGAAGACTTGAATGGGTGAAGAGTTTGGTAAGCAAAAAAAAAAGTCGAAACCCTTTCATCGTTTATTTTCGGCGCGGCTGGGGTATTAGAGAGAGCCGCCGTCCAAAAATATTCTTCAATCTCACTAAAACTCGAATATTTTATACGTGTGACGTTATAAATATCCTCAGGCTGAATACCTTTGTAAGAACTGTCATTGCGACTAAATACCAGATTTGAGTGCGCGTGCCTATAAATACAAACATGTTTTTCTTTTGCTAACTTGATCGTGATTAAATTGATTATTCTTATGCTTCGTTTACACTTCCATGTTAACCTCTTCACGCCCAGGTTCGCCACATGTGACAACAAGCAAAAAATGGATACAAAAACATTGTACAAAAAAATTACTTCTTTAGCGCCATCTATGGAATATTTTTTCATATTTTTTTTGCATAAATGGGAAAGTTTGTGACAGTGAAATCATATATCGTAGAAAAAGTTAACAACAACAAAGAAGTAATTTTTCATCAAACCTGTGATTAAATCAAGTGGTTAAAATTCAGCATTATCGTTTTTTTTTATAAAAATTATTTCTGGATAGATTTAAACCAGTGGCGGCTCGTGGAAAATTTTGATGGTAGAGCCACTATATCTTACCGCCTCTTTTTTGAGGAAAGAAAAATCGACCATTAAAAACGTTTACTTGTTGCAGAAACACTAAAATAATTAAATAAAGACGAAAAATAGCCCGCATTTAATCTGTAACATCGTTCTTCGTCCACGAAAATCAATTAAACGACGAATTGTATTTTGTAATATTACCTCCGTTTTAAGTGCCAAACAAGAAATTTTCAAGTGCCAAAATTGACAATGACATTGGCAAAAAAAAACCGGCAAAAATGATCATTTTCGAATGGTTAAAAATATTACCATTGTCAAACGACAATTTTCAGGTGTCAAAAATGAAAATTTTTAATTGGTAACATTTTTAAGTGCAAAAAACAACTACAAACCGACCATTTTCAAGTGCCAAAAAAGACATTTTCAAGTACCAAAATTGACAATTTTCAAATGCAAAAAATGACATTTTCTAACTGCCAAAAACGATCATTTCAACTGTAAAAAATTATCATTTTCGAGTGTCATAACAATTTTCAAGTTTAAAAATGACCATTCTCAACTGCCAAAAATGACAATTTTCAAGTGCCAAAAGTAACAATTTTTAACTGCCAAAAATGCCCATTTTCAAGTGTCAAAAAACAGTTTTCAATTGTCAAAAATTACCATTTTTAACTGTGCAAAATAACCATTTTCATGTGCAAAAAAAGTCAAAATTCACAATTTTCAAGCTCCAAAAATGGCATTTTCCAAGTGTCAAAAACGATAATTTTCAACTGTCAAAAATTCTCATTTTTGAGTGCAAAAAAAGTCAAAATTCACAATTTTTAAGCTCCAAAAATGGCATTTTCCAAGTGTCAAAAACGATCATTTCAACTATCAAAAATTCTCATTTTTGAGTGCTATAAATGACAATTTTCAAGGTTCAAAAATGACCATTCTCGACTGCCAAAAATGACAATTTTAAAGTGCCAAAAGTGACAATTTTTAACTGCCAAAAATGCCCATTTTCAAGTGTCAAAAAACAGTTTTCAATTGTCAAAAATTACCATTTTTAACTGTGCAAAATAACCATCTTCATGTGCAAAAAAAGTCAAAATTCACAATTTTCAAGCTCCAAAAATGGCATTTTCCAAGTGTCAAAAACGATAGTTTTCAACTGTCAAAAATTCTCATTTTTGAGTGCTATAAATGACAATTTCCAAGGTTCAAAAATGACTATTTTTCAGCTGTTTAAAAAACAATTTTCAAGTGTCAAAAATGACAATTTTCATCCGTGCAAAATGCCGAAAAAGATATTTTCAAAAGATCAAACTTGACAATCATTAAGTGCCAAAAAAGACATTTTAAAGTGCCAAAATTGACGACATTTTCCAACAGCCAAAAATTATCATTTTCGAATGCCATAAATGGTTCAAATGTTACCATTGTCAACTGCTAAACACGACAATTTTCAGGTGTCAAAAATAAAAAATTTGCAAATGTCACAATTTTTAACTGTTAAAAAGGGCAATTACCAACAGTCTAAAATGAACGTTTTTAGGTGTGAAAAGGGCAATTTTTAACTGTACAAACCGACCATTTTCAAGTGCCAAAAAATACATTTCCAAGTACCAAAATTGACAATTTTCAAGTGCAAATAATGACATTTTCCAACTGTCAAAAACGATCACTTCAACTTTCAAAAATTATCATTTTCGAGTGCCTTAAATTCAGATTTTTAAGTTTCAAAAACGATCATTTTAACTATGCGAAATAACCATTTTCATGTGCAAAAACAAAGTCAAAATTCACAATTTTCAAGGGCCAAAAATTACATTTTCCAAGCGTCAAGAACGATAGTTTTAAACTGTCAAAAATTATCATTTACGAGTTTTTCAAGGTTCAAAAATGACCATTTTCAACTGTCATAAAAGACAACTTTTAAGTGTCAAGAATGACAATTTTCAACTGTACAAAGTGCCAAAAAAGACATTTTCAAGTGCCAAACTTGACAATCATCAAGTGCAAAAAAATACATTTTCAAGTGCCAAAATTGACAATCTTCAAGTGCCCAAAAATGACATTTTACAACTGTCAAAATTTATGATTTTCAAATGCCATAAATGGTTAAAAAATTGCCATTGTCAACTGCCAAAAACGACAATTTTCAAGTGCCTAAAATGAAAAATTTTATTGCCAAATGTCGCAATTTTCATCTGTTAAAAAAGGCAATTACCAAAAGTGTAAAAAAGGCAATTTTCAATTGTGCAAACTGACCATTTTCAAGTGCCGAAAAAGACATTCTCAAGTACCAACATTGACAATTTTAAGTGCAAAAAATAACATTTTCCAACTGTCAAAAACGATCATTTCAACTGTCAAAAATTATCATTTTCGAGTGCCATAAATTAAAATTTTCAAGTTTGAAAAATGACCATTCTCAACTGTCAAAAACGACAATTTTCAAGTGCCAAAAATGACAATTTTTAACTGCCAAAAAATGGCAATTTTCAGCTGCCAACAAATACAATCACCATCTGTCAAAAATACCCATTTTCAAGTGTCAGAAAAATATATTTTCCAAGTGTCAAAAACGAGTTTTTAACTGTCAAAAATTATCATTTTCGAGTGCCATAAATGACAATTCTCAACGTTCAAAAATAACCATTTTCAACTGTCATAAAAGACAACTTTCAAGTGTCAAAAATGACAATTTTCAACTATGCAAAGTGCCGAAAAAGATATTTTCAAGTGCTAAAATTGATAATCTTCAAGTGCTCTTTATACTACACGAGCAAAAAGGCGTATTCGGTAATGAACTAATTTCATTCATCGTGGATGGCGCGGAAATACGACTGACAAATGCACGTCGTCGTCGTGCGCATGAGCGGAGCCATAAATTATTTGGTTCCTAATGCATTTCCAGAACGGAAGAATTTCTTGCCGACCTCGAAATTAGAGGTAGTGCCACGGCTCTACGTAACGAGCCGCCCCTGATTTAAACCAGTGCATTAATGCAATTTTTTCCCTTCTAGGTTTCGACATAGTCTCCACGACGTCCTCCCTCGACTGCCTCAACCTGATAGTGCAGAGCATCACCAACAACAAGAAGCTGGCGGAGAGTCCATCCATGGAAAACTCCACATGATATCGATGGAAAATTACGTTTCAAATCAAATCAAATCGAGAGGATAAATACATCCAGAACTTCCATCAAGATGCTCAACGTACCAAAGCCTACAAAGTAGTCACCGCAAAAATAATTGCTGATAATGTAAAGTAAATGTGTAATAATAAATATAAGAGCTTAAAAGTTTATAGAAATAATAAGGTGAGAAAGAAGTGATGAAATAAAGAAATTCATTTTAATTGTACACAATTTAAAACCCGTGACTTGATCCTCATAGCAATAAGATTTGAAAGTGGATTTAACCCGGCAATGGTGACCTACTGGTCTGCGAGACCGGGTGTGTTAAAAAATTCGAATAACTTTATTCTCCGTTATTGTTTTTTGTTGCAATTTCGAGTAGCTGCCGCATTGCAGAGTTTAAATTGATTAAATATCGATATAAAGAAAATACTTAACTTTTTTATAACACTTTTATTTTACTTTACGTGACTAGTTAAAAAAAATAAAAAAATAAAAAATAAAATAAAAGTGGTATAAAAAGTTAAGTGTTTTCTTCATATCGAAATTGAAAATGTACCACGAAGTGAACGCCTCCAAGATTCAAGGATGATTAAATATCTTTGTTTTATTGTCAAAGAGTATTAATTTAAAAAAAAACATGAACTATAAATAACACGTTTCCAAAAATCATCAGTTGAAAGCCCCGGTGCGTGAGACCAACGTCACCATTGATCAAAGTCAATTTTGCGTCACCACTGGGAGGTTAACATTGTCTTAAAAAACAAGTGCAATAAAATTACTAATGAATCAAGTAGTTTAATATTTTTAGAGGTTAAATAAGTACCTCCTTAAATTTTTGCAATATCTATTGTTATTGATTTGGGTTGTTAAATCATCATCAGGCAAAATTGTCAATAGGGCTTGTACATACGTAAGTGTATGTGTGGGGTTGCGATTCCATGGGTATCTTTAAAAAAAATTAAGGAAGTATACTCAGTTTTCTTTTTATTGGGCTAACCACAAAATGTATGGTTTTGTTGAATTCTTACAGGCTAGATGGTCCCAAAATATCGATTATAATAATTAAGTGGAAGAGAGAAAACTCTTGCTCCACCTTTAAATCCCTCCATTGTTTGACGGAGTCAAACTTGGGAACTTTATATCACCATAAAAATTTCATCAATACATTTGTTACCCAAACTGAGTTTTACGGACCCCAACTGTAAAACAGGAAGTGTCCAACTACAGTAAAAAATACCATGTGACTTAAAGCACGCCCGAACCAACCAGCGTCAAACCTTTTAGTGCGTGACTTGATCCACCAAACAGATATTCTTAAATTACATTTAGAAGGAATGCTTCCACTGGAAAGCTTCTCCCCAAGTTCTGATCACTACACATTTTACTTAAGTCAGATTGTAAATAAAATGGATAATAAAAAAAAAAGTATGTGGTGACGACTTACCTTCAAACACACCTGCGACAGCCGTGTCTGCTATAAATCTGCTTCACTGTAGCGTACTGTAAGCTCGGTACTACTACACTGCATCACCGGCACTTCGCGAATTTTCGGAGACAAGGCTTAACGCACCTCCGAGACACGTTGCTTGTAGGAAGGAAGAAAGGAAGAAGGGGAGGTTTTCTTCCGAAGCCTGCAACACAAAAAATAAGGAAACGTTTTGTGGCTGCTTATAAACATAGCAGTCCACAAACCGTACAAAGGAAATGTAACACATCATGTTAATTTCCTTTTTAATTAGGTAATCTTTAAAAAAATTACACATCCTTATCGTACTTTACAAAAATATCTCAAAATATACATTGCGTCATAAAATATGTACAGGGAGGCCTATAAAATTAATCAACACGAAAAATAAAAGGAATTCAATATGCTCGCATAATAAAAAAATTTGTTAATAAATATACATCTGGTTCGTTGTTCGTGCGGAAGCGGAAATTACACAGCGCCTTCTTGGAATGGGGACCGGGGGGGCCGAGGGCGTCGTACCTCACGACGCCAGAACCTCCCTGCGTGACAAAAAAATTAATAAACAAACGCCAACAAAAAAAAAATTGCGCCAACTTGCCTCAATTCGCGACTGTCCAGTACGTTTGTTCTTGACCTTGATCTTACAAGTTGAGCCCTTCGATCCGCTGGAAGTTAAAAGTTAGTCTTAATCGTGTTTGCAACTTCTTTGGAAACTTTTCCTCCAAAATAAGCAAAGCGCAAATTAAACAGATATAAATAGTTAATAAAATCAACGCTAACTGTACATCAAATTGTTGAACAACTACCATACTAGGATACTACGAAGTTTATTTAACATGAACAAGCCGAACAATCTAATAGTTAGAATAATAACGAAAAATTGAAGCTCTCGGTGTACTATTGCTAGAGTGTGGATTTCTTGGTACCATCGGCTTGCAGGCGAGGCAGAATACTGCAAGTGATTTTAAACCAATCGACTGCAATCAATGCATTCCACAGTAAGATTGAGCACACACCAGTGACGGCTCGCATATACAGAGGTCGATTGTTATTTTATTGTCCAGTTATATTTGCTTAAATATTGAAGATACAAAAAATTAAACATATTCGGGAAATTCACAAAAATTGCGATTACAGCGCCATCTATCCCGAATCAAAAAAAGTGTTTCAGATAAAAGTTACTGATTTTTTTATGAGGAATCCGAATCTGCAATAAAAAATGGGGTTCCCATTTAAGATTTCAAAGTTGCCCCACCCCCACACCAGAGATAGGGGGTGGGGGGTTGACTTTGATATTGTTGAATGACCCTCTTCTGTATATCCTCACCATCGGCACTGACTTGATACCCAGTTGTCCACACTCTGACTATTACAACTCGGGAATAAGCCGAATTGCAAAGTTCACAAAAGTTTGGAAACTTCATCAATGCGGCTTAATAACTGGATTACCATGTTGTGACGGATGCAACCATCCTCACGATTTCAGGAATACTGCTGACTACATACGGGTATGGACAAAATGATATGAACGCCAGGGAAGGACACTACTTTACCTTATCCGTAAGGACATCAATGATGGCAAAACGATCAAGATACAGGAAATTAGTCAACAATTTCAAAACAATTTTTAACCACAAAAATATATTCATTTTAAAATAAAAACTCAGAAAACACACAAAACTCCAATTTCATAATTAAAAATGACACACATTAATTCGTCATACTAAATTTGAACATTTCCAATGGATTTCACAAAGGTGGTAATAAATATAACCCTGGCTTAAATTGACATAACACTGGTATTATATTTTCGGCCGTGCAAACGATCTTTCAGATGGTAAACCGAACGCATAATTTGAGGTTAGGTTCTCATATATTTTAATTGATATTTATGGTGGGTTTATACGACGTTTAAGGATTAACGTTTATCGTTTAACGTTTAACCCTTTAACTTCGGGCAAAATTATACACGATTACAACGCCAGCTTTTTGTCAAAATCAAACTTATTAAAATATTTTCTTAGCCTCCGTTTCGCTCCCATGGCGGTCATATTTTGCAAATTGGTAAAACATGTAATGATTTTTTTCTCTTAGAATTAAAACTCTAAATTGTCTATCGACGATTGCCAAAGTACAAGACAGAATTACCAAGTCGCTTATTGACGACTCCCGTAGTGAAAGGGTTAAGGAAAAGATGCCGTTCACACGAAAATTAAGAATTAAGAATTTTAGATAATGCGCTTGCGCGTCGACGTTGCCAGATCTTTTATCACAAATTTTAGGAAAATACTGTTTTGCACTAATTCTTCTAATGAGTATAAAAAAAACAATAAAATTATTGTTTATAGTATTCAATTCTTCATTTTTATCGCTAACAATTCCGACAAATTACTCAAATTACTGAAATTGCATGTTTTAACAAATCAGCTGTGTTTGTGGAAACGATTAATTTACAACAATTTATGTACACTGATTGAATGCTTCAATATGGATAGATGCCACAAAGTCGTCAAAACTGTCCATTTTTAATCGTTGGTTGTTTACAAAAAACAAGCCGTGAACATAACCTCCTACAATTTATCGCGTGCCAAAAATTCGTTGTGATTCGTTGTTTGAGAAGCTGTCAGCGCTAAAAGTATGCGCACATCGATTTGTGTTTAACGATTTCAAGGGAAAAGTAGAAAGTATCCTTAAATATAAACGTTAAAATCCTTAAAACTTAGTATGAACGCATAAGCACTATACGTTAGTTCTACTTTGCTTAACCCATTCAGGACGGGTCACATCAATAAGCGTTTTAACGTAGCTTCTGCGACAGCCGGGTAGCATCAATAAGCGTTCTGATGAATTTACTTGTTTTTATATCCGAATAACGCTCATCATTGACGTTGCAGATAAGTTTTTAGTTCCGGAGCAAAATCCAACACTAGAAATCGATGTTTGAAAAATGGACATTTTTTACGTCCGTCGGGTGTGATATTGCCAGATATACCCGTACCGAAAGGGTTAAACACTAATTCTTAAACGTTAAACATCGTATAAACACAGCATTACTCTTTAACAAATTCTTTTCTATTTCGATGTATCCTTCAACTTAAATCGTCTTTCGAAGCTCCATTTATAACCGATTCAAAAATGAATTCAGTGACTGACAAGAACATTTACACAGTTGAAAATATAACGGAGAATGTAGCTTAAATAAATGTTTTTGAAATCCACCGTTAGTGTTTGTGTGTGTAAGTAAACTTAAATAATCGTACAATAAAGTTATAATTGTAAGCAAAAATTATTAACTTACCTCCAACTAATCTTGGAGCTCGTTTTCGTTTTTGTTCTCGGTTGAAGGCACTGCCAGTTTGTAAAGCTTCTAGTAGACTGAAAATTTAAGTCAATTGTAATATTAATACCACTTTATCCACTTCTTAACACGTTCGCTGCCACTACAATTGGTATTGCACATACGCAAGTATAAAGTTGGTCGCAGTAGCGCGTCGGTGGCAGCGAACGTGTTAATACATGTTCAATTTGTGGCTTAGCATTATAAAACCAGAGATAAAGACTTAAGTCACAAAAATAAATATTAATGTTATGCAGAATAAATTATATTTAAGACGATTAATATTTCCTGCAAAATGTTTAATTTTACGTACCTGTCCATAACGCCCTCTTGCGTTTCCGATGGATTCATGTCTATAAGCTTCTTTTTCCTCGCCTCCCTTTCCAGTTTCTCTCTCTCTGCCTTCTCCTTGGCAAGTTTGGCTCTCTGGTTCTTTTCGATTAGCTCTCGCTCCTTCTCATTATCTCTCTTTGCATCCTAAGAAACAAAACTCTATTTGCTGGTGTTTTTTGCCTGTGTATTTGTCAATTCAGTTTGATAATGGGAAACAACAAAGGATTTAATATCGCCGTGAAAAAATCAGATAAAGTATTAACAACTTACCAAGAAACTATCCTTGAACGTCTTCAAGTCCGTGAAGAACTCTTCGAGGGTGTACTTTTGCTTGTCAAATACGTAATATTCGGCGAGATCCGTGTACAGTGTCTCCATCTTTTTGAACATGTTTTGCAGCACGGCGCACTGTTCCTGAGCCTCGTGCACAAATTCCTGTAAGTAAATCAAAATTGTTGCATTTGCATCCCCCCAAAAAATAGAAATAACTTGTTTTTGGTTTTAAAAACATTTAAAGTTTGGCACCAATAAAACCTAATCAGGATCATTTCTGATTTGTGCATGTTCTATATAACATGCCGGAGACATGGAGGGTGGGCAGGATGTGCCCGGTGCACAAGGGTGGGAAGAGGGAGGAGATAAAGAATTATAGGGGGGTAACAGTTATGAGTACAGGGTATAAAATAATGATGGTGATGGTGAAAAATAGAATGGAAGCAGAGGTGGAGGATAAAGGGTTACTGCCAGAGTCACAAGGAGGATTTAGAAGAGGAAGGGGGACGATGGACCAGGTCTTCACTCTGGCGAGGATGATAGAGAGAGAGATGGAAGGGAAAGGTGGTATGTTTGCGGTGTTCCTAGATCTAAAAGCAGCGTATGATGTGGTGCCAAGGAAGGGGATGATAGAATGTTTGAGGAGGAGAGGGTTGAGTGAGGGGATGATAGGATGGGTGAGAGAGGTGTATGAGGAGACATGGGTGGAGGCGAAAGTGGGGGGGAGGATAGCGGAGAAATTTAGGACATGGGTAGGACTGAGGCAGGGGTGCCCGTTGAGTCCGCTATTATTTAACCTGTATATGAGCGAGTTAGAGGGGGTGTTGGAAAAAGGTCAAGAGGGAGGGGTGGTAAGTGGGTCGAGAAAGGTATGGATGTTGGCATATGCGGACGATATGGTTTTGGTGGCGAAGGACTGGATGGGTATGAAAGGAATGATGAGGAGGGTAGAGAAGTATATGGATAAAAGAGGTATGTGTGTGAATGTAGAAAAAACGAAATGGATGAGATTCAGGAACAGAGGGAGAGTGGGAGGAGTGAAAGAATTAGAGTGGAAGGGAGAGTTGATAGAACGGGTGAAGAGTTTTAAGTATTTGGGGTTTGTATTTAAGGAAACGGGTGGATATGAGGAGCATGTAAGATGGGTGCAAGGCAAAGCGAGGAGAGCATGGGGGATAGCATGGGGGAAATGGGGAAGATGGATAGAGAATAATATGAGAGTGATGTGTAAGGTATGGGATGCGTGTGTGGGATCGGTGATGATGTATGGCGTGGAGGTATGGGGGACGAGGGAGTATGAATGGGTGGAGAGGGAGCAGGGTTGGTTTATAAAATGTATGTTGGGAGTGGAGAGGTCGACACCGAGTTATATACTTAGGCAGGAGACGAACAGGGACAAAATGGTGTGTGAAACGATGAGGAGGGTGGTGAAATACGAAGAGAAATTGTGGGGTTTAGGGGAGGAGAGATTGGTAAAGGCAGTATGGTGGGGGTGTGTGAATGGGGAAGAGGGGAAATGGAGAAGGGAGAGAAGGAGGATGTATGAGAGGGTGGGGTTATCGGAGGCAAAGGTGATAGAGTGGATGGGGAGGGGGGTGAAGGTGGCGGGATGGGTGAAGGAAAAAATGAGAGAGGTGGATATGCAGGAGAGACAGGGGCGGATAGAAAGGAGTGAATATAATGATATGTATGGGAGGTGGCAGGTGTACGGGAGAATACCAGAGTATTGGGGGGAAGAAGGATGGAGTAGGGAGGAGAGGGTGAGGTTGGCGAGGGCGAGATGTGGGTCAGGAGAGAAAGGGAGGAAGAGGTGGATGGGGGAGGATTATATGAGATGTGGGCTGTGCGAGTGGGGGAAGGATACATGGAAGCACTTGGCGGAAGAATGTGAGGGGGTGAAAGAAGAATGGGTAGGAGTGAGAGGGAATAGAAGGGTGACGGAATGGATGAGAGAGGATGGGGCAGGAGGCAGGAGTGAAGACGCTGGAGAAGGTGGGATGGGAGAAAGAGGGGAGAGGGAGGGAGGGGAGGGGTGGAAGGGGGGGGTGAGGGATGTAAGGAATTAATTTGTTTTTTGTTTTGTATATGGTTATGCCAATAAAGGTTTTTTTTTTTTTTTTTTTTTTTTTTTTTTATATAACATACAGGGTGTTCAATTTAAGTGAAATTTCAGATAAAACTTCCTTATTTTTTCCCGGAGTATTCAAATCTGTACAAAAAAATGGGGGTTCCTATTTAACTTTTCTATTTCTCACCCCCTACCCCCTAGGGGGTTGAGGGTAGCGGGCCGAGTTTTGTATCATTAGATGCCCCCTTCCGAGGCGAACAAATTTTAATTACAATTTTTTTTTATTCGATGTGTAGTTTTCGAGATATTTCAATGTCTTCACTTAAATTGAACATCCTGTATAGTTTTGAAACTTTAAATGCGTCTGCTAAAAATTCATGATTTTGCAGCAATTGAACGATATATTGTAGAGACCGACCAATAGGATGCATAGGAAAGTCCCTTTAACCTAAAAATTCTTGCGAACGGAGAGAGCTACAGCTGTATACTATCCCCAGCTTTAGAGGAATAATATGGTTTTGCCTCTTCGAGTGGTTTACAGCGGCATTAACAACAACCTCAATCAAATCATCAAGTTGGGGGTAGACCTGCATAATTGCGATGGGTATAGCAGGTAAAAATCTCCTCCGATCGCACTGCAGGGATGTTATGAATTGCACCCTGCAGAGCGACCGGAAGAGATATTTACCTCAACTTGATGATTTTATTGAGGTTAGTTAACGCCGCTGGTAACCACTCGAAAAAGTAAAGCCGTATTATTCTTCTAAACTTATCTTATGATTCATTCATGACTACGCAGCACAAACAATGCACATATCGGAATGGATGTATGTTAGTGGATATTCCATAATAATAAATCATAAGACACCTCTGCCCGTTACGACTATATACCGGGTGTTTCAGACCACCCGTACACCCCAAATAGCTCGCGAAATACAAATCGGATTGTAATATAAAAAAATACGTCTAAATTTGTTTTTTGAGCTGTATCATGTGGTGTGAAATGTAAATCACCACCCTTCTACTCGAAAATATATTGGGTTTTTATTTAAAAAAAAAATTCGATTAACAAAAAAAAAATATTTCAATTTTTTTTTTTTTTTTAATTGCAACAAATCCAGTTTGTTGTTAAACACATTCATAAATCACCACAATAGAAAAGAATAACATGAAATTTGATAATCAAATTCATTTTTATTCATTTCTACGATTTTATTTTTACAAAGAATTTTTCTTTTTTAACTTATTTATGACATAAAATTACGAATGACTTCAATCAACGCTTTATTTAAAAGATGATTACGAAAAAAAGTCATCATCTGTCATTTGATGCGAGAAATAAATTTAATTCAATAAATGTTTTTGCCGAATACAGCGCCATCTGTCGCTCATCGAAATTTTTTGTTCAGATAAAAGCCTCATATTTTTTAACATAGAATCCAAATCTGCAATAAAAAATAGGGGTTCCCATTTAAGATTTCAAAGTTGGAGGGGGGGGGGGGGGCTTTTCACATTTCACATCACATGATAGGGCTCAAAAAACAGTTGTGAACATATTTTTTAAAATCTTAATCCGATTTGTATTTCTCGAGATATTTGGGGTGAACGGGTGATCTGAAACACCCTATATAATTAAATTCAATCAACCTTTTTATATGTTTTTTTTTATAAATTCAATTAAGTATTTTAAAGTAATAGCACTTACTTCCATAACATCTATAAACTTATCATCTTCTCCCTGAGGTATCCTGTTGTTTTTAATGTCGTTCTCCAAATTCTTGATGCTCCTCTCCATGTGCGCGAGGGTTTTTTGTATCGTATCTAACGATACTCGACTAGCTCTGTAATATAATGAGAAATAATTTCATCAATATGCTAAAACTTTGGTGTTCATAGGTTAACTCTGACAAGAAATCAATTCCCAAGAACAAATCAACAGCTTTGTAGGCAAAATCATCACTACAACAGTCCTTTAATTACTGATGACAAAAAATGCGATTCTTTCAAAACGTCAGGTGCTCAAATCTCTTGACGGAAACATCCGGCGAACGCAAGGAATATTTAGAAAAAATAAATACTAAAGTGGTGTTGGATGCAACACAGTATAGGCAACCTTTGTAACGGAGGCAAAGAGAGTAACAATAAACAATCATCTGTTGAAACAACTTTTTTTCTGGCTAATACCAAGACAAATATTGAATGATAGTGTGTTCATTTAAAAAAAACCTCAAGTGTGCCATGATGTTTTATTTTTCAAAATTTAAATTGGTAACACATATTGAAGTTATGTTACTTGCGGCAAATTCCTACCGATAAATTCATTTGCTGTGACAGATGGCGCAGAGAAGTCGTAGGTTTATCTTACAAAATTTCTTGGGCTGTGTTAATAGCATCCCGAGTACGTTTGACTGGTTTACCATTATCATGAAATAATACAACAAATCGTGATAAGGTATTTTTAAATTCATCATAAATAATTAGAATGTTAGGAAATTATTGCTGAAACTCTGTCAAAGGTGAGTCGAATGAATGCACCCAATTTTCGTGTCTCATTTCACAAATAACATTCAACTAGAAACGTTTTTTGCTGGTTGCTGTAAACCATTGTGACCATGGAATAATTGTGACTTTTAGAATGATCTGACGTTTTGTATGTCAATTCCTAACATGTGTGCCAACTACAAACTGATCGTCATTGATTACCAGTTAACCAGTTAGCTGTGTGACGAGTATTCTCGTTATGAACAAATTGGCAATATTTTGGGTTATGTCGAGTATGTACTTGTTATATTACCATTTTTGCATAACGAGTGTACTTGCCAACAAACAGCAGAAAAGAAGAAATGACAAATTTTGTGTTTATTTCGAGTAGGGACTCGTTATAACACAAAATATTTCCATTTTTCATGACGAGTATATTCGTCAAACACAGCTAACTGGTTAAAACTCTAAACCCTACATTTGATTGCCAGTGATTATTCTTGAAACTATCGATGACGCACTTTACCGGTAAAAAAATTTCTCAGGCAAGACTGTTTCTCTCACTCAAGTTTTACTTCAGAGGAAACAAATATTAAAACAGTGGCGGCTCGTGAAATATCTGGGGGTGATGCAATAGAAAAAAATGTATCGAAAAGACAAATTTTTTGTCTAATCTCTAGATACTTCACGAGCCACCACTGTCGTACACCCTAGTTTTTATATCCGCTAAGAAAAAACAAGACTCACCTATCAATATGTGGCATTTCATCCATAAAATTCAGCAATTCTGGAAACTTCCTTTCAGCCGTTTCCACTATATAGTGCAAAAGAGTCTGTTTGTTATTTAGATCTTTCGTACCCGTAAGCTGTAAAAAAAAGTTTTTGCAATAATTTTTTTTCTGTCTATGAAATGTGATTCTAATCTCTAATCAGTTAAACAAGTGCCAGGGTTTCTACAAATTAGTTTATTTATTTATTTATTTTTTAGCACCCGTAAAACTAATGTTTTTGGTAACGTTTCGGATTGTGTGATGCCACCGCCTAGAGACTAACAATTGACAAAACACGCCGCCAACATTAAACATTTAATTGACAAAACGTTAGTGTTGACAACTGACATTGGAAACATAAGAGTACTGCCAACCTAATTTGCATACAGTCTTTTCCAGACATCTGTTATATATGTAACTGTATGACTTTCTTTCTTAGTGATGCAGTTCTGAAAATGCTTCCATAATTTGTTCAAAAAAATCATTGGAATGACATCAATGTTGACAACTGAAATTGGGAACTTTGGACTGCTGCCAACATAATTCATAAACAAGCTTTTCCACCCGATATATAAAACTGTATGATGAGGAAAAGTATAATATAGATAATTTTGTAAGGATACATGCCAATAAAGGTGTTTTTTTTTTTTTTTTTTTGTTTCACTGCTTTTATTTGTCTCTCCAAAACTTTGTGAAACAAAACCGAGTGTTTTAATTAATCAAATTATGTAATTATGTTTCACCACGGGTTAAGTGAGAAATTAATTAATCATATAAAACTGCATGACTTTCTTAGTGGCACAATGTGGGCATATGCTAAAATGTTACCTTTGGTAAGAAGCTGATCTCGAAACCGAAAGCCTGCGCGTTCCTCGAGCCGCTGTTCATGTAATTTCCGAG
This sequence comes from Ocypus olens, assembly GCA_910593695.2. Classification (NCBI taxonomy): domain Eukaryota; kingdom Metazoa; phylum Arthropoda; class Insecta; order Coleoptera; family Staphylinidae; genus Ocypus; species Ocypus olens. The sequence continues at coordinate 48,265,370 of OU343061.1, forward strand.
CAGCAGGATGAGCTCGAGCAGCTTGGCGAACCGTTTGCTCTTCTTCACCTCCTCGCAGGCTGCCGTCGCGGCCACAATGTCCGGCTTCACGTCGTTCACCATTTCCGTGTAGTTCTGCCGGAAGTTCAGCGATTTCAGCCTCGGCAGCAACCGCTTGATCTCTGACATTTTCAAACAAAACTGTTCCGCTTCCGTCAGCTGGCCGTATGTTTCTTTGTACTGCTGGAACTGGGCCAGTTGATCTGGCGGGGGAAGATACTGGCAAAGAGAAAAAATTACACGACTATAATCATCATGCATTTCTCGAATGTATAGTAAAACCATAGTTTTAGTTTAGTAAATTAGTAGGTTAAGTGGAAGAGCAGAGGTTACTACCTCACTGAACTTCTTCTGATATTTCTTGTACTTTTATTTTTTTTTTCTGGCAATGAAGACAATTAATTATTATTATTATTAAATACCCTTTTTTTCAAGCCCAGAATGATCGTCATGCATCTCTCGAATGTATAGAAATACCGTTTTTTTTTAAGCCCAGAAGGTGGGTTTGTGGAGGGCAACCAAATGGTCGCAGCACTTAGACCATTCGTTGGTCCTTTGTGCCACAAGCCCAGAAGGTGGTTAACCTTCCAGGCTGGGCGCTTTAAAATTTGACAAGCGTTTATAAGCGCACCTGGTCTCACAGACTTGGCGCCCGGCCTGGAAGTTTAAAATGAGGAATACGATGCTTTTCATATTCTACAATTTAAGAGTCTTGAAAAGACAACAAACATATCATCTATTGAAACAACTACTTTCATGGCTAGTGCCACGACGAATATCGAATGATATGATAGATAAACGCATCGACAATTTCAACAAACTGTCATCAATTACAAAACCCTACATTTGATTACCGCTGATCGTTCTTGAAATTGTCGATGCTGCCCTCTACCGGTAAAAAAATTCCTGTTTTACAACTCACCTGTATTAATTGCTCTAGTACGTTTTCCGTTATCACTGTATTATCACATTTCAGTATACACTTCTTAATGTCGTCGTACGCTAGATGCTTAAGACTACCACCCAATAATATACTAATGTTTTGAGCCGTTTTTCCGTCCAGGACTTTGAGCTCTTTCGCCTTCTTCATTGTGCCAACGTGATTGCCCCTGAAGCAATAAATACATTCCTGAAGAAAAGTAATTTCTCAACGAAATCAGTTGATGAATTGATCGACACTGGAGGCGTTTACTTCGTGATTAATTTTGAATTATAAATAAAACACTTTATTTTAGTTTGATAATGATGAGTACGTGCTCGAAACTATAGTCGCTATTAATAAATCGTGTGATATACTCCGGCCGCGTTATGAAGAGGTCTGAGGTAATTAACGAAGGGTCAGAAGGGCCGCCCCCTTCAGAAGAGATTGGATATTTTGTTACTTTACAGTTGCTAACTCGGCTTCTATTTATAAATCAGTGGTTCTTAAAAGGTTAAGTTAATCACCTCAGATGCCTTCATAGCGCGGCCAGACTTTATTAACAAAGAAAGTGTTTTATTTATAATTCAGTTGATGAAGATAAAAACTTCTCTTCCTAAATCTGTTTAACAGACTTTATTTTATCCTATACTGTTATCATGTCAATAACTCCTTAGCAACGAGTAACGGTAAGGTATCTATAACAACACTAGTGTTGTTATATTATCATAACGCACCTGGTTGCTATGGAGATATTGGCAAACAAACATGATTTCGCTTTTTGACGGTTTTCATTAAACTTTTTTTTTTTAATTATAAAAAAATAGAAATAGGATAAAATAAACCGTGTTACGACACACGTAACGTTATTTGCTTTTACATTACTCGAGAATTTAAAAGCACTCGCTCCTACGTCGCTCGTGTTTTCAAACTTCTCTCTCGTAATGTAAAAACCTTCATAACGTTACTTGTATCGTAAATTACTATAACACTTACTTATCAACATCATCAATCTTTTTACTGATCGGCTTGGAGGTGAACCTTTTAGACAGCCCCTCGAAGATATCGCTCGAAGCCAGATCCTCCTCCTTCACCCTCACCCAGAAAGACTTCTCGGTCATCCGGTGTGGAATGATCGATTTCCAATTGGCCTTCTTGAGCGGGCCGATGGTGTCCCACTTTTTCTTCGGCTTAAGCCCCAGCGGTAAGACGTCCGGCTGCCCCATGCCGGGCAAACAAATGGGCGCGCCCGGTAGAGGCGGAGGTCGCATGCCCATCATAGGGGGAGGGGGAGGACCGCCGATTCCCGGGAACGGCGGGGGCGGGGGGCCACCACCGATGCCCGGCATCGGAGGCGGAGGGGGGCCACCCGTTCCCGGCATGGGTGGGGGCGGGGGGCCTGCCATTCCCGGCATGGGCGGAGGAGGCGGTCCGCCCATGCCCGGCGGGGGCGGAATGTTGCCCAGCATTCCTGGGGGCGGGGGAGGTGGCGGCGGCATGGCGCCGGAGGCCGCGGCTGAATTGGTTACTTTGTCTCCGGCTATTGCCAGCTTGGCCAGGGCTTCTTCTTTGGCCGCGAGGGCTTCCTCCAGCTGTTTCTTTACTTGTTCGTATTTTTCTTCTTCAACGGATGGCGGACGGTCTGCAAATAATGATTATAATTTCAAGTTCAGAAAAAAACACTATTGGCTGCAGTGACGGTTTAGAGAACTAACAAGAAAGACAATTATCTTTGGACCTAAACATTACATTCAGTAAAGATCAGCGGCAGCTCGTGGATGTTCGGCGAGGAGGCTACGGAAGAAAACAACGGCTTTCTCTATAAGAGTAAGTAGTGCAGCATGAGCGGCATGTTATATACGGTGTGCATTGATAATTTGTACTTTGAGTTTATTTGAATTGTAAGTTTATTTTAATGTTATGTTTATTTAAATTTTAAGTTTATTACTACATTTCTTTGTAATTAGATTTTAAATCTGTTGAGAAATAAATTGTTATTATTATTATCCCTGTCTTAGCCTCCTCTATGGAAATCCACGAGCCGCCACTGGTGGAGATTAATCAACAAAATAGTCTGCATCATTATAGACAATAATTTATCGCTCTGGCGGACTTTTACTCCTCTTACAGTAAAATGAGGGTGGTTTCGTGGTAAAATACTCTTCGGGTGCAGTTGTTACAGCTTACTTGACCATGTGGTCTGAACAAGCTCAAGCAAGACAGACCCTTCATGTCAGAAATGCTTTTCAGACGAAGAAACTCTGCAGCACCTGCAAGGCATTAAAAATGCAATGCTGCAGTCTTGGAAAAGGCTCCTGAACTTTGTAGATGAAACAGAGGAGTAAATCTTCAGGGATGCACAATAGGATCTTGAAGAGTGCAGGTATGTTAAAGCATAAAAATATGCTACAGAATGAAAGTAATTTTTTTTTCTAACATAAATTAATGAAATACGCCAAATATCACTCAAAATAATCGACGTAGTCGTGATGTTCAAACTTATCGAGTAACTATGACGACATCGAAAATTAATTAACCGCACGCACAAATTCATGAATAAAGCATACCTTTAAGTTCGTCAAACAGCGGCTGAAGATCAATGTTCAATTTTTTCTTCCGGAAATCTGGATCCAGCCCATTTTTGTGTAACACGATCTGTGAGATGCACTCCTCGATGATCTTGTAGTACGCAGGTCTGTAATAATAATTTATGACTATAACCCAAACAAAGTTAACCCTTTGCGCTCGAGGCACTTTTCGCTGGAGCGAACCAGCAACTCGAGACGAGTCGCTGGTTCACCCGAGACGAGCAACAGGTCGTTGAAAATCATTAGGTTAGGTTAGTTGGGGTTGGGTAAGGTTAGGTTAGGTTTGGTTAGGATGCATCAAACCTCCCGGGCGCCGTAAAATTTTGCACAAATACATAAACATTAGTATTACAATAGCAGAATGGTTATTGGCGCCATCTAGCGGCCCATATGGCAATGATCGGACCATTCCTGCCCACGAAATCTTTTCTTTATAAAAACAGAAATAAACTGAGCGTAAATGATTTTTTTCAATCAACTGTAGACCGGTTTCTAGCTCCTCGGATGCGTTATCATATACAAAAGTTTATTGAAGAACGTATCTATGTCTAACTGGTTATAAGTTAACTGGTTAAAAGTATCGCATCAATTTTTTGGCAAATTGTTTGCAAGTTTAATTGCAATATATTATGAAAAAAATACACCATTGAGTAGAACAGAGGAGACAGGCATGTATATAACTGATTGGATTGGAGGATAGGGCCCACCCTCCATATAAATTCTACTTCAACCTACAAACCGTAGTTAGGGGATGAAATTTAATTGTTAAATCAATGGAAAAGTTTAATGTCGATAAACCGCCGAAACAAAATATTGGAGGTTAAGTTACAGTAAACCCGGAGGGTGGTGGATGGTCCCTATCTGATAATCCGGGTGGTGGACGGTCCTTATCTGACAATCGGGTGGTGGGCGTGCCCTGTTCTAAAATCTAACTGGTTGAATTGGCAGCAGTGATTTCTTACGTGAAAATCAAAGAAATCTGCAAAATTGGATACTTAAGAAAACTTTGTTTCGTGATCAACTGACTGGAGGCAGGGATAGGGCCCATCCACCGCCCTTTGTATCAACTTCAACTTAAACTGAACTTTGTTTGTGACGAACAAAATTTAATCACAAATTTTTGAGAACACATCGATTGATAAGAACCACCAAAACCAATGTTTGTAGTTGAAGTAAAATTGTACTGAAGGGTGGTGGGTGGGCCCTATCATACAATCCAACCAGTTGAACCGACAACAGTGATTTCACAGGTGAAAATTCGAAAAATCAAAGAAAATCAAAATTGGAGACTCTATAAAACTTTGTTTTGCGATCGACTGATTGGAGGGAAGGGTAAAGCCCACCCACTGCCCTTTGGGGGCAGGAATAAACTGAACTTTATTTGTGACGAAGAAAATTTAATCACAAATTTCTGGGAACGCATGGATTGATAAGAACCACCAAAACCAATGTTTGTAGTTGAAGTAAAATTACACCGAAGGGTGGTGGGTGGGCCCTATCCTACAATCCAATCAGTTAAACCGACAACAGTGATTTCACAGGTGAAAATTCGGAAAATCAAAGACAAAGAAAAAAATGTTGATTTTGCTGTTCTTCAAAATCGTAGACTCAATAAAACTTTGTTTCGTGATCAACTGATTGGAGGGAGGGATAAGGCCCATCCACTGCCCTTTGGGGGCAGGGTTAGGGACCACCCACCGCCCTTCCTATCAGTCTCAACTTAAACTGAACTTTATATGTGACGAAAAAAATTTAATCGCAAATTTCTGAGAACGCATGGATTGATAAGAATCACCAAAACCACTGTTTGTAGTTAAAGTAAAATTACACCAAAGGATGGTGGGTGGGCCCTTTCCTACAATCCAACCAGGTGAACCGACAACAGTAATTTCACAGGTGAAAATTCAGAAAATCAAAGACAAAGAAAAAAATGTTGATTTTGCTGTTCTTCAAAATCGTAGACTCAATAAAACTTTGTTTCGTGATCAACTGATTCGAGGGAGGGGTAAGGCCCACCCACTGCCCTTTGGGGGCAGGGATAGGGCCCACTGGCTGCCCTTCCTATCAGCCTCAACTTAAACTGAACTTTATTTGTGACGAAAAAAATTTAATCGCAAATTTCTGCGAACGCATAGATTGATAAGAATCACCAAAACCAATGTTTGTAGTTGAAGTAAAATTACACCGAAGGGTGGTGGGTGGGCCCTATCCTACAATCCAACCAGGTGAACCGACAACAGTAATTTCACAGGTGAAAATTCAGAAAATCAAAGACAAAGAAAAAAATGTTGATTTTGCTGTTCTTCAAAATCGTAGACTCAATAAAACTTTGTTTCGTGATCAACTGATTGGAGGCAGGGATAGGGCCCACCCACCGCCCTTTGTATCAACCTCAACCTAAACTGAACATTGTTTGTGACGAACAAAATTAAATCGCAAAGTTCTGAGAACGCATAGATTGATAAAAATCACCAAAACCAATGTTTGCAGTTGAAGTAAAATTACACCGAAGGGTGGTGGGTGGGCCCTATCCTACAATCCAACCAGGTGAACCGACAACAGGGATTTCACAGGTGAAAATTCAGAAAATCAAAGACAAAGAAAAAAAAATTTTGATTTTGCTGTTTTTCAAAATCGTAGACTCAATAAAACTTTGTTTCGTGATCAACTGATTGGAAGGAGGGGTAAGGCCCACCCACTGCCCTTTGGGGGCAGGGATAGGGCCCGCCCACCGCCCTTCCTATCAGCCTCAACATAAACTGAACTTTATTTGTGACGACGAAAATTTAATCGCAAATTTCTGAGAATGCATGGATTGATAAGAATCACCAAAACCAATGTTTGTAGTTGAAGTAAAATTACACCGAAGGGTGGTGGGTGGGCCCTATCCTACAATCCAACCAGTTGAACCGATAACAGTGATTTCACAGGTGAAAATTCGAAAAATCAAAGACAAAGAAAAAAATATTGATTTTGCTGTTCTTCAAAATCGTAGACTCAATAAAACTTAGTTTCGTGATCAACTGATTCGAGGGAGGGATAAGGCCCACCCACTGCCCTTTAGGGGCAGGGATAGGGCCTACGCACCGCCCTTCCTATCAGCCTCAACTTAAAATGAACTTTATTTATGACGAAGAAAATTTAATTGCAAATTTCTGAGAACGCATGGATTGATAAGAATCGTCAAAACCAATGTTTGTAGTTGAAGTAAAATTATACCGAAGGGTGGTGGGTGGGCCCTATCCTACAATCCAACCAGGTGAACCGACAACAGTAATTTCACAGGGGAAAATTCGAAAAATCAAAGACAGAAAAAATATTGATTTTGCTGTTCTTCAAAATTGGAGACTATAAAACTTTGTTTCGTGATCAACTGATTGGAGGCAGGGATAGGGAAATGAAAATCTTAAAATACAAAGAAAAAATGTTGATTTTGTTCTTCTTCAAAATTGAAAAATTTATAAAACCTTGTTTTGCGATCGACTGATTTTAGGGAGGGATAGTACATCATCAGTACAGGAAACCTGCCTCACTAGTGATATTACCCGGTCTACAGGATGTGTAATTTTTTACAGCGCCATCCATCAGGAATCAGAAAAAATGTTACGGATGTGTAATTTTTTGAGATATTCACAAAACTAGGTTTCTTGCGATTTCAGCGCCATCTATCAGGAATCGGAAAAAATGTTACTCGAAAGGTACTTATTTTTTTTGTGAGGAATTTGAATCCGCAATAAAAAATGGGGGTTCCCATTCAAGATTTCAAGTTGCCCCACAAGTTGTCGACTTTGGGATGATGTCATTGGATGACCCTCTTCCAGAATAATCATTTATACATTATTTTAGAAAATCGTCGAAGTGATTACCTTATGAAGTGGTCGTCTCTGATGAACAGGAGGTGCTGCAGTATGCTTAAAAAGTACGGTTCGGCCGATGTTTCGAGGGTGACATTCTTCAAGACCTCGAAGCAATCGTTGATATCGTCCATTTCCACCTTGACATTTTCGAAGCGCTGATTCAGCTCGTCGGCGTCCTCCTCTCTCTCCTTGTGGAATATTTCAAATTGCGTCTTGATGAGTTTGTTCTCGTCCACTTTTAGTCTATCTGTCGATACATGAAACAATAAGCTATGATTACACATCTAAGGTTTCGACTGAAACTCTTAACAAATCATGCACCAAATAAATAAAGTCTTTGTTATGCAGGAAACTGCTACTTCGTTATACAAACAAAGTAAAATATAGTATATTATTAAACGAGTGAGAAAGTTGGCCATTGCCACGAGGGTGAATGGTGGCAATGGCCAACTTGTTCACGAGTTTAATACTGTACTTTTTCACATCATATTAAATAATAACCTAAAGATTTTTCAGTTTGTATAAAATTATAACGAATAATTTTTCTATTTGGAAATTGCGGCAGTTCGCTGACAAAAATCGAATCGTAACCATAGTAACAACTAAACTGTTGGGCAATGAAACTGCTATCATTTGATTGGACGTCACCCGTGGAGAAAATGATTCAGCCGAATAATGGACAACTTAAAAACGATTTAACAACGTTTATATTATTTAATAAGATGCGAAAAAGTGTTTTATTCCATAAATAAGATCTGTTAATACATCAAACAATAAGCTATAATTACATTTCCGCTGAAACTCTTGAGTTCCACACAACAAATAAGTAAGAGATGATTTACTGAGTATCCGAAACTCTTGAATTCCAAACAAACAAATAAATAGGAGGCGACTTACCAATAAAATCATATAATCCATTCCTAACAATTTCATTCCGGAGGTGGACCCGAAATTCGAAATCATCGATTTGCGTGAGGAGTGCATTGACGAATTTTAGACAATTTGACTGAAAACATAAATGAATCACCGTCAATACTATTACAATAACACACACACATTATTCTGTGATAAGTATCAAATTACTTATCATAAGGCAGCATCTGCTTATCACAAGTTCTCTGGGAATAGTGATCGGAGTGATTCATTACTCTGCTCAGGTTACATAAATATTGGATGTAATAAAAAAAATAAATAAACAATAATAACAGGAAATGTTGCAGTGTTTATGTTTTTATGATAAGCTTACTAAAGATCAGGCCTTAACACGTTGACTGCCAACAACGAGAATATTCGTAGTTTTCTAATGCAGTTTGAAGGTCCTGGCAGTCAACGTGTTAAATTTTGAATCCTGCAGGCACCAGCCGGATTAAAAAAAAAAAATAGCCCTGGTAAGGCTCGGTATTGAATATTCAAAGCTTAGCCTGATCCAGTCTTAACAATAATAATAATCAAATTACTATTCAATTTAAGAATAAAATTGTTTTTAAAACATTAAATGATGTTTCATCAAGTTATCAATGAGAATCAATGTAACGTACTCCACTCACTTTATTCATTATTATTATTCTTATATATATTTAATTATTCTACTATTAGTGTTCTATACATTTAATATGCATTTAATTATTCTATCATTATTATTATATGTTTTCATGTCTTTCTGTTTTAGATAAATCATTAATATTATTTACATAGTAATTGTAATCACCAATCTATTTTTAATATCTATGTTTAATTTAGGAAGTCATGCGGATGCCAATTATGTTACTCATGATTATATTTACTCTTACTACTGCTATGTAATAATCCGCATTATTTATTACCGTTATAAAGGTTCTAATAGTGTAAAATGTATTATCTATATGTACCCGAGACGGACGCACCGATCATGAAGACCATTCAATTATCAATCAATAAATAATACTTTGACCATCAATAAATAATACTTTGACCACAGCTAAACGAGTCTCTGATCACGTGCGCCCGCCTCGATTTTTGTACTTCGACCGAACACATTACATTAACAACACTTCTCTTCTAAGCTCCGGTCGAAGAACAACGATAGTTTTTCGGTTAAGTCTGTAAATTGTTATAAACGAGAAATAAAAACCAACGTAAAGAATCCGATTTAGTAATTTCGACTAACAATAACAGAAGAAGTAACCCCTCTCTGGCAGCATCGCGGAGTAACCCACGGTTCCCAGGCAATACTAAAGAACCCTATATAAAAACCATCACAAAATTGGCGCAGTCGACGGTAGGATTGTCTGGAAATTGAAATCTGTGTATGTACACCGCCGTCAGAGACGAGTTCGAGAGGACCAAGCCACCAGCTGAAGTAGACCACCTGGAGCAGACGTGCAGGTACTGAGGAGAGAACCGAGACCCCACATCGAAGTCGAGTCCGAGAGGAACGAGTCCACCAGCCGGAATAGACCACCTGGAGGAGACGTGCAAGTACTGAGGAGAGAACCGAGACCCCACATCGAAGTCGAGTCCGAGAGGAACGAGTCCACCAGCCGGAATAGACCACCTGGAGGAGACGTGCAAGTACTGAGGAGAGAACCGAGACCCCACATCGAAGTCGAGTCCGAGAGGAACGAGTCCACCAGCCGGAATAGACCACCTGGAGGAGACGTGCAAGTACTGAGGAGAGAACCGAGACCCCACATCGAAGTCGAGTCCGAGAGGAACGAGTCCACCAGCCGGAATAGACCACCTGGAGGAGACGTGCAAGTACTGAGGAGAGAACCGAGACCCCACATCGAAGTCGAGTCCGAGAGGAACGAGTCCACCAGCCGGAATAGACCACCTGGAGGAGACGTGCAGGTACTGAGGAGAGAACCGAGACGCCTCATCGAAGTCGAGTCCGAGAGGATCGAGTCCACCAGCCGAAACCGACAACTAGAGACGCATGATGTCACCATTATATATATTTTTTTTGTAAGTCGAATTTTCTTACTATTACGGAACCAACCATTTAATTACTTTCTATATATATATTTTTTTTTTCTCTCACTTTTATTATTACTTTTTATCGTTACAATGGCAAACAATGATCTGACTATGTTAAATTTTGCATTTAATATCCTAATTGACACCAGGTTTGACAACTCTAAATTATCACCTCATAATAATTTAGAAGATTTTATAAATCAATGTAGTGACGCAATCCAGTTAGTTCCCGACGCTCAAAAACCACAGTTATTAATTGCTATAAAAAATAAAATAATTGGCGACGCTGGCCGCTGTACTAGGAGTAGACAAATTGACACGTGGGATGATTTAAAAACATTTTTACGTGATAATTTTTCAATAAAACGAAGTTACAGTGCCGTTTTAGCAGATTTAAATTTATGTATTCAAAAACCTAGCGAAATCGTTTCTGATTTCGGATTACGTGTTGAAAAATGTCGTCAAAATTTAATACTCACTCTACCCAGAACTTTAACTCAAGAGGCGCGTGAAGCGCAACTTCAAATGGTTAATGCACAAGTTCTTAGTGTTTTTCTTACTGGTCTAAAAGGTCAGTTAAATTTCTTGGTAAGAGCGATGAAACCCACCACTTTAGAAGAAGCAATTAGCTATGCAACTAATGAGGAATATATTAACACAAAACTTACACCTGATCTTATTAATTCAACAAAATTTTGTCACATTTGTAACAAAAACTCCCATGTCACATCAAATTGCAGATTCAATTCTTTAAATCATGTACCAAATCAAAATTACCCTGAAACCCACAAGTCACGACCTATTAATTTTAATATACAGTGTCATTATTGCAAAAAGGGAGGACACTCTATAAACGAATGTCGAAAAAAACAATATCAAGATTCGCTACAAAATTATTCTAATAGAAATTCCCAATTCCCAAACAATGTGACTAACCAACATAATTCTAATCGTAATTTTTCAAATTCGAATATTCCGAGGTTTAATCAAAACCGCCCAGATTTCCACGACCAAAACACACGAAATTACAACTCACCTTCTCAAAACAACAGAAATAACTTCCAAAATTATCATAATAAACCGCAAAATTCACGCTATGTTAATTCTCCAGATCAATTTAATCGATCAAACACCCCAAACACTTCTTATCAAATGTCCAAACAACAAGCTTCTTTAAACTCGTTATCGACCGAGGCGGAGGCAACACCCCGGTCGTCGACAACAGTACAAGCCGAATTTATACGTTGAATTTATTAGCTGCATCAACCTATACTATATTAACTATTCCCGAATTAATTAATGACCCTTCATTTTTATTAGACACAGGTTCAGAAGTTTCGTTAATAAAATTATCGAAGTTGAAACGTCACGTACCTTGTCACCTTGACAATCTTATTACCTTACGAGGTATAAATAATTCCAATGAACCATATAAAACAAAATGTTATTGTACATTTAATGTTATCATTAACGATCAGGTTATCTCTCACATTTTTCATGTAGTTCCCGATTCATTCCCTATAAAACAAGATGGTATTCTTGGTAACGATTTCTTACTCAAGGTAAATAGCAAAATCTGTTATCAAGAGAAAAAACTTTTTATTGGGAACAATTACCTACCTCTGTATGTTATCCAGAGATCCTTAACTTCATTAAATGACTCGGATCATTCGAGTAATGATAGTTCTGTTCCTGATTTTGATCTAAATAATGGCAATAATCATCTTAAAATTCCTATTTGTAATAAAAATTCTGAATTTCTAAATTCTCCTAACAAAACTAGCAAAATCGCTCAAAACTGTAGCAATAATAACGAAATCAATGATAATATACATAAGGTTTTAAGTCAATCATCAGGTAATTCGGATCATTCGAAGGACGATAAAACTAACATTGATTATAACACAAGTCAAAATAATAATCATATTAAAATTCCTATCCCTTGTCAACGAGATCACAACATTAAGATCAATAAAAATAAAACTAACATTTCACCACAAACAATTGTGCGGACAAATAGAAAAAATATTGTAAGTAAATTTCTGAATTCATCTCGCCTTTCGGGTGATGATCTTTTTATTTCTAATTTCAATGCAAAAGATAACAATAAAACTAGTGAACTCGTAAGTTCAGAACGAATTGTAGAAATTAAAACTATCCCAAAGTATAGAATAAAATTTTCTGATAATTACGCAAATAACGAAATTGATCTTAATCACCTCAATACACATCCACCTATTAATGATAATCCTACATATTCTTCCGATACAACTAATATTAATAATAATAACAAAATGGATCCCATGCCTAATAGAGAATTTAACAATTCCTCTAACAATAATAATGAAATCGTTTATAATCCTAATGATAATAAAAATTATTTACCTATTAATAGTAATTCCCGTCAACATAATGAACGTAAAATTTCTTCTAATCAACAGGATGATTTTCCAATTAATGAAACTAACAAAACTAACAAAACTAACAAAAATCATCAAGTACTTATAAAAAATAATTTTACTAATTTCCAGAACAAAATTAACTCTAACAATAATTTTAAAATAAATCCTAACCATCATGATAAACTCAATAATTTCCCAAATCAAATTAATGAAATTGATTTTAATCCTGCTCACAGAAACAACAAAACACTTATTAACAATAATCCCACTAATCCTCATGATTTAATTAACTCAAACTATAATAATAACATAACTAACCCTGACCCTTTAACGAATGCCAACCTAACCTTACCTAATCCTGATAGTAATACTATTTTTAAACACGAAGCCATTAATAATATTGAAAACATTTCCCAACCCTGCCTTCCTTGCAATGATCAACATTTCGCTAACTCAAACCAATTAAAAAATAAAATAACTCTAAAAGCTCGATCCGAAACGGTCGTGTCAGTAACAATCAATAACCCTGAAATAAATGAAGGAATTATAAATAATATGGAAATCTGTCAAGACGTAATTTTTTGTCGTAGTCTAGTGGTAGTCAAAGACAACAAGGCGATCACTACTGTTTTAAATATGTCCCCTGAGGATGTAATAATCGATCATTTTTATGCAACAATCGAACCTGTAAATGTAAGGAGGACAGAAGTTTTCAATCCTACTCTAATTCCCGATACTGATTTCCCTAATATAAATAAAAATCGGCTGACAACTCTAGTGGATACTTTACAATGCGACCACCTTAACTCAGAAGAAAAAACCGCTTTGACAGAACTATGTCTTGAATATAATCACATATTTTACCTGGAAGGAGATGTTTTAACATCGACCGACCTAGGTCATCACGAAATTCACACTAAAACGGATATGCCCATAAATACAAAAACATATAGGTACCCTCCGGCTTTAAAACCCGTCGTCGACGAACAAGTGGAGTCGATGCTTCGTCAGAATATTATTAAACCTTCGCAAAGCCCCTGGAATTCACCTGTATGGATTGTTCCCAAGAAAAGCGACTCCGAGGGTAACAAACGATGGCGGTTGGTCATCGACTATCGTAAGTTAAACGAAATAACCATCGGCGACGCCTATCCTTTACCAAACATCGAAGAAATTCTAGATGAACTAGGAAGTGCTAAATACTTTACCACTCTCGACCTTACCTCAGGTTTTCATCAAATCAAGATGCACCCACGCGATGCACCAAAGACAGCATTCAGTGTTCCGCAGGGACACTTCGAGTTCAATAGGATGCCTTTCGGATTGAAAAATTCACCTGCTACCTTTCAGAGATTGATGAATTTAGCCTTATCAGGTTTACAAAATAATCATCGATGTTTTGTGTATCTAGATGATATAGTCATCTTCTCCGACAACTTACAAAATCACATAAAGAAAATTCGAGAAGTTTTTGATAGACTCGATCGACATAACTTAAGAGTCGAACCAAAGAAATGTCAATTCTTAAGACATGAGGTAGTTTACCTAGGACATTTAATTACGGAAAATGGAGTCCGGCCAGACCCAAAGAAGACCTCCTGTGTTGAAAATTTTCCCGTGCCAAGAAACCCTAAGGACATTAAATCTTTTTTAGGACTCGCAGGTTATTACCGACGTTTTGTTCCTAATTTCAGTAGGCTCGCACAACCATTGACGAAACTGCTGAAGAAAAATTCTAAATTCATGTGGACTAGTCTACAACAGGATGCCTTTGAGACGTTAAAAGAACTACTTTGTACACAACCTGTGCTACAATTCCCGAATTTCGAACAAGAATTTACCTTGACAACGGACGCGTCCAATTATGCAGTAGGAGCTGTACTTTCGCAAGGACCAAAAGATAGGAATCTACCAGTTGCTTATTACAGTAGGACTCTTAATAGGGCTGAACAAAACTATGATGTGTCATCAAAGGAGCTTCTCGCAATCGTTTCAGCCGTCAAACATTTCCGACCCTACCTCTTCGGACGGAAATTCAAGGTGATTTCCGACCATATCGCACTGAAGTATTTGGACAATGTCAAGGACCCCAGTTCCCGATTGCTAAGATGGAGACTGACGCTAGAGGAATATGAATACTACGTGGAATATAAACCTGGAAAAGCTAATAAGAACGCGGATTCATTAAGCAGGATTTTACCAGAGGATGACTGGTGCACTTTCGAAAAAAACAGGAAAGGAAATAATATTATTAATAACAATGTTGTAGAAATTTATGGTAATTTATTCGATGCTGAAGATGACTTCTCTTTATGTCATTGTGTCAGCCAAGATCTAAAGTTAGGAGCTGGATTGGCCTTAGAATTTCGTAAGAGATTCTCAAAATTGACTGACCTTAGAGCACAGAACGCACAGTTGCATTCGTTTGCTTATTTGAAATTTCACCTAAGATATGTATTCTATTTAGTAACTAAACAATATTTTTTCGATAAACCCACTTATTATGACCTTTTTAGATCTTTGATGAACCTAAAACTATTTTGCGAAGACAATAAAATTTATAAACTTGCTATGCCGCGACTAGGCTGCGGTTTAGATCTTTTAGATTACAGTATTGTACTACCAATGATCAAGTATATTTTTCAAGGTAATTTTAGAATAAAAATATTTATCTTTGTCACAGAACCCTCAAATAACTTGTCGTTAAAAGACTCTGATAATCCAGGTGACAATCTGACATCTGTGGTTCCTGATACTAAAATTTCGTTAAACAAATCAGAAAACTTAAACTCGGAATGTCCTATCGTAATAAACCGAGCCCAACCGAAACAAAATGTTTTAAAAATATTTTCCACTTTACCCAATTCAGGTAACTACCGTTTTTCTTCCTTTTGTATCGAACCTCATTTAACAATGGTCACCGTACCGGTACCACCCGATGGTAATTGTTTCTACCATTCTCTCATTAAACTACTACCCCATCTTGATAGCATAGAAAACCTAAAAACGCTGCTCCTTACTTCTAAATACCTAGAGACATGTCTGTCTCCAAATGAAGCAAAAGCCGACCTCGCTACTCCGAATGCATGGGCAACAGATGATATAATTAAAGTCGCAGCCTCTACCCTCAATATCTCCATTTGTGTACATATAAAAATCAACGAATTCTTTGTTTTTGGAGATAGTGATAACAAAATTCACCTACGACACCTTCTCGATCATTTCGAACCTTTAGTAGAAACCAATTCCTTAAATATTTCTGGTAACGACCCAACCGTTAATCATCAGGAACAAGAATCCTATCAAAATTTCCTAAGGAAACTCGAAACCACAGTCATTGCCGCGAATAACATAATTGAACACCAAAGTAATATCTCAACGTCACGCTATGGTAAAGCTATCTTAATTTCTGCCGACTTAGAAGAAGTAGAGAATTATCCTAAGGACTTTTATCACTTTGACAAATTAAAACTGAAGGAGTTATTAATACCTGCCATTCATACCTTTGAACATAACAAAAACCTGATAGCTTACCTTGTTTATAAGGACCATTTCTGGGAACAACCTACATACGAAGATATTTACAACGTTTTTATCCTCTTAAGAAACCTTTTATTAGAAAATAATATAGAAAATTTTAGTATACCCAAAATTCAAAATTCATTTGACAAATTGGAATGGCATAAAATTCGTTCTATCCTGCGTTACATTTTTAAATCATCCAATATAACAGTCCACGTCCACCTAAATACTATCATAACACCTTCCCCGCATGAAATACCAACAATTCTAAAAGAGAATCATGATGTACCCAGCTCAGGACACACAGGATTTCATAAAACTTATAAAAAGATAAAACAGCATTTCCTGTGGAAAACTATGAAAAAGGATATTGATAATTATATCAAACAGTGCCAATCGTGTCAAACAAAAAAATTAGTACGGCGAAAAAACCGTGCACCAATGGAAATCACGACTACATCCTGTAAACCTTTAGAAAAACTATTCCTCGATATTGTAGGTCCCTTACCTATAACAGAAGATGGCAACCGTTTCATCCTAACACTTCAGGATGACCTGAGCAAGTTCTCGCTAGCTTTTGCAATCCCCAATCACGAAGCCCTTACCATTGCTAAGATTTTTGTTAACAATGTCATTTGCAAATTCGGCATCCCAAAGTACATTTTAACAGATAACGGCCCCGAGTTCGTTTCCACTCTTATGAAACAAATTTCGAAATTATTTCAAATAAAAAACATTACTACAACAGCTTATCACCCCCAAACCAACGGCGCCCTAGAAAGGAGCCACCTTACCCTGGCCGATTACCTAAAACATTACGTACATGATCAAACCGATTGGGATAACTTTCTAGATTTTGCAATGTTCGCATACAACACAAGCGTACACACAACCACAAAATTCACACCTTTCGAATTAATGTTCGGTTATAAACCTGACCTACCCTCAAGCCTAACCAGAACCCCAGAATTTAAATATACCTATGACGACTATTTAGATGAATTGAAAATTCGGTTCCAACGATCTCATGATATTGCTAGAAAACATATTTTAAATTCAAAAATTACCAATAAAACTTATTACGATAAAAAAGCGAATCATTCTCGTTTTCAAATTGGCGATTTAGTTTATTTGGAAGACAACCTCAACAAACCAAACACTTCAAAGAAACTGGCACCCCGATATTCCGGTCCCTACGAAATTGTAAAAATTAATTCAAATGTTAATTATACGTTGAAAATAAAGAATAAAGAGCATTTAGTACATTATAATAGACTAAAAAGAGCAATTGTTTCAGGCTAATCAACCCAGCCCTTGCCGCGGTACCTGTATACAATGTCACTCACATCAGGACATCTCCTGGACTGTACTACGAAACCTTGTCCCCAGTGAGCTTGTACCAAGATAGCTGGAAAATCGTTACTTACCTTGACATCTCTGCATTTGCAGAAAAATTAAACCTAATAGACAATTATTTGCATAAAACGGAAAACTACTGCCAGAATAGTAAAGTTTTTAATACATATCCGAGTTGCAATCGCACACTGATTATGTTAAAACAATTTATTCCCCCATTATTTGCGAAAGACAAGTACCTCCGCCAAATAATAGGAAACACCCAGAAGCGGGCTTGGCTAAACATTGGTGGTTCAATTTTCAAAACTATATTCGGTACATTGGATCAAGACGATGCCGACCGTTATAACACAATAATAAACAACATTAATAACAAAGATCACTCTTTAGTAAACCTTATTCACGATCAAGCAAAAATTGTTAAATCAACAATTACAAATTTTAACGAAACCATTGCCAATTTAAATCATAATGAACAGCGAATTAATAAAAACTTTGAATTATTGTATAACGTCACCTCAACTAACTCAGAAAAATTGCATCACTTACAAATGAAGTACGAGATCGAAGATCACGTGACCTTGTTAACCTTAATGACTAATGAATTAAGCCAACAATATTCTACATTAATTAATGCTATCCTTTTCGCTAAATCCAACATCCTTCACCCTTTTATACTGAGTCCGGAACAATTCCTAACAGAACTCACTTCCACATTGCAACATCTACCGGTCTCTACATCTTATGCACTTCCATTGACTAGGGAAAACGCTGTTAAACTTTTACAAATAACCTCTCTAGCAGTTTATTTCCGGGAAAACAAAATTATTTTTGTAATTTCAAACCCGCTAATTTCTCCATTAACTTATAGATTCTATAAATTATCTCCACTTCCTACATCTCATGACAACTCGTCATACATTTTCATTCAACCAAGTTCCAATTTCATTGCAATTTCTTTAAACAAATTGAACTATATTTCTTTTCATGATTTAAGTTACTGTCATTAGTTACCCGAAAAATATATATGCTTTCAAGATCAACCACTACGATCTAACTTACTACAACCCAGTTGTGAATCAAACATATTATTAAACTCAAAAATCTCCAAAAGTTGTGATACAAGAATCATCAAATTTATTTCTGCTTATTGGAAAGGTCTTGAACAAAGAAATTCATGGCTTTTTATCCTTCCCAAAGAATTACTAGTTACCCTTACCTGTAAAAACACCGTTAGTACCGACATTCTATTGAGTAATGCTGGAATTTTAACCCTAGCTCCAAACTGCAAAGCGTACACAGGTACAAGCACTTTAACCTCGTCCTCCAGTTACTTTGAGAGTGAATTAACATTTACCTTGCCTTCGTATAACATTTTAGTCGACAATTGTTGCGACAAAATTCCGAAACTAAATATCAGCCATCTGATTCCAATTCCATTAACTCAGGTCGATGAGAATAATTTGATCACTGCTAGTCACAAACTTGATGATATTGTAAAACTATCGGATAATATCTCGAAAGACTCTCAACTTTCTATGACTTCACCTTCCTATTTAGCTTACCTATTATCCTTGCTGATTCTCATTTTCTTTTTATTCAAATGCTACAAAAAACTATCTACGTTTTACAAACAAAAAATTTCGCGCAATGTAACCCCTGCTGCTATACCATTGAACCAACTTGCCGATCAAATCCAAATTGCAAACAATGAACCTAATGCTTTTAATGGCGAAGCCGCTCCAGAACTTAGACGTAGTCAAAGAATTATAGCCAGATTTCGTAATGATTAATAACATTTTTAATGGTTCCTTTATAGTAAGATTTTTCATTTATTTTTGAAAAAAAAAAGTTATATAAAATAATTTTTTTTCTCTCTAAGGGGGGGAGTGTAACGTACTCCACTCACTTTATTCATTATTATTATTCTTATATATATTTAATTATTCTACTATTAGTGTTCTATACATTTAATATGCATTTAATTATTCTATCATTATTATTATATGTTTTCATGTCTTTCTGTTTTAGATAAATCATTAATATTATTTACATAGTAATTGTAATCACCAATCTATTTTTAATATCTATGTTTAATTTAGGAAGTCATGCGGATGCCAATTATGTTACTCATGATTATATTTACTCTTACTACTGCTATGTAATAATCCGCATTATTTATTACCGTTATAAAGGTTCTAATAGTGTAAAATGTATTATCTATATGTACCCGAGACGGACGCACCGATCATGAAGACCATTCAATTATCAATCAATAAATAATACTTTGACCATCAATAAATAATACTTTGACCACAGCTAAACGAGTCTCTGATCACGTGCGCCCGCCTCGATTTTTGTACTTCGACCGAACACATTACATTAACAACACTTCTCTTCTAAGCTCCGGTCGAAGAACAACGATAGTTTTTCGGTTAAGTCTGTAAATTGTTATAAACGAGAAATAAAAACCAACGTAAAGAATCCGATTTAGTAATTTCGACTAACAATAACAGAAGAAGTAACCCCTCTCTGGCAGCATCGCGGAGTAACCCACGGTTCCCAGGCAATACTAAAGAACCCTATATAAAAACCATCACATCAAGTTAAAAATATATCAAATTACATTTTAATAAAATTGAAATATATATTTAACTTGGTATCTGCGGAAATATTTGGCATATTTTAAATGTTGCCAATTTTATAGCAACACCAGGATTTGGAAACTAAAAAAAGTTAATTATTTATGTAGTTTTGCACATACGAGGGTCGTTTTTTTTTTCAACCTCCGATGGGTCATAATAAGATGACAAGTGTATATAAAACAATGATTTTTATACCAAAAGTTATGTACACTTATGGTTATTTATCGACATAATCACCTTGGAGATTAAGGCAATTGTCGTACCTGTGAACAAGCTTTCCAATACCCTCTTCATTAAATGTTGCCGCCAATTAATTTAAATGTGTCTTGACGTTGTCTTGAAGCTCATCGTTATTTTTTTTAAAAGGCTCTTACACAAGAAATTCTAATACTATAAATTATAAACTAATTGCTGGTGACTAAGTTATATCTCTGGAGGATCATCCGTTAAAAAAAATTGAATGATTCTCACCCATAAATCGGCGTTATTCGTTTTTGAGAAACACTCCGTAATGGGAATGAACCTCTCGCAGTTCCTCTCCTCGCCGATTTCAGTGACGGCCTGCAGGGCCTTATCAGTCCCTAAAATCCTCAAGTTGTCATCGTTCAGCAAGCACAGGGCGGCGAGAATCTGGAAGAAAAATTGCGGGCGAATCAAGTTTGCTCGACCGCAACAACTTTCGGGTTTACCTGCAAGGCCAAAATTGAAACCTGGGCCCGGCTGTAGTCTATGCACTTCGCCACGATTTTATGACCGGAATCGTTCAGCAGGAACGCCTTCAGGCCGTCGGTGTTGTTCGTAAACTTCAGCACTCCCTTCAGACACTCCACTTGGACCCTTTCGAATTTCTGGTCCCTGTTTCTGTAAATAATTAGAAATGAAAAATTAAAAAAATATACAGAGTGGTATACAAAATTCAAGCACGTGAGGTTTTTTATCAGAAAATTAATACTCCCTCCGTCCGGAAATATGGTTTACATTTCGCGATTTTTGTTGTCCGGAAATATAGTATACATTAGTGAAAAAAATACAATAAAACTAAAAATTAACATGAAAAGTATATTGTATTAACTTTTTTAGAAAAACTATAATTACATAAGAATAATTTTAATTAAAATATGATTTGGCCTTATTGTACGCTTCTTTGGAACATAAATATTTTTCAGGTAGTTTAATTTTTAATTTTATAGGAATTTCCTCCACCTGTTAACCTAATTGATTTCATACATGTTTGTAATGTGGTAAAAACGTTATTAAGGGTATTTGCTTCTAATTTATTAAATGCATTACAATCTATTAATTCATCAATTGTGTCTGGCGAAGCTTCATGTTGCAGCGATTGTATGGAGTTAAAAAAACCTAAATGAAGAACGTTTAAATCGGGGCTATTTGCCAGTTGTGCCTTAAATTTAATATTCCAGCCATCAGTAGAACCTAGAGCGACAAAATTTGTACGTAAATTGTTCTAAGTTTATCAATTCTTCTTCGGAATTTTCCATATTTGTTTTATTTATCTTAAAAAAAACGATCTTTGATCGTTAAGTTCTAAACCAAGAAGAACATGACACATGTCAATTATATTAGGCTATGTTACCATTAATATATACTATAATAATATAATGAATGTTGTCATTTGTTTTCTATATTTACGATAATCTATGATTTTTTTTTAAATGTATACCATATTTCCGGACAGAGGGAGTACTTGGTTACTTCGATCTTACGAAAATATTTTTCTCCACGACCACCATAGAATTTAAGCATTGTGAAATCAATTTTGATTATAGAACGTACACATTCTCACTCTTGTTATGGAACAAAACACTATGCGCTTATGCGTTTTGCATGTAATTCATTCCATAACAAGGGATAGAATGAATATTCTCACATCGTTTCGAATAAAACAATTAGCCTTGGATATCACAATTGTCAAAATACTATAAACATAACCACAAACGTGATAAAACGTAAGTTCTTTGTGTTCATTATTTTATTAGTCTATTTTATCTGGTCGAGGAGAAAGTATAGTCTGATACTCGGTAAGAATGGAAATTCAGATGCTCGTGGTTCCTCGCGCTCGCCTCACGGCTCGCGCTCGAAATATTCCACTCGTATCGAATTTCCATTCTAACCTTGTTACAGAATATACTATTTCTCCACGACCATTGTAGAAGTTAAGCATTTTGAAATTAATCTCACTCTTGTTATGGAACAAAACACTATGCGCTTATGCGTTTTGCATGTAATTCATTCGATAACAAGTAATGGAATGGATATTCTCACATCGTTCCGAATAAAACAATTAGCCTTGGATCTCACAATTGTCAAAATACTATAAACATAACCACAAACGTAATGATAAAACGTAAGTTCTTTGTGTTCATTATTTTATTAGTCTATTTTATCTGCTTGAGGAGAAAGTATAGTCTGCTACACGGTAAGAATGGAAATTCTGATACTCGTGGCCGATATTCCACTCGTATCGAACTTCCATTCTAACTTTGTTACAGAATATACTATTCTTGTTGTGATTATGGACACATTCGTTAGGTAAGGGTTAATATCTATTTCATATTACACTTCTTAATTCATTCTTTTGTTTAATTTCTACCAGTTTTTTTTTACAATTGTCCTTACGATGCTTTCATTAAATAAATACAAGAAAACGAAATGTAGCCTGAATATATGAATATTCAACCTGTTCGTTAATCTGCAAGCAAAAAATTAAGTCTTACTAAGACTATAAACAAAAAGCTTTCATTAAAATTTAAAACCACTAAAAAATTATCTAGTCTGTAATCCCTTCTATTCTATTGAAGAATGCCTATCATTAAATTTTGCCAATCTTGATAAACAATCATTGACATAAAATAAAACATTAATTTTTTTTTTTTTAATTACATCTACTGTCTCACTCTACTGTAAGTTTAATCATCATATGTATTGTCTTATGAAATAATATTGCATTTTAAATTTTATATTTTTTACCAAATAACTTGTAACTTCTATATTATTTTGTAATCTTATATTTATTATTAGGAAATTTTATTTTGTCATTGTCATGTTCATTTACAATTTTATTCTCATTTTATCTTTACAATAATTTTAATGTGTACTACTAAAGTCCTATTAACCTTAGTCTAAATTTCCTTCTGTGATTATATTATATATGTATTCTAATTAAGACTCTTGTATGCTCGTTGCCAAACTAAATTTGACGTATGTAAGCCTTGCGTAATAGTATGAATAAATTATTATTATTATTATTATTTCATTGAAACTTACTTCGTGGTTGCGAGCTCGAGGACTTTGAAGAGCGTGTTCATCCCCTCGATACCGAACTCGTTGACCCAGCTGAGGGTGTTGTTCGTAAGGGCTATCCTGAGCGTCTCAACGCAGTGGTAGAGCTTCGCCGCGCTGAGCAGCTCGGGCCGCATGTAGTTCTTCAGGTAGTCTATGTACTGCTGGGGCTTGTCATATTTGCTCTTGTTCTCCTGGTTGGCCCCCTTGTACTGCATGATGAGCATCTTCTTTTTCTGGTCCAAGGTGAGCAGGTGGAGGGGCTCTTTCTTCTGTTCGTTTAAGTTCATGTCGTTCTGCCGGACAAAAAATTGACACCGTTTAATTCCATCGCTTCTAAATCGCAATTTAGCCTCGAAATAATCACAGGAATAGGTAGAAGTGTATTATTAAACACTCCGAGTGTGTTAAGTTGGCACCTGAATGAAGAGTTGATAGCAGATCTAGCTACAGTCTGTTCATTAAACCGTGATAAATTAAGGTCAGATAGCACTCCCACGTATACTGATTTTTACATATCGTGCGAGCCACAAAATTTTGTTTCAAAGTTGGCTGTGAGATAAATGAGGTATGTCGCATATTATTACATCATGAGACTAATGGTGTTATTCTGAACAACTGTTATTAACAGCGATGTTATTAACATCGATGTTATTAACATTGCAATGTTATGTGAAATTGAACAGCGCTGTTAGGAACTGTATTCTGAACAGCCCGATGTACACAAATTGGCAACAGTGCAACGTCTACAGAGCGACCAACTTCATGTATATTATAATAGATGATTAATAATACGTTTTTGAGGATATTTTTAGAAAGAAAATGAGTGTTTCATGAAGCATTTTTTGTTGACGAAAAACACAAACTACAAAATAACCTCAAAATATCACCATTAACAATCTCGTAATGTCGACCGTTTTGACAAGTGTTGTTTAACATCGAAAATGTTAATTTACATCGATGTTGGTTGAGACAGTGTACAGAATAGTATATTCATAACATCTGTCGATGTTAGCAAATAACACCGCTGTTAACGCTAACATTTCTGTTCAGAATAACACCATAAATTAGTTCAATTAAAAATTGAATTAATCTCAGACATGACTGCTATGTTTGTTTCTCTCTCTTAGGCATTGCCAACTCTGAAACAAAATTCTGTGGCTCACACCTTATATTATTATATAATGAATGGGAGGGAGGGACCATACGCAGGACATCCATGGACCCGAACGGCCACTTCTTCGTTCTGAATGGCCCGTGAGCAGGAGCTCTACTCACTAGGCCACCGCGGCCCCTGAAAATTTTGGATTAACCAATAAATGCCCCTCCGCCCAATCACTGTTAAGGGGCCTATTTGCCATGGTGCATCGCTGAGTTTATGACAAATTTATCACGGTATAACAAACAGAGTGTACATCAAAATGAATTGAGAACTCTATTCACATCTAACAGAGTGTTTCATCGGGGTGCCAACTTGACACACTCAAATACTCCCGAGTTTCACAATATATTTACAATCACAACTGAGACCTTCTTTTTTTCGTGGTGTTAGCTGGCTAGATTGCAGGGTTCGGAAAATATCCGATATTTATATAAATATCAATATATCGGATATATATCGGATATAATATCCGATATATATCAACTTCTTGATATTTATTCTTGGTCATTAATATTAATGTTTATATGACTTATTAATTATATAATGCACATACTTTATTTATATTATATTTATTTATTGCAAACAAATACAGTTTCTTACAATATAATAAAAAATAACATTTAAATTGTTAAAATATTTGACATCAAATTGAAAAATTTTTAAAATAAGGACTTTTTTGCTCTTCACTATGTTTTCAGGAATAAATTGAAGGATTTTCAAAGTGAGGACCTTTTTTTGTTTTTTTTTGCTCACACTTACTTTTTCATTTTTAACAGAGTTAAAATTGACTCTTTCCGACAAAAAAGAGTCATTTCACCCATCTCTAGTTTATATTAGAGCGAGTGGCGGCCCGTGGAACATGTTGATGGTAGAGCCACTTATACAATATACCCCTCCTCCGCCCTCATTTTTTGAAGAAAGAAAGAACGATTTATCTTCCTAGTCCAAAGTAACTGGAGAAAAAGTGTTTTAAGAATTAATTAAATATTCTTGCGGAGCTTGAAACTGCAGGTAGTGCATGGCTGCTTGGCTCTATATAATGAGCCACCACTGGCTATAATGTGTCAAATATTGAAGTGGATTATCAAAATTACATTCATTCTAAATGCATTTTGAAATTTTGAAGCTTAGTTCGGCCGAAATTATTTTTTTACGATTTTTATAGGCACCGACTGCAATCTTTTTTCTGCTTTTCAACTTTTGATGGTTGCCATTTTGTTTTCAGCCACTATGTGTCAAATATTGAAGTAGATTATCAAAGTTAGGTTCATTCTGGATGCATTCTGAAATTTTGAAGGTTACTTTGACCGAAATGAATTTTTTACAATTTTTATAAGCGCAGACTGCATTTTTTTTTCTCTGCTTTTCAACTTTTGATGGTTGCCATTTTGTTTCCTGCCACGATGTGTCAAATATTGAAGTGGATTATCAAAGTTAGGTTCATTCTGGATGCATTCTGAAATTTTGAAGGTTACTTTAACCGAAATGAATTTTTTACAATTTTTATAAGGGCAGACTGCAATTTTTTTCTCTGTTTTTCAACTTTTGATGGTTGCCATTTTGTTTCCAGCCACTATGTGTCAAATATTGAAGTGGATTATCAAAGTTAGGTTCATTCTGGATGCATTCTGAAATTTTGAAGGTTACTTTGACCGAAATGAATTTTTTACAATTTTTATAAGGGCAGACTGCAATTTTTTTCTCAGCTTTTCAACTTTTGATGGTTGCCATTTTGTTTCCAGCCACTATGTGTCAAATATTGAAGTGGATTATTAAAGTTAGGTTCATTCTGGATGCATTCTGAAATTTTGAAGGTTACTTTGACCGAAATGAATTTTTTACAATTTTTATAAGGGCAGACTGCAATTTTTTTCTCAGCTTTTCAACTTTTGATGGTTGCCATTTTGTTTCCAGCCACTATGTGTCAAATATTGAAGTGGATTATTAAAGTTAGGTTCATTCTGGATGCATTTTGAAATTTTGAAGGTTACTTTGACTGAAATGTATTTTTTTACAATTTTTATAAGCGCAGACTGCATTTTTTTTTTCCGTTTTTCAACTTTTGATGGTTGCCATTTTTTTTCCAGCCACTATGTGTCAAATATTGAAGTGGATTATCAAAGTTAGGTTCATTCTGGATGCATTTTGAAATTTCGAAGGTTACTTTGGCCAAAATGAATTTTTTACAATTTTTATAAGCGCAGACTGCAATTTTTTTCTCTGTTTTTCAACTTTTGATGGTAGTTATTTTGTTACCAGCTATAATCACTGGCGGTTCATGGAACATGTAGATGGTAGAACCACTTATACAATACAGACCCCCCCCCCCTCCTTATTTTTTGAAGAAAGAAAGAACGATTTATCTTCCTAGACCAAAGTAACTGGTGGAAAAGTGTTTAAGAATTAATTTAAAAATTTTGAAACTACAGGTAGTGCCATGACTTCTTGGCTCTGTATAACGAGCCGCCCCTGATTAGAGCGCATGCTTACTATTCATATTGCTGCAACTGGAAAAATTTGAGAAACGGGGGAATTTTTTGGTATTGTGTGTTTCATAAATATCCGATGATATATATCGTCCGAACCCTGCTAGATTGTCCAAAAATATTTTTTCCTCAAGTTTGAAGATAACATAAATGAATTTTATTCAGTAATCGGTCTGATCAACTGTTGGGAAATCTAGTTTTATTCTCCGAAGATTATCAGAGTTCGAATACAAACCGATAACAACTTCAAAATCTGCAGTAACTCACCAGTAACTCTTCGAATTTCGCCGCGATCTCCTTCTCGTTCATCATCTCGATCTGGTGCTCGTACATCTTCTGCTCGGACTCCGGATCGTCCGCCAGGTCGGTCTCTGAAGCGGGCCTCGAAGTCAGGGCGCTCCCGGGGCGCACGATCGTGCCCCCCTTCTTCCCGCTTTTGAACCATGACTCCAACTGCAACAACAAAGAAACCAAGCTTCATCAAAAGTTGCTTTCGCTGCAGGAACCGGATAATTACGCAAGGAAGATCGCACTCTAGTATGCGGGAGCCGGATATAGACGCAAACAGCGTTTCAGTTAAGCTTTTGAAAATCATGCGCCGCAGTGAAAGAGTTACATTTGAGAAAGAAAGGGATACAAACAAAGTAAACAAATCAATCAACTATCGTCAATCTTCATAAGAAGTTCCTCACGTAAAAAGTAGCATATAAGCTTATATTTGTTTTGGCGATTTGCAGGTGCCTTGTAGACTAATCTTGATTTTTAAATTTAACCTTCCATTGTACAGGGTAAGCAATAATGTTTGCAGACAAGTTAAATTTCCCGCCGAAAATCTGGGGAATTTGATGCCAAGGAAAAACGAATAGAGTCACTAGATTTGACACATTTATTCGGGCAGCGTATTTTGCCATTGTATTCATGAATTCTTCGAATTTAGTTATTTTATCTTCCGTTTCATAGACATCAGTTCTTACCAGGGATCTAAGGGATTTTCTTTTCAAATGATCAGTTGTACAAACTGTTGCTCACTCTGTACTCAAGCGAGTAACAAATATTATAGGTTTTAATGATATTTACTCTCAACATTACTTTGTTTAGAGAAGTTATTTGTAACAAAAAAACGTTCTCGTTTAATAGTATAACAGTGATTCTATTTGATTTTACGATATTGAGTTACAGAATTTGAAATTTATTTGAACACTTATGGGCAGTAAAGTATTTTCCTGAATAAATTGATTATTATTATTATTCATTAATGTTTCAACCTTTGCTATTGGAGACGGAGCGCCTGCGAATGAAGTTCAAATGTCAATCCTTGAAAAAATCTTCGAAAAGTATTAAAGATAAATTATGTGGTTAGATTTATTAATTAATGACTTCGTTATTAAAATTTTGCTTGCTGTCAGTATTGATTAATGCTGTGGTGAAATTTTGCACGCATCAACAGGCAATTGATAATTAATTGCTGATTATACGTTTGGTTATTCTATCGGAATTCGTACATTTATTATTTATACGTGGACAATAGCGCGTGCATCACGAGTCGAGTGGGTTCGATTCCCCGCTCGAGCGAAATACTTTCTCGTACACAGAATTGTACAATCTTTTTGAAAACTTGAAAATAAAAAATTTACGCGTGCATGACGAGTCGAGTGGGTTCGATTCCCCGCTCGAGCGAAATACTTTCTCGTACACAGAATTGTACAATCTTTTTGAAAACTTGAAAACAAAAAATTTACTTCAACCATCACAACACTTTATCTGGACATATTTTATACAGAAACTTCAGTGGCGGCTCGTGGATGTTCAGTTGCGGAAGAAAATTTGACCCAAACAGCAGCGAAATATTTGCTTCCTTTCCCTTATGATCAAATTTATTTCATCTTTGTTTTGACGCGCGTTACGCATGACATTTATTATTTCATTTATTGTTTATATCTGCATTTACTGGTATTTTATTATATTATTTTTAGTTTGTTTATTATTACCTCGATTCCTCCGCACACCACACGGCAAGCACGCCGTGTAATGACACCTTTAGACTCCTCCACGAAGATCCACGAGCCGCCGCTGAGATACACCCAATTGTTCAAGATTGTTCTTTCGATTCGGATTGTGTATTCATGCGGCAATATTAACGATGATGCAATTTTTTTTTCAAGATGTTACCAAACGTTATTTTTAGAAATGAAGATTTGTCAAATTGGTAAAACAACAATACTAAATCGTAAATCATTCCGCAGCATCACGAATGACTCACCCGGTGAGCAATTCTCTAGAAAAGTCGTTTAAGTCGTTTAAGTCGCGGTTATGCAAATCAGGAGACGTTCATGCAGCTTTTTTTTTTCGTGTTGCAGAATGTTGGTGAAAGTAATTATTATTGTCATTTGCATGAGTAAATGCTAAAGATAGAGATGGAAACGTTTAAAATTGTTTCTTTTCGATTTTATGTTTAATTCAATAAATGCAATTTTAGATAGTAGATGGCGCTTTAATGGTGCTTCTATCCTAAAGATAGCTTTGTTTTGGGACGATTGCTAAGATAAGGCGTCTAGGCAAATTTTCAGTTTATTTTGCAGGTCACAAATCTAGCTTAATTTGAAATTGAGGAATCTGTATTAGTTGCTTATAACTTATAAAAAAATTCCTACAAAAAAATTAAAAATATACGGGGTTACCAAAAGGCTACCAAATTTCTATAATAAAATGAACACTCTGTTTTTTTTTGCATAGCGCTGACAAACCAAATTTCCATAATAAAATAAACACCCTGTTTTTTTTGCATAGCGTTGGCAACTAACTAGGTCATCTGCCACAACCCTTTGTACCTAAATTATATTAAAAATATACCGATTTTTTTCTTCATTTTTTTTAAGTAGTTTTAGTGGTTAAGAAACTTTTCGAAATTTTTTTGGGTTTTAGAATTATTTAGGTGTAATTTTGACTAATACTAACATATATGTCTATATCAAGAGCTGATTTTTTTTTGAACACGTACGGAATGAGTCAAAAACAATGTCGTGTTAATCATAGCCCGTTAAGGGTGTGGCCATTCGCACATTTAGTGATCTAATCAATCGGTGATAAAAATGTGAATAACATGACGAGTTGACACTGGAAACGCGGCGGGCATTGTAGGTCCAAAAATGGCACCTTGAGGCCGAAGTATCGCCTTCGTTCGCATTTTTAGGACTTTCTCGAAGCACGTGCGTTCGTTGGCATTGGAGGAGGCACGCAATTCATTATTTACATTTGGAGTTATCTAGGCATAATAATAATTACTAATTATACACATTTCACCGTTCAATAGTTAATTTAAATATTTTTTTAAAGTGATTAATTAACCAAAACTTATCGTTAAGAGAGAAATTGATTGCCGTTAAAAAATTTCAGCTATCTTCAATAGCAAAAAAATTAGTCAGTCACCATGAACATTTTTGAAAATTTACAAAAATTTATGATTTTTCAGACTTTGATCGGCCGTAGCGGCCAAACGAAAACTCCAAATTGAACGCGGTTTGCAAATCTGAGCTCCTCGTACGTCAATTAGTCGGATTAGAGATTTTTAATTTTTGACGAAAACACAAAAAAAAGACATGAGTAAACCCCTTGGAAATTTTTTAAATAATGCAACTTTCTTAATAATCATCGAAAACTATTAAAGTTTACTTTTTTTTCATCAGAAAGACGAGAGAAATTCATTGCCGTTAAAAAATTTCAGCTATCTTCAATAGCAAAAAAATTAGTCAGTCAACATGAACATTTTAGAAAATTAACAAAAATTTATGATTTTTCAGACTTTGATCGGCCGTGGCGGCCAAACGAAAACTCCAAATTGAACGCGGTTTGCAAATCTGAGCTCCTCGTACGTCAATTAGTCGGATTAGAAATTTTTAATTTTTGATGAAAACACGAAAAAAGACATGACTAACCCCCTTGGAAATTTTGTTAAAAAATGCAACTTTCTTAATAATCATCGAAAACTATTAAAGTTTACTTTTTTTTCATCAGAAAGACGAGAGAAATTGATTGCCGTTAAAAAATTTCAGCTATCTTCAATAGCAAAAAAATTAGTCAGTCACCATAAACATTTTAGAAAATTTACAAAAATAATTGATTTTTCAGACTTTGATCAGCCGTAGCGGCCAAACGAAAATTCCAAATTGAACGCGGTTTGCAAATCTGAGCTCCTCATACGCCAATTAGTCGGATTAGAGATTTTTAATTTTTGATGAAAACACGAAAAAAGACATGACTAACCCCCTTGGAAATTTTGTTAAAAAATGCAACTTTCTTAATAATCATCGAAAACTATTAAAGTTTACTTTTTCTTCATCAGAAAGACGAGAGAAATTGATTGCCGTTAAAAAATTTCAGCTATCTTCAATAGCAAAAAAATTAGTCAGTCACCATAAACATTTTAGAAAATTTACAAAAATAATTGATTTTTCAGACTTTGATCAGCCGTAGCGGCCAAACGAAAATTCCAAATTGAACGCGGTTTGCAAATCTGAGCTCCTCATACGCCAATTAGTCGGATTAGAGATTTTTAATTTTTGATGAAAACACGAAAAAAGACATGACTAACCCCCTTGGAAATTTTGTTAAAAAATGCAACTTTCTTAATAATCATCGAAAACTATTAAAGTTTACTTTTTCTTCATCAGAAAGACGAGAGAAATTGATTGCCGTTAAAAAATTTGAGCTATCTTCAATAGCAAAAAAATTAGTCAGTCAACATGAACATTTTAGAAAATTTACAAAAATTTATGATTTTTCAGACTTTGATCGGCCGTAGCGGCCAAACGAAAACTCCAAATTGAACGCGGTTTGCAAATCTGAGCTCCTCGTACGTCAATTAGTCGGATTAGAAATTTTTAATTTTTGATGAAAACACGAAAAAAGACATGACTAACCCCCTTGGAAATTTTGTTAAAAAATGCAACTTTCTTAATAATCATCGAAAACTATTAAAGTTTACTTTTTTTTCATCAGAAAGACGAGAGAAATTCATTGCCGTTAAAAAATTTGAGCTATCTTCAATAGCAAAAAAATTAGTCAGTCAACATGAACATTTTAGAAAATTTACAAAAATTTATGATTTTTCAGACTTTGATCGGCCGTAGCGGCCAAACGAAAACTCCAAATTGAACGCGGTTTGCAAATCTGAGCTCCTCGTACATCAATTAGTCGGATTAGAAATTTTTAATTTTTGATGAAAACACGAAAAAAGACATGACTAACCCCCTTGGAAATTTTGTTAAAAAATGCAACTTTCTTAATAATCATCGAAAACTATTAAAGTTTACTTTTGTTTCATCAGAAAGACGAGAGAAATTGATTGCCGTTAAAAAATTTGAGCTATCTTCAATAGCAAAAAAATTAGTCAGTCAACATGAACATTTTAGAAAATTTACAAAAATTTATGATTTTTCAGACTTTGATCGGCCGTAGCGGCTAAACGAAAACTCCAAATTGAACGCGGTTTGCAAATCTGAGCTCCTCGTACGTCAATTAGTCGGATTAGAGATTTTTAATTTTTGATGAAAACGTGAAAAAAGACACGAGTAAACTTGGAACTTTTGAATTTTTCATGTATATTATTATTATTATTATTAATATTCAATATTGTCATGTAATCTATATATTTTTTGTAATAATTGCCTAAAAGACTTGGGTCGCTGGCCCAATCCAAAAAACCAATTTCTATGATCATTTAGTCTTAGCAAGACTTTAAAGATTCGGAATTCTGCGTTTTTATGACCAAGTGAGGGTTTTGTACCGAATTTTATTGTCCGTTTCGTAAATCTGCGCCAACATAAAATAAATTGCCAAAAATCACGTGCCAAGGCATAGGCAGTAAAATAAATTATGCAAATTGGGTTGCCTACACACAGGATGTACCGCATTTTTAAACACAAATTGATTTTCATCCGATTAACTTTCAGATAGTGAGAAACACACATGTTATTTTTTCTTTTTAAAACACACTACTTAATCTACATTTCATTTCTAATAATCTGCATAATCTAAA
Source organism: Ocypus olens (assembly GCA_910593695.2). Lineage (NCBI taxonomy): Eukaryota > Metazoa > Arthropoda > Insecta > Coleoptera > Staphylinidae > Ocypus > Ocypus olens. The sequence continues at coordinate 48,298,635 of OU343061.1, forward strand.
TAAAGTATGTTCATTAAAAAAAAAACCTCAAGTGTGCCATGACTTTTTATTTTTTTTAAATTTAAGTTGGCAACACATATTGAGGTTATGTTACTTGCGGCATGTTCCTACCGATAAATTCATTTGCTGTGCAGAGAAGTCGTAGGTTCACCTTCCAAAATTCCTTGGGCTGTGTTAATAAGGTCTGGACGCGCCATGATGGCATATGAGGTGATTAACTTAGGCCAAAGTTATCTCTAACCTTTCAAGAACCACTGATTTATAAATAGAAGCACCAATAGCCAGCCAGCATATGTAAGTGTAAAGTAACAAAATATCCAATCACTTCTGATGAGAGCGTCCCTTCCGACCCTTCGTTAATCACCTCAGACGCCTTCATAGCGCGGCCAGAGTATAGCATCCTGAGTACGTTTGACTGGTCTACCAGTTTACGGAGAATTAATTATGCATTATAATTCAAAAAAAGAAATAAATAAAATTCATAAAATAAAACAGATATTTTTAATGTCAATTCCTAACATGTGTGCCAAATTAAATTTTTTAAATAAAAAAAATCATGGCCCACTTGAGGTTGTTTTTTTAATGAGCATACGATATATTACGACGATGCATGTTACGTTATGAAATTAATATTGTTAATGAAACAGCGAAATTCCAGCGTTAGTGCACACACACATCATCATCATCAACACATCAAAGGCCACGCAATGCCGACACATCAGCAAACATAGATACTTACGTAAGAGTACATATTTGTGTGGTGCGCTCTTAATCCAAGAGAGAGAGAGAGTGAGAGATTAACACACCATTTTTTCGCAGTGTGCAGAGACGATTACAAAAATTTCACTCTGAAATCATAAAAACATTAAGCAACACCTAAATTACGTAATTAATTCGTTTTAAAAGTGCGGATAGAAAAATTGAAAGTCGTGTACTCTTTTTACAATTCAAATTGCAGAGGTTGGTGCGGAATTTCGGGTTTGACCTATTGCCTCATGTCGTTAGTGTAATTGGCGGCTAATGTTTGATGTTAAACTGCTTGTTGGATTATAAAATTAATGGTATTTAAATAATACAGTTATAACGTTATTGTTTACCGAAATAATTTCCTCATTATTTTCAACAAAATGGACATCATAATTGATAATTGGTTTTATTTTATTTTTAGAAAATGATTTGTTTTCATGGACCAAATAGTAATATTTATTTTTATGGAATATTGCATATAAAAGCAAGGCTGCATTTTTAATCCTATTTTTGATAGTATCGAATCAAGCACCGGCTTGCTGGAACCATGAACACCTGAAATATTTATGTATTTATATACAGGGTGTTTCAGAGCTCTGGCAACGGTCAATCACGTGCTTATTTTTCAAAATTTCGAAAAATGTTTTATACAAAAATTGTGTATAATAGTGAGCTGCAGGCCCTAAAAATATTTAAATTCATACAAGGTGTCTCATAACAAAGTTACAGACCAAACTTGTGTTTTTTTTAAATGGAACACCCTGTATTTTTTATCATTTTTGAATTATATGGAGCAAATAAAGGTGAGTTACTTCAATACTCCCTATACTTATTGTTTGCCGTTTTCGAAATATTTGAAGATTTGTTGAAATGCATGATCTGGGTGAAATTTTATTTTTGCCCCAGTGATTGACGTTGAACGATTAAAATCATTTCTATTGTTTGGTTGAAGGTTCGAACTATAGACCCAACCATGATTTCATACAAAAAATTATACAGGATGATAAAAAAAAGCGGTAGAAAAACCGAACTTATAAAGTTGAATAACTTCGTTTTTTCAAATGGCACACCCTGTATTTAGTAACGTATTCTTAAGTAGAATCTAATTATCTTTCAGATTGTGTAAGGATTCCCTGTTCCTAATCTGAATAGTTTTCTTGTATTCGGTGATTATCATATCAGGAATAATTATTATAATCTGTAAGTGATCACGCTTATGAAATATGATTCCAACAAGCCGGAGCAACTGACGATACTGCCAAAATTACATTCTAAAAAAATAGATTATTAAAAATATGATAAATTACGAAAAACCATCTTGATAATAATTGTATTCAAGCATGAAATCGCTGACGACATTTTCTTCTTTAACATTAAACGATTAATTTCTCCTACGTACTGCATATTCCAGACTAAGCGACCATTTGTGAATGTAGAGATTTTTTTTAAGTTAACGTTAATGGCTCAATTAGTTTGGAGGCAAAGGCGTGCACACACTCAAATGGCGGTCATTGCGCTAGAATGTGCACAATTGCATTGCAAAAATGCACAAGCTCTCACATATTATTAAATATCATATATATGTGTGTGTGTTTATAAATAGTCAACATTTATTAATGTCAGCTTTTTAATGCTCCATTAACGTATCAATTATTGGATTATATTTCAAGAATTTGGAATTATAATGCATAATTAATTACACCATTATAGATAATTTTCTAAATATTTACGGTTAAACATTTTATGTTCGACTGTACGAAAATAGTAACGTTGGAACTTGGAAATTTGTGAAAAAATGCAACTTTCTTAAAAATCATCGTAGACTATTAAAGTATACTTTTTTTTCATCAGAAAGACAAGAGAAATTGATTGCCATTAAAAAATTTCAGCTATCTTCAATAGCAAAAAAATTAGTCAGTCACAGTGAACATTTTAGGAAATTTTAGAAAATAATTGATTTTTCAGACTTTGATCGGCCGTAGCGGCCAAACGAAAACTCCAAATTGAACGCGGTTTGCAAATCTGAGCTCCTCGTACGTCAATTAGTCGGAGTAGAGATTTTAAATTTTTGATGAAATCTTGAAAAAATACATGACTAACCCCCTTGGAAAATTTGTTAAAAAATGCAACTTTCTTAAAAATCATCGTAGACTATTGAATTTAACTTTATTTTCATCAGAAAGACGAGAGAAATTGATTGCCGTTAAAAAATTTCAGCTAACTTCAATAGCAAAAAAATTAGTCAGTCACAGTGAACATTTTAGGAAATTTTAGAAAATAATTGATTTTTCAGACTTTGATCGGCCGTAGCGGCCAAACGAAAACTCCAAATTGAACGCGGTTTGCAAATCTGAGCTCCTCGTACGCCAATTAGTCGGATTAGAGATTTTAAATTTTTGATGAAATCGTGAAAAAATACATGACTAACCCCCTTGGAAAATTTGTTAAAAAATGCAACTTTCTTAAAAATCATCGTAGACTATTGAATTTAACTTTATTTTCATCAGAAAGACGAGAGAAATTGATTGCCGTTAAAAAATTTCAGCTATCTTCAATAGCAAAAAAATTAGTCAGTCACCATGAACATTTTAGAAAATTTTAGAAAATAATTGATTTTTCAGACTTTGATCGGCCGTAGCGGCTAAACGAAAACTCCAAATTGAACGCGGTTTGCAAATCTGAGCTCCTCGTACGTCAATTAGTCGGATTAGAGATTTTTAATTTTTGATGAAATCGTGAAAAAAGACATGACTAACCCCCTTGGAAATTTTGTTAAAAAATGCAACTTTCTTAAAAATCATCGTAGACTATTGAATTTAACTTTATTTTCATCAGAAAGACGAGAGAAATTGATTGCCGTTAAAAAATTTCAGCTAACTTCAATAGCAAAAAAATTAGTCAGTCACAGTGAACATTTTAGAAAATTAACGAATATAATTTTTGATGAAATCGTGAAAAAATACATGACTAACCCCCTTGGGAAATTTGTTAAAAAATGCAACTTTCTTAAAAATCATCGTAGACTATTGAATTTAACTTTATTTTCATCAGAAAGACGAGAGACATTGATTGCCGTTAAAAAATTTCAGCTAACTTCAATAGCAAAAAAATTAGTCAGTCACAGTGAACATTTTAGAAAATAATTGATTTTTCAGACTTTGATCGGCCGTAGCGGCCAAACGAAAACTCCAAATTGAACGCGGTTTGCAAATCTGAGCTCCTCGTACGTCAATTAGTCGGATTAGAGATTTTAAATTTTTGATGAAATCGTGAAAAAATACATGACTAACCCCCTTGGAAAATTTGTTAAAAAATGCAACTTTCTTAAAAATCATCGTAGACTATTGAATTTAACTTTATTTTCATCAGAAAGACGAGAGAAATTGATTGCCGTTAAAAAATTTCAGCTAACTTCAATAGCAAAAAAATTAGTCAGTCACAGTGAACATTTTAGGAAATTTTAGAAAATAATTGATTTTTCAGACTTTGATCGGCCGTAGCGGCCAAACGAAAACTCCAAATTGAACGCGGTTTGCAAATCTGAGCTCCTCGTACGTCAATTAGTCGGATTAAAGATTTTAAATTTTTGATGAAATCGTGAAAAAATACATGACTAACCCCCTTGGAAAATTTGTTTAAAAATGCAACTTTCTTAAAAATCATCGTAGACTATTGAATTTAACTTTACTTTCATCAGAAAGACGAGAGAAATTGATTGCCGTTAAAAAATTTCAGCTAACTTCAATAGCAAAAAAATTAGTCAGTCACAGTGAACATTTTAGGAAATTTTAGAAAATAATTGATTTTTCAGACTTTGATCGGCCGTAGCGGCCAAACGAAAACTCCAAATTGAACGCGGTTTGCAAATCTGAGCTCCTCGTACGTCAATTAGTCGGATTAGAGATTTTAAATTTTTGATGAAATCGTGAAAAAATACATGACTAACCCCCTTGGAAAATTTGTTAAAAAATGCAACTTTCTTAAAAATCATCGTAGACTATTGAATTTAACTTTATTTTCATCAGAAAGACGAGAGAAATTGATTGCCGTTAAAAAATTTCAGCTAACTTCAATAGAAAAAAAATTAGTCAGTCACAGTGAACATTTTAGGAAATTTTAGAAAATAATTGATTTTTCAGACTTTGATCGGCCGTAGCGGCCAAACGAAAACTCCAAATTGAACGCGGTTTGCAAATCTGAGCTCCTCGTACGTCAATTAGTCGGATTAGAGATTTTAAATTTTTGATGAAATCGTGAAAAAATACATGACTAACCCCCTTGGAAAATTTGTTTAAAAATGCAACTTTCTTAAAAATCATCGTAGACTATTGAATTTAACTTTACTTTCATCAGAAAGACGAGAGAAATTGATTGCCGTTAAAAAATTTCAGCTAACTTCAATAGCAAAAAAATTAGTCAGTCACAGTGAACATTTTAGGAAATTTTAGAAAATAATTGATTTTTCAGACTTTGATCGGCCGTAGCGGCCAAACGAAAACTCCAAATTGAACGCGGTTTGCAAATCTGAGCTCCTCGTACGTCAATTAGTCGGATTAGAGATTTTAAATTTTTGATGAAATCGTGAAAAAATACATGACTAACCCCCTTGGAAAATTTGTTTAAAAATGCAACTTTCTTAAAAATCATCGTAGACTATTGAATTTAACTTTACTTTCATCAGAAAGACGAGAGAAATTGATTGCCGTTAAAAAATTTCAGCTAACTTCAATAGCAAAAAAATTAGTCAGTCACAGTGAACATTTTAGGAAATTTTAGAAAATAATTGATTTTTCAGACTTTGATCGGCCGTAGCGGCCAAACGAAAACTCCAAATTGAACGCGGTTTGCAAATCTGAGCTCCTCGTACGTCAATTAGTCGGATTAGAGATTTTAAATTTTTGATGAAATCGTGAAAAAATACATGACTAACCCCCTTGGAAAATTTGTTAAAAAATGCAACTTTCTTAAAAATCATCGTAGACTATTGAATTTAACTTTATTTTCATCAGAAAGACGAGAGAAATTGATTGCCGTTAAAAAATTTCAGCTAACTTCAATAGCAAAAAAATTAGTCAGTCACAGTGAACATTTTAGGAAATTTTAGAAAATAATTGATTTTTCAGACTTTGATCGGCCGTAGCGGCCAAACGAAAACTCCAAATTGAACGCGGTTTGCAAATCTGAGCTCCTCGTACGTCAATTAGTCGGATTAGAGATTTTAAATTTTTGATGAAATCGTGAAAAAATACATGACTAACCCCCTTGGAAAATTTGTTTAAAAATGCAACTTTCTTAAAAATCATCGTAGACTATTGAATTTAACTTTATTTTCATCAGAAAGACGAGAGAAATTGATTGCCGTTAAAAAATTTCAGCTAACTTCAATAGCAAAAAAATTAGTCAGTCACAGTGAACATTTTAGGAAATTTTAGAAAATAATTGATTTTTCAGACTTTGATCGGCCGTAGCGGCCAAACGAAAACTCCAAATTGAACGCGGTTTGCAAATCTGAGCTCCTCGTACGTCAATTAGTCGGATTAGAGATTTTAAATTTTTGATGAAATCGTGAAAAAATACATGACTAACCCCCTTGGAAAATTTGTTTAAAAATGCAACTTTCTTAAAAATCATCGTAGACTATTGAATTTAACTTTATTTTCATCAGAAAGACGAGAGAAATTGATTGCCGTTAAAAATTTCAGCTAACTTCAATAGCAAAAAAATTAGTCAGTCACAGTGAACATTTTAGGAAATTTTAGAAAATAATTGATTTTTCAGACTTTGATCGGCCGTAGCGGCCAAACGAAAACTCCAAATTGAACGCGGTTTGCAAATCTGAGCTCCTCGTACGTCAATTAGTCGGATTAAAGATTTTAAATTTTTGATGAAATCGTGAAAAAATACATGACTAACCCCCTTGGAAAATTTGTTAAAAAATGCAACTTTCTTAAAAATCATCGTAGACTATTGAATTTAACTTTATTTTCATCAGAAAGACGAGAGAAATTGATTGCCGTTAAAAAATTTCAGCTAACTTCAATAGCAAAAAAATTAGTCAGTCACAGTGAACATTTTAGAAAATTTTAGAAAATAATTGATTTTTCAGACTTTGATCGGCCGTAGCGGCCAAACGAAAACTCCAAATTGAACGCGGTTTGCAAATCTGAGCTCCTCGTACGTCAATTAGTCGGATTAGAGATTTTGAATTTTTGATGAAATCGTGAAAAAATACATGACTAACCCCCTTGGAAAATTTGTTTAAAAATGCAACTTTCTTAAAAATCATCGTAGACTATTGAATTTAAATTTATTTTCATCAGAAAGACGAGAGAAATTGATTGCCGTTAAAAAATTTCAGCTAACTTCAATAGCAAAAAAATTAGTCAGTCACAGTGAACATTTTAGAAAATTTTAGAAAATAATTGATTTTTCAGACTTTGATCGGCCGTAGCGGCCAAACGAAAACTCCAAATTGAACGCGGTTTGCAAATCTGAGCTCCTCGTACGTCAATTAGTCGGATTAGAGATTTTGAATTTTTGATGAAATCGTGAAAAAATACATGACTAACCCCCTTGGAAAATTTGTTAAAAAATGCAACTTTCTTAAAAATCATCGTAGACTATTGAATTTAACTTTATTTTCATCAGAAAGACGAGAGAAATTGATTGCCGTTAAAAAATTTCAGCTAACTTCAATAGCAAAAAAAATAGTCAGTCACAGTGAACATTTTAGAAAATTTTAGAAAATAATTGATTTTTCAGACTTTGATCGGCCGTGGCGGCCAAACGAAAACTCCAAATTGAACGCGGTTTGCAAATCTGAGCTCCTCGTACGTCAATTAGTCGGATTAGAGATTTTAAATTTTTGATGAAATCGTGAAAAAATACATGACTAACCCCCTTGGAAAATTTGTTAAAAAATGCAACTTTCTTAAAAATCATCGTAGACTATTGAATTTAACTTTATTTTCATCAGAAAGACGAGAGAAATTGATTGCCGTTAAAAAATTTCAGCTAACTTCAATAGCAAAAAAAATAGTCAGTCACAGTGAACATTTTAGGAAATTTTAGAAAATAATTGATTTTTCAGACTTTGATCGGCCGTAGCGGCCAAACGAAAACTCCAAATTGAACGCGGTTTGCAAATCTGAGCTCCTCGTACGTCAATTAGTCGGATTAGAGATTTTAAATTTTTGATGAAATCGTGAAAAAATACATGACTAACCCCCTTGGAAAATTTGTTAAAAAATGCAACTTTCTTAAAAATCATCGTAGACTATTGAATTTAACTTTATTTTCATCAGAAAGACGAGAGAAATTGATTGCCGTTAAAAAAATTTCAGCTAACTTCAATAGCAGTAAAATTAGTCAGTCACAGTGAACATTTTAGAAAATTAACGAATATAATTGATTTTTCAGACTTTGATCGGCCGTAGCGGCCAAACGAAAACTCCAAATTGAACGCGGTTTGCAAATCTGAGCTCCTCGTACGTCAATTAGTCGGATTAGAGATTTTAAATTTTTGATGAAATCGTGAAAAAATACATGACTAACCCCCTTGGAAAATTTGTTAAAAAATGCAACTTTCTTAAAAATCATCGTAGACTATTGAATTTAACTTTATTTTCATCAGAAAGACGAGAGAAATTGATTGCCGTTAAAAAATTTCAGCTAACTTCAATAGCAAAAAAATTAGTCAGTCACAGTGAACATTTTAGAAAATTAACGAATATAATTGATTTTTCAGACTTTGATCGGCCGTAGCGGCCAAACGAAAACTCCAAATTGAACGCGGTTTGCAAATCTGAGCTCCTCGTACGTCAATTAGTCGGATTAAAGATTTTAAATTTTTGATGAAATCGTGAAAAAATACATGACTAACCCCCTTGGAAAATTTGTTAAAAAATGCAACTTTCTTAAAAATCATCGTAGACTATTGAATTTAACTTTATTTTCATCAGAAAGACGAGAGAAATTGATTGCCGTTAAAAAATTTCAGCTAACTTCAATAGCAAAAAAATTAGTCAGTCACAGTGAACATTTTAGAAAATTTTAGAAAATAATTGATTTTTCAGACTTTGATCGGCCGTAGCGGCCAAACGAAAACTCCAAATTGAACGCGGTTTGCAAATCTGAGCTCCTCGTACGTCAATTAGTCGGATTAGAGATTTTGAATTTTTGATGAAATCGTGAAAAAATACATGACTAACCCCCTTGGAAAATTTGTTTAAAAATGCAACTTTCTTAAAAATCATCGTAGACTATTGAATTTAAATTTATTTTCATCAGAAAGACGAGAGAAATTGATTGCCGTTAAAAAATTTCAGCTAACTTCAATAGCAAAAAAATTAGTCAGTCACAGTGAACATTTTAGAAAATTTTAGAAAATAATTGATTTTTCAGACTTTGATCGGCCGTAGCGGCCAAACGAAAACTCCAAATTGAACGCGGTTTGCAAATCTGAGCTCCTCGTACGTCAATTAGTCGGATTAGAGATTTTGAATTTTTGATGAAATCGTGAAAAAATACATGACTAACCCCCTTGGAAAATTTGTTAAAAAATGCAACTTTCTTAAAAATCATCGTAGACTATTGAATTTAACTTTATTTTCATCAGAAAGACGAGAGAAATTGATTGCCGTTAAAAAATTTCAGCTAACTTCAATAGCAAAAAAATTAGTCAGTCACAGTGAACATTTTAGAAAATTTTAGAAAATAATTGATTTTTCAGACTTTGATCGGCCGTAGCGGCCAAACGAAAACTCCAAATTGAACGCGGTTTGCAAATCTGAGCTCCTCGTACGTCAATTAGTCGGATTAGAGATTTTGAATTTTTGATGAAATCGTGAAAAAATACATGACTAACCCCCTTGGAAAATTTGTTTAAAAATGCAACTTTCTTAAAAATCATCGTAGACTATTGAATTTAACTTTATTTTCATCAGAAAGACGAGAGAAATTGATTGCCGTTAAAAAATTTCAGCTAACTTCAATAGCAAAAAAAATAGTCAGTCACAGTGAACATTTTAGAAAATTTTAGAAAATAATTGATTTTTCAGACTTTGATCGGCCGTAGCGGCCAAACGAAAACTCCAAATTGAACGCGGTTTGCAAATCTGAGCTCCTCGTACGTCAATTAGTCGGATTAAAGATTTTAAATTTTTGATGAAATCGTGAAAAAATACATGACTAACCCCCTTGGAAAATTTGTTAAAAAATGCAACTTTCTTAAAAATCATCGTAGACTATTGAATTTAACTTTATTTTCATCAGAAAGACGAGAGAAATTGATTGCCGTTAAAAAATTTCAGCTAACTTCAATAGCAAAAAAATTAGTCAGTCACAGTGAACATTTTAGAAAATTTTAGAAAATAATTGATTTTTCAGACTTTGATCGGCCGTAGCGGCCAAACGAAAACTCCAAATTGAACGCGGTTTGCAAATCTGAGCTCCTCGTACGTCAATTAGTCGGATTAGAGATTTTGAATTTTTGATGAAATCGTGAAAAAATACATGACTAACCCCCTTGGAAAATTTGTTTAAAAATGCAACTTTCTTAAAAATCATCGTAGACTATTGAATTTAAATTTATTTTCATCAGAAAGACGAGAGAAATTGATTGCCGTTAAAAAATTTCAGCTAACTTCAATAGCAAAAAAATTAGTCAGTCACAGTGAACATTTTAGAAAATTTTAGAAAATAATTGATTTTTCAGACTTTGATCGGCCGTAGCGGCCAAACGAAAACTCCAAATTGAACGCGGTTTGCAAATCTGAGCTCCTCGTACGTCAATTAGTCGGATTAGAGATTTTGAATTTTTGATGAAATCGTGAAAAAATACATGACTAACCCCCTTGGAAAATTTGTTAAAAAATGCAACTTTCTTAAAAATCATCGTAGACTATTGAATTTAACTTTATTTTCATCAGAAAGACGAGAGAAATTGATTGCCGTTAAAAAATTTCAGCTAACTTCAATAGCAAAAAAAATAGTCAGTCACAGTGAACATTTTAGAAAATTTTAGAAAATAATTGATTTTTCAGACTTTGATCGGCCGTGGCGGCCAAACGAAAACTCCAAATTGAACGCGGTTTGCAAATCTGAGCTCCTCGTACGTCAATTAGTCGGATTAGAGATTTTAAATTTTTGATGAAATCGTGAAAAAATACATGACTAACCCCCTTGGAAAATTTGTTAAAAAATGCAACTTTCTTAAAAATCATCGTAGACTATTGAATTTAACTTTATTTTCATCAGAAAGACGAGAGAAATTGATTGCCGTTAAAAAATTTCAGCTAACTTCAATAGCAAAAAAAATAGTCAGTCACAGTGAACATTTTAGGAAATTTTAGAAAATAATTGATTTTTCAGACTTTGATCGGCCGTAGCGGCCAAACGAAAACTCCAAATTGAACGCGGTTTGCAAATCTGAGCTCCTCGTACGTCAATTAGTCGGATTAGAGATTTTAAATTTTTGATGAAATCGTGAAAAAATACATGACTAACCCCCTTGGAAAATTTGTTAAAAAATGCAACTTTCTTAAAAATCATCGTAGACTATTGAATTTAACTTTATTTTCATCAGAAAGACGAGAGAAATTGATTGCCGTTAAAAAATTTCAGCTAACTTCAATAGCAAAAAAATTAGTCAGTCACAGTGAACATTTTAGAAAATTAACGAATATAATTGATTTTTCAGACTTTGATCGGCCGTAGCGGCCAAACGAAAACTCCAAATTGAACGCGGTTTGCAAATCTGAGCTCCTCGTACGTCAATTAGTCGGATTAGAGATTTTAAATTTTTGATGAAATCGTGAAAAAATACATGACTAACCCCCTTGGAAAATTTGTTAAAAAATGCAACTTTCTTAAAAATCATCGTAGACTATTGAATTTAACTTTATTTTCATCAGAAAGACGAGAGAAATTGATTGCCGTTAAAAAATTTCAGCTAACTTCAATAGCAAAAAAATTAGTCAGTCACAGTGAACATTTTAGAAAATTAACGAATATAATTGATTTTTCAGACTTTGATCGGCCGTAGCGGCCAAACGAAAACTCCAAATTGAACGCGGTTTGCAAATCTGAGCTCCTCGTACGTCAATTAGTCGGATTAAAGATTTTAAATTTTTGATGAAATCGTGAAAAAATACATGACTAACCCCCTTGGAAAATTTGTTAAAAAATGCAACTTTCTTAAAAATCATCGTAGACTATTGAATTTAACTTTATTTTCATCAGAAAGACGAGAGAAATTGATTGCCGTTAAAAAATTTCAGCTAACTTCAATAGCAAAAAAATTAGTCAGTCACAGTGAACATTTTAGAAAATTTTAGAAAATAATTGATTTTTCAGACTTTGATCGGCCGTAGCGGCCAAACGAAAACTCCAAATTGAACGCGGTTTGCAAATCTGAGCTCCTCGTACGTCAATTAGTCGGATTAGAGATTTTGAATTTTTGATGAAAACACGAAAAAAGACATGACTAACCCCCTTGGAAATTTTGTTAAAAAATACAACTTTCTTAATAATCATCGAAAACTATTAAAGTTTACTTTTTTTTCATCAGAAAGACGAGAGAAATTGATTGCCGTTAAAAAATTTCAGCTATCTTCAATAGCAAAAAAATTAGAACATTTTAGAAAATTTACAAAAATAATTGATTTTTCAGACTTTGATCGGCCGTAGCGGCCAAACGAAAACTCCAAATTGAACGCGGTTTGCAAATCTGAGCTCCTCGTACGTCAATTAGTCGGATTAAAGATTTTAAATTTTTGATGAAATCGTGAAAAAATACATGACTAACCCCCTTGGAAAATTTGTTAAAAAATGCAACTTTCTTAAAAATCATCGTAGACTATTGAATTTAACTTTATTTTCATCAGAAAGACGAGAGAAATTGATTGCCGTTAAAAAATTTCAGCTAACTTCAATAGCAAAAAAATTAGTCAGTCACAGTGAACATTTTAGAAAATTAACGAATATAATTGATTTTTCAGACTTTGATCGGCCGTAGCGGCCAAACGAAAACTCCAAATTGAACGCGGTTTGCAAATCTGAGCTCCTCGTACGTCAATTAGTCGGACTAAAGATTTTAAATTTTTGATGAAATCGTGAAAAAATACATGACTAACCCCCTTGGAAAATTTGTTAAAAAATGCAACTTTCTTAAAAATCATCGTAGACTATTGAATTTAACTTTATTTTCATCAGAAAGACGAGAGAAATTGATTGCCGTTAAAAAATTTCAGCTAACTTCAATAGCAAAAAAATTAGTCAGTCACAGTGAACATTTTAGAAAATTTTAGAAAATAATTGATTTTTCAGACTTTGATCGGCCGTAGCGGCCAAACGAAAACTCCAAATTGAACGCGGTTTGCAAATCTGAGCTCCTCGTACGTCAATTAGTCGGATTAAAGATTTTAAATTTTTGATGAAATCGTGAAAAAATACATGACTGACCCCCTTGGAAAATTTGTTAAAAAATGCAACTTTCTTAAAAATCATCGTAGACTATTGAATTTAACTTTATTTTCATCAGAAAGACGAGAGAAATTGATTGCCGTTAAAAAATTTCAGCTAACTTCAATAGCAAAAAAATTAGTCAGTCACAGTGAACATTTTAGAAAATTTTAGAAAATAATTGATTTTTCAGACTTTGATCGGCCGTAGCGGCCAAACGAAAACTCCAAATTGAACGCGGTTTGCAAATCTGAGCTCCTCGTACGTCAATTAGTCGGATTAGAGATTTTGAATTTTTGATGAAATCGTGAAAAAATACATGACTAACCCCCTTGGAAAATTTGTTTAAAAATGCAACTTTCTTAAAAATCATCGTAGACTATTGAATTTAACTTTATTTTCATCAGAAAGACGAGAGAAATTGATTGCCGTTAAAAAATTTCAGCTAACTTCAATAGCAAAAAAATTAGTCAGTCACAGTGAACATTTTAGAAAATTTTAGAAAATAATTGATTTTTCAGACTTTGATCGGCCGTAGCGGCCAAACGAAAACTCCAAATTGAACGCGGTTTGCAAATCTGAGCTCCTCGTACGTCAATTAGTCGGATTAGAGATTTTGAATTTTTGATGAAATCGTGAAAAAATACATGACTAACCCCCTTGGAAAATTTGTTTAAAAATGCAACTTTCTTAAAAATCATCGTAGACTATTGAATTTAACTTTATTTTCATCAGAAAGACGAGAGAAATTGATTGCCGTTAAAAAATTTCAGCTAACTTCAATAGCAAAAAAAATAGTCAGTCACAGTGAACATTTTAGAAAATTTTAGAAAATAATTGATTTTTCAGACTTTGATCGGCCGTAGCGGCCAAACGAAAACTCCAAATTGAACGCGGTTTGCAAATCTGAGCTCCTCGTACGTCAATTAGTCGGATTAAAGATTTTAAATTTTTGATGAAATCGTGAAAAAATACATGACTAACCCCCTTGGAAAATTTGTTAAAAAATGCAACTTTCTTAAAAATCATCGTAGACTATTGAATTTAACTTTATTTTCATCAGAAAGACGAGAGAAATTGATTGCCGTTAAAAAATTTCAGCTAACTTCAATAGCAAAAAAATTAGTCAGTCACAGTGAACATTTTAGAAAATTTTAGAAAATAATTGATTTTTCAGACTTTGATCGGCCGTAGCGGCCAAACGAAAACTCCAAATTGAACGCGGTTTGCAAATCTGAGCTCCTCGTACGTCAATTAGTCGGATTAGAGATTTTGAATTTTTGATGAAATCGTGAAAAAATACATGACTAACCCCCTTGGAAAATTTGTTTAAAAATGCAACTTTCTTAAAAATCATCGTAGACTATTGAATTTAAATTTATTTTCATCAGAAAGACGAGAGAAATTGATTGCCGTTAAAAAATTTCAGCTAACTTCAATAGCAAAAAAATTAGTCAGTCACAGTGAACATTTTAGAAAATTTTAGAAAATAATTGATTTTTCAGACTTTGATCGGCCGTAGCGGCCAAACGAAAACTCCAAATTGAACGCGGTTTGCAAATCTGAGCTCCTCGTACGTCAATTAGTCGGATTAGAGATTTTGAATTTTTGATGAAATCGTGAAAAAATACATGACTAACCCCCTTGGAAAATTTGTTAAAAAATGCAACTTTCTTAAAAATCATCGTAGACTATTGAATTTAACTTTATTTTCATCAGAAAGACGAGAGAAATTGATTGCCGTTAAAAAATTTCAGCTAACTTCAATAGCAAAAAAATTAGTCAGTCACAGTGAACATTTTAGAAAATTAACGAATATAATTGATTTTTCAGACTTTGATCGGCCGTAGCGGCCAAACGAAAACTCCAAATTGAACGCGGTTTGCAAATCTGAGCTCCTCGTACGTCAATTAGTCGGATTAGAGATTTTAAATTTTTGATGAAATCGTGAAAAAATACATGACTAACCCCCTTGGAAAATTTGTTAAAAAATGCAACTTTCTTAAAAATCATCGTAGACTATTGAATTTAACTTTATTTTCATCAGAAAGACGAGAGAAATTGATTGCCGTTAAAAAATTTCAGCTAACTTCAATAGCAAAAAAATTAGTCAGTCACAGTGAACATTTTAGAAAATTAACGAATATAATTGATTTTTCAGACTTTGATCGGCCGTAGCGGCCAAACGAAAACTCCAAATTGAACGCGGTTTGCAAATCTGAGCTCCTCGTACGTCAATTAGTCGGATTAGAGATTTTGAATTTTTGATGAAATCGTGAAAAAATACATGACTAACCCCCTTGGAAAATTTGTTAAAAAATGCAACTTTCTTAAAAATCATCGTAGACTATTGAATTTAACTTTATTTTCATCAGAAAGACGAGAGAAATTGATTGCCGTTAAAAAATTTCAGCTAACTTCAATAGCAAAAAAAATAGTCAGTCACAGTGAACATTTTAGAAAATTTTAGAAAATAATTGATTTTTCAGACTTTGATCGGCCGTAGCGGCCAAACGAAAACTCCAAATTGAACGCGGTTTGCAAATCTGAGCTCCTCGTACGTCAATTAGTCGGATTAGAGATTTTAAATTTTTGATGAAATCGTGAAAAAATACATGACTAACCCCCTTGGAAAATTTGTTAAAAAATGCAACTTTCTTAAAAATCATCGTAGACTATTGAATTTAACTTTATTTTCATCAGAAAGACGAGAGAAATTGATTGCCGTTAAAAAATTTCAGCTAACTTCAATAGCAAAAAAATTAGTCAGTCACAGTGAACATTTTAGAAAATTAACGAATATAATTGATTTTTCAGACTTTGATCGGCCGTAGCGGCCAAACGAAAACTCCAAATTGAACGCGGTTTGCAAATCTGAGCTCCTCGTACGTCAATTAGTCGGATTAAAGATTTTAAATTTTTGATGAAATCGTGAAAAAATACATGACTAACCCCCTTGGAAAATTTGTTAAAAAATGCAACTTTCTTAAAAATCATCGTAGACTATTGAATTTAACTTTATTTTCATCAGAAAGACGAGAGAAATTGATTGCCGTTAAAAAATTTCAGCTAACTTCAATAGCAAAAAAATTAGTCAGTCACAGTGAACATTTTAGAAAATTTTAGAAAATAATTGATTTTTCAGACTTTGATCGGCCGTAGCGGCCAAACGAAAACTCCAAATTGAACGCGGTTTGCAAATCTGAGCTCCTCGTACGTCAATTAGTCGGATTAGAGATTTTGAATTTTTGATGAAAACACGAAAAAAGACATGACTAACCCCCTTGGAAATTTTGTTAAAAAATACAACTTTCTTAATAATCATCGAAAACTATTAAAGTTTACTTTTTTTTCATCAGAAAGACGAGAGAAATTGATTGCCGTTAAAAAATTTCAGCTATCTTCAATAGCAAAAAAATTAGAACATTTTAGAAAATTTACAAAAATAATTGATTTTTCAGACTTTGATCGGCCGTAGCGGCCAAACGAAAACTCCAAATTGAACGCGGTTTGCAAATCTGAGCTCCTCGTACGTCAATTAGTCGGATTAAAGATTTTAAATTTTTGATGAAATCGTGAAAAAATACATGACTAACCCCCTTGGAAAATTTGTTAAAAAATGCAACTTTCTTAAAAATCATCGTAGACTATTGAATTTAACTTTATTTTCATCAAAAAGACGAGAGAAATTGATTGCCGTTAAAAAATTTCCGCTAACTTCAATAGCAAAAAAATTAGTCAGTCACAGTGAACATTTTAGATAATTTTAGAAAATAATTGATTTTTCAGACTTTGATCGGCCGTAGCGGCCAAACGAAAACTCCAAATTGAACGCGGTTTGCAAATCTGAGCTCCTCGTACGTCAATTAGTCGGATTAAAGATTTTACATTTTTGATGAAATCGTGAAAAAATACATGACTGACCCCCTTGGAAAATTTGTTAAAAAATGCAACTTTCTTAAAAATCATCGTAGACTATTGAATTTAACTTTATTTTCATCAGAAAGACGAGAGAAATTGATTGCCGTTAAAAAATTTCAGCTAACTTCAATAGCAAAAAAATTAGTCAGTCACAGTGAACATTTTAGAAAATTTTAGAAAATAATTGATTTTTCAGACTTTGATCGGCCGTAGCGGCCAAACGAAAACTCCAAATTGAACGCGGTTTGCAAATCTGAGCTCCTCGTACGTCAATTAGTCTGATTAAAGATTTTAAATTTTTGATGAAATCGTGAAAAAATACATGACTAACCCCCTTGGAAAATTTGTTAAAAAATGCAACTTTCTTAAAAATCATCGTAGACTATTGAATTTAACTTTATTTTCATCAAAAAGACGAGAGAAATTGATTGCCGTTAAAAAATTTCAGCTAACTTCAATAGCAAAAAAATTAGTCAGTCACAGTGAACATTTTAGATAATTTTAGAAAATAATTGATTTTTCAGACTTTGATCGGCCGTAGCGGCCAAACGAAAACTCCAAATTGAACGCGGTTTGCAAATCTGAGCTCCTCGTACGTCAATTAGTCGGATTAGAGATTTTAAATTTTTGATGAAATCGTGAAAAAATACATGACTAACCCCCTTGGAAAATTTGTTAAAAAATGCAACTTTCTTAAAAATCATCGTAGACTATTGAATTTAACTTTATTTTCATCAGAAAGACGAGAGAAATTGATTGCCGTTAAAAAATTTCAGCTAACTTCAATAGCAAAAAAATTAGTCAGTCACAGTGAACATTTTAGAAAATTTTAGAAAATAATTGATTTTTCAGACTTTGATCGGCCGTAGCGGCCAAACGAAAACTCCAAATTGAACGCGGTTTGCAAATCTGAGCTCCTCGTACGTCAATTAGTCTGATTAAAGATTTTAAATTTTTGATGAAATCGTGAAAAAATACATGACTAACCCCCTTGGAAAATTTGTTAAAAAATGCAACTTTCTTAAAAATCATCGTAGACTATTGAATTTAACTTTATTTTCATCAGAAAGACGAGAGAAATTGATTGCCGTTAAAAAATTTCAGCTAACTTCAATAGCAAAAAAATTAGTCAGTCACAGTGAACATTTTAGAAAATTTTAGAAAAGAATTGATTTTTCAGACTTTGATCGGCCGTAGCGGCCAAACGAAAACCCCAAATTGAACGCGGTTTGCAAATCTGAGCTCCTCGTACGTCAATTAGTCGGATTAGAGATTTTAAATTTTTGATGAAATCGCGAAAAAATACATGACTAACCCCCTTGGAAAATTTGTTAAAAAATGCAACTTTCTTAAAAATCATCGTAGACTATTGAATTTAACTTTATTTTCATCAGAAAGACGAGAGAAATTGATTGCCGTTAAAAAATTTCAGCTAACTTCAATAGCAAAAAAATTAGTCAGTCACAGTGAACATTTTAGAAAATTTTAGAAAAGAATTGATTTTTCAGACTTTGATCGGCCGTAGCGGCCAAACGAAAACTCCAAATTGAACGCGGTTTGCAAATCTGAGCTCCTCGTACGTCAATTAGTCGGATTAGAGATTTTAAATTTTTGATGAAATCGTGAAAAAATACATGACTAACCCCCTTGGAAAATTTGTTAAAAAATGCAACTTTCTTAAAAATCATCGTAGACTATTGAATTTAACTTTATTTTCATCAGAAAGACGAGAGAAATTGATTGCCGTTAAAAAATTTCAGCTAACTTCAATAGCAAAAAAAATAGTCAGTCACAGTGAACATTTTAGAAAATTTTAGAAAATAATTGATTTTTCAGACTTTAATCGGCCGTAGCGGCCAAACGAAAACTCCAAATTGAACGCGGTTTGCAAATCTGAGCTCCTCGTACGTCAATTAGTCGGATTAGAGATTTTAAATTTTTGATGAAATCGTGAAAAAATACATGACTAACCCCCTTGGAAAATTTGTTAAAAAATGCAACTTTCTTAAAAATCATCGTAGACTATTGAATTTAACTTTATTTTCATCAGAAAGACGAGAGAAATTGATTGCCGTTAAAAAATTTCAGCCAACTTCAATAGCAAAAAAATTAGTCAGTCACAGTGAACATTTTAGAAAATTTTAGAAAATAATTGATTTTTCAGACTTTGATCGGCCGTAGCGGCCAAACGAAAACTCCAAATTGAACGCGGTTTGCAAATCTGAGCTCCTCGTACGTCAATTAGTCGGATTAGAGATTTTAAATTTTTGATGAAATCTTGAAAAAATACATGACTAACTAACTTTCTTAAAAATCATCGTAGACTATTGAATTTAACTTTATTTTCATCAGAAAGACGAGAGAAATTGATTGCCGTTAAAAAATTTCAGCCAACTTCAATAGCAAAAAAATTAGTCAGTCACAGTGAACATTTTAGAAAATTTTAGAAAAGAATTGATTTTTCAGACTTTGATCGGCCGTAGCGGCCAAACGAAAACTCCAAATTGAACGCGGTTTGCAAATCTGAGCTCCTCGTACGTCAATTAGTCTGATTAAAGATTTTAAATTTTTGATGAAATCGTGAAAAAATACATGACTAACCCCCTTGGAAAATTTGTTAAAAAATGCAACTTTCTTAAAAATCATCGTAGACTATTGAATTTAACTTTATTTTCATCAGAAAGACGAGAGAAATTGATTGCCGTTAAAAAATTTCAGCTAACTTCAATAGCAAAAAAATTAGTCAGTCACAGTGAACATTTTAGAAAATTTTAGAAAATAATTGATTTTTCAGACTTTGATCGGCCGTAGCGGCCAAACGAAAACTCCAAATTGAACGCGGTTTGCAAATCTGAGCTCCTCGTACGTCAATTAGTCGGATTAGAGATTTTAAATTTTTGATGAAATCGCGAAAAAATACATGACTAACCCCCTTGGAAAATTTGTTAAAAAATGCAACTTTCTTAAAAATCATCGTAGACTATTGAATTTAACTTTATTTTCATCAGAAAGACGAGAGAAATTGATTGCCGTTAAAAAATTTCAGCTAACTTCAATAACAAAAAAATTAGTCAGTCACAGTGAACATTTTAGAAAATTAACGAATATAATTGATTTTTCAGACTTTGATCGGCCGTAGCGGCCAAACGAAAACTCCAAATTGAACGCGGTTTGCAAATCTGAGCTCCTCGTACGTCAATTAGTCGGATTAGAGATTTTAAATTTTTGATGAAATCGTGAAAAAATACATGACTAACCCCCTTGGAAAATTTGTTAAAAAATGCAACTTTCTTAAAAATCATCGTAGACTATGAATTATACCTTTTTTTTCATCAGAAAGACGAGAGAAATTGATTGCCGTTAAAAAATTTCAGCTATCTTCAATAGCAAAAAAATTAGTCAGTCACCATGAACATTTTTGAAATTTTTAAAAAATAATTGATTTTTCAGACTTTGATCGGCCGTAGCGGCCAAACGAAAACTCCAAATTGAACGCGGTTTGCAAATCTGAGCTCCTCGTACGTCAATTAGTCGGATTAGAGATTTTTAATTTTTAATAAAATCGTGAAAAAAGACATGAGTAAACCCCTTGGAAATTTTGCTAAAAAATGCAACTTTCTTAAAAATCATCGTAGACTATGAATTATAACTTTTTTTTCATCAGAAAGACGAGAAATTGATTGCCGTTAAAAAATTTCAGCTATCTTTAATAGCAAAAAAATTAGTCAGTCGCCATGAACATTTTTGAAAATTTTAGAAAATAATTGATTTTTCAGACTTTGATCGGCCGTAGCGGCCAAACGAAAACTCCAAATTGAACGCGGTTTGCAAATCTGAGCTCCTCGTACGTCAATTAGTCGGATTAGAGATTTTAAATTTTTGATGAAATCGTGAAAAAATACATGACTAACCCCCTTGGAAAATTTGTTAAAAAATGCAACTTTCTTAAAAATCATCGTAGACTATTGAATTTAACTTTATTTTCATCAGAAAGACGAGAGAAATTGATTGCCGTTAAAAAATTTCAGCTATCTTCAATAGCAAAAAAATTAGAACATTTTAGAAAATTTACAAAAATAATTGATTTTTCAGACTTTGATCGGCCGTAGCGGCCAAACGAAAACTCCAAATTGAACGCGGTTTGCAAATCTGAGCTTCTCGTACGTCAATTAGTCGGATTAAAGATTTGTAATTTTTCTGAAGGTTTCTTCAATTTGTTAAAGGATTGCAAGTGCGAAACGATTAATACAAGACTTCTATTTAATTCTTTTCATCGACTCTTATAGCTTGACAAGGTTACTAGGATTACTCTATAATTGAAATGTTTGCCGTGCTCAATTATGTGGAAAAACAAGTTAATCTAATTGCCCGATGTCCTTACGCTGTCGTTTTACAGGTATATACCGTAATTATCGACATATTGCGAAATGTCTAGAAAAGTGATAATTTTGTTACGGATGGATTCTTCGGAAATTTTGAAAACATAGAGGAGAGCAAAAATTGCAATGTATCCCAAAGACATAGTGGGGGTGCCAAACGCAATTAAACTGCAATTAAAACTCAAAACCAATTGTACCAACAAACAAACTCAAACCCAAGACGAAATTTAAGATGTCCATGCTGAGTTTAATGTAATAATAAATTAACATCATAGTTTTTCACAAATTTGTAATTAATTTTTTTTTTTAATCAAATTTAAATCTGTTTACATTTGTGCATAGTTTTGTTGCAGTCTTGGGCAAAGAAAAATTTAGCTTTTACAGTTTTGAGTTCTTCATGTCTCTCTATAATTTGCTATTAATTTTTCATTCCGATTCGGTCTTCTATAATAATATACTTTATTCGTGTTTGACACAAGTCACAAAAATGTGGAATATTATAAATGGTTGCATACAAACATAGCTTAAGTATGAATTACTTCGAAGGTATACCAAACGATTTCAATTGCCAGCTGCCTCAGGGTATTACTAAGCATGATTCAGTCGATCAACCTCTTTATCAAAAACCAATTACTAACCATTAAGCAACGTATCTATACCTCGAAATATCAGAGTTACACAAAATCAAACGCACCCATCCGCCGACCTTTTTAAATCCCTCAAATTCCAACTGCATAACACCTCCGATCCCGCACGGTAATCCTTTTATTCAAACAAAAAAACACCACTTCAAGCTCGATTACACCGCAATTACCTAGTTCTTACACTCACTGAACAAATTTCCGAATTACGAGCGAACAAACAGTCCTTTTCCAAAAACGTGGTGTGTCCGTCCAACCGTTATCGTGCCACTGGCGCGAGTGAATCAACTGTTAGCCGTTTTCGTACCAACAGCGTCGGAGAGATAGGTTGGCGCGCAGATGACATTGAAAAAAAAAAAAAAACTCTTTCTATATTCAAAAATGATCACATCGCGCGGAAAGTTTTCAGGTGTAGAAATGTAACGTCATTTAATGGCATCATCGGTAGGAATATTAAGTCGTAAATAGTCAATAGTCAAATTTAAAAGGAATGTTATTGCCAGAAATTGCGATGGGAGAGTATTTTGGTAACCAAATGTTGTCATCGAGGAAAATACGGAATTGTGAAGGTGTGTTCTAGATTTTGTCATATTTTTGTCATTGACAAAAATTGTCTAGTGTGATGGGAGTACTTTCCACTACTTTCGAAGTTTTGTGGACTACCACGTAGTAATAGTCCAAATGTACAGAGTTGTAGAAAGTGCTCCAAAATTTGTTTTTTTTTTTTCGAAATAAATTGTCATAGTCAAAGCTACGGTTAATTACGAACTTTCATTCATCCATCACTCGGTGAAACATAATTAACTATAGGGTAAATTTAGGCAATATTTGGTTTTACTTGAAGTTCTAAAATGTGTTTTGCGAAATTTAGTTTAACACGTTGGGGTTACGGTGCCCAAATTTGAATGTTCCAAGCATGACAAAAAGAATTCCAGCCCAAGGGCATAAAATGATTCCTGGGACGGCTGCATGTCTTAAGAGTCACTTGACCTCTGGACTCGACTCTTTCACCTTTTAATCGACTCGCTCTGAGTTACCCATATTTAGTTGGCACACCCGTAAAACTTTAAAATGAAAAATTTAGTCCTCCAATTTCCCACCACCCAATTATCTGCGGCGTTGCCGGATGCCTTTTTGTCAGCACTGTAGAACTTCCGCATTTAAATTCCCCGCCTTCCCTCAGATTTCGATAGCTGTAATTTTGAGTTTGAAATCCCCGCCACTAAATTCCCCAAGATTTTAAATTTCCTGCTACTGATTTCCCCTATATTTGAATTTCCCTCCAGATTTTTTAAAGGTTGGCAACCCTTTTGCTCAAGGTCATGACCTTGCAGAGTACCCTCTGTTTCTCTCTACTGGTGTTTTATTTATCATATTTTACCATTTATACAAAAGACTCATAGATAAATTCTCTAAGATAATGGACATTGTCATTAAGTGTCATTAAAGCACAAATTCTTTGTTTTACTTGCTTAAAAATGAAGGATTCCTTCAAATAAATAATATATTTAAAACACTAAATATTGTTCCCCCATCAGAACACCTACAGACCGGTTTCGACCTTTCAGGTCTCATCAGTGTAGTTAGTTGCTGATGGGGAAACGGAGATTACTATTGGAATATAATTTTAAGTTCGACTATACGAAAATAATCGCACCCGAGTTACGTTTAAGGTAATTAAAATAAAAGCACGTTTCAAAACCTCGCGGATTTGGATATCTTGCATCGTAGCTGTCCGAACAGGTCCGAAGGGTCGCGAAATTGATGATTAATTGTATTTTGCTGTTTTGATGTGAAACCTGGTTAGTTTTTGGTAGTTGAAGCAGTGGTTGGCACTAGAGATGGGCGAAATGACTCTTTGTTGCGAGTCGACTCAAAAGAGTCGACTTTACAAAAAGTTAAAAAAAGTCCTCAGTTCGAAAATGTAGCTACTTGCCCTGGAAACATAGTGAAAAGAAAAAAAGGTCCTCACTTCGAAAAATTTATTTACAACTAACCCTGTAAATATTGTAAACAAAAAAAATCCTCACTTCCAAAAATTTTATATGCACCGTATTTCACAAATTTCATGACTCACACTGGGTCAAATTTGCACAGGCGTCACTTCACTTACGACTAATTTCCAAGAGTCGACTCACTCTGAGTTACCCATCTCTAGCTCCTGAGTTACCCATCTCTAGTTGATACACCTTAAAATGAAAATTTCAGACCCACAATTTCTTTTGAATTTCCCGCCACCCAACTATCTTTGTCGTCGTCAGATGCCTTTTTGGCAACACCGCCATTTTGACTCCCTCGTATTTAAATTTCCCGCCTTCCGCCAGATTTCAACAGTTGGCAGCCCTTTTGCGTTTAAATTCCCCAGATTAGAATTCGCCGCCACTAAATTCCATAAGATTTTGAATTTGCCGCCACTAAATTCCACAAGATTTTGAATTTCCCGCCACTAAATTCTCCTCGGGTTTTTAGGTTGGCAACCCTTTTGGGCAATGTCAAGGTCATGGCCTTGGGAAGTACCCGCGGTTTCCTTCTACCATAATGTTTTTTTTTTATACATGTTTTACCGTTAATACAAAAGACTTTGTGTCGCAGATAAATTCTTGAAAATAACGGACATTGTCGTTAAATGTCGGTAAAGCTCATATTCTTTGTTTTACTTGTTTAAAAATAAAGAATTCATTCAAATAAATAATATGTTTTATGTTCAATTGTACGAAAATAATCGCACTTGATCTTCATGTAATTGAAATAAAAGCACGTTTCAAAATCGATATTTTGCAGCGTTGCTGTTTTGTCTGAGCCACTTCTGTCGTTTGTTTTTGGGACAAAATGTCATACATTTCGTACTAGTTGACCCTGCAGGCGTGCGCCACTGTACGTAGTTCTAGAGTATATCAAAAGACAGCAACTCCCTCTAAGCGTTTTTGGCACAAACAAATATTTTGCAATGGATTTCAGGTGTTCCAGACCACACTGTATACTAATAAATACTATTATTGATATTATTATTTATTGTAGCCACTGTACGAAAATAATCGCATCTGATTTACGTTTAATGTAATTAAAATAAAAGCACGTTTCAAAACTTTGCTTAATTCGATATCTTGCAGCGTTGCTGTTTTATCTGAGCAACTTCTGTCATTTGTTTTTAGGACAAAGTGTCATACATTTCGTACTAGTAGGCCCCGCAGGCGTACGCCACTGTTCTAGAGTATTTCAAAAACCAGCAACTTTTGATGCATCCAAGCGTTTTTGGCACCAAAGAATATTTTGCAAAATATTTCAGGTGTTCCAGACTTTTTGATCACACTGTATACCCATGAATACTATTACTGATATTATTATTACTTATTGTAGCCTACTCATTTTTTTTATGGATTGAGCCTGCAGGCGTACGCCACTGTACGTAGTTCTAGAGAATTTCAAAAGACAGCAACTTTCGATCCCTCCAAGCGTTTTTGGCGCAAACAAATATTTTGCAAAATATTTCAGGTGTTCCAAACTTTTTGATCACACTGCATACCCATGAATACTATTACTGATATTATTATTATTACTTATTGTAGCCTCAACTCATTTTTTTATGGATTGACCCTGCAGGCGTACGCCACTGTACGTAGTTCTAGAGTATTTCAAAAACCAGCAACTTTTGATCCATCCAAGCGTTTTTGGCACCAAAGAATATTTTGCAAAATATTTTAGGTGTTCCAGACTTTTTGATCACACTGTATACCCATGAATACTATTACTGATATTATTATTACTTATTGTAGCCTAAACTAATTTTTTTATGGATTGAACCTGCAGGCGTACGCCACTGTACGTAGTTCTAGAGAATTTCAAAAGACAGCAACTTTCGATCCCTCCAAGCGGTTTTGGCGCAAACAAATATTTTGCAAAATATTTCAGGTGTTCCAAACTTTTTGATCACACTGCATACCCATGAATACTATTACTGATATTATTATTATTACTTATTGTAGCCTCAACTCATTTTTTTATGGATTGACCCTGCAGGCGTACGCCACTGTACGTAGTTCTAGAGTATTT
Organism: Ocypus olens; assembly: GCA_910593695.2. Classification (NCBI taxonomy): domain Eukaryota; kingdom Metazoa; phylum Arthropoda; class Insecta; order Coleoptera; family Staphylinidae; genus Ocypus; species Ocypus olens. The sequence continues at coordinate 48,324,835 of OU343061.1, forward strand.
CAAAAACCAGCAACTTTTGATCCATCCAAGCGTTTTTGGCACCAAAGTATATTTTGCAAAATATTTTAGGTGTTCCAGACTTTTTGATCACACTGTATACCCATGAATACTATTACTGATATTATTATTACTTATTGTAGCCTAAACTAATTTTTTTATGGATTGAACCTGCAGGCGTACGCCACTGTACGTGGTTCTAGAGTATTTCAAAAGACAGCAACTTTCGATCCCTCCAAGCGGTTTTGGCGCAAACAAATATTTTGCAAAATATTTCAGGTGTTCCAAACTTTTTGATCACACTGCATACCCATGAATACTATTACTGATATTATTATTATTACTTATTGTAGCCTCAACTCATTTTTTTATGGATTGACCCTGCAGGCGTACGCCACTGTACGTAGTTCTAGAGTATTTCAAAAGACAGCAACTTTTGATCCCTCCAAGCGTTTTTGGCGCAAACAAATATTTTGCAAGGTATTTCAGGTATTCCAGATTTTTTGATCACGCTGTATACCCATGAATACTATTACTGATATTATTATCATTACTTATTGTAGCCTCAACTCATTTTTTATGGATTGACCCTGCAGGCGTATGCGACTGTACGTAGTTGTAAAGTATTTCAAATCCGTCCAAGCGTTTTTGGCACAAAAAGATATTTCAGGTATTCCAGATTTTTTGATCACGCTGTATACCAATAAATACTATTATTGATATTATTATTACTTATTGCGGTCTAAACTCATGTTTCTAGATTACGAAAAGTATTTTATTATTATTATTAACTATTTGTTTCTCAATTTAGTCGTTATGGTGACGGTTATAACAAGGTGGGAATACGTGTATTGTTTTCATTATTTTACAATTCAAATATTTAAACGGTTTCCACAAAATCCTTGACACCTTAACGGAACCGGCCGCGGTTTCAAGAATAATTTGCAAAATTACCGCCGAGCCGTCGTTCTTTTGTCGTAAGTCATTATGTTTTTGTTTTAACAGGATCGAGTTTTTCCCATTAGCATGCAAATGGGTTTCAAATGTATACAATTACGTGAGGCACGTGCAAATTTTCCACGATTATCGTTGCTTAAATTAAAAACAAACACATTGAAAATTGAGAGAAGAAAGTTTTGGCTTTATTTCCACCAAAAAAATTTTGGCTCAAAAGTAAACCTTAAAGCGAGATTCATGGTAAACAAAAAAATGCATCATCGGTCCTCATCTGCCAATCCACCTATTCCTAAAGCAATTGTGAATGAACGCGCCTAGTGCGGAGGTGCGCCGTCTTGCTGAAACCATAGTGTATTATATGATTATATGGAAGGTGAAGATCATTTTTGTTTGGAAAAAAGCGTCATTTTGCAAAAACTCTAAATATGTATCAAGTTCTCATCTTCAATTATCATTTACTCGAAAAATTTCCTATGTAAGATGGCAATATTTTTATACTGCCAGTTCGAGAATGAGAAGATCTCTCAAAATCAAGAAGAAAAATAGGGGGTTGCCGTTTAAAAACAAAATGGCGGACGTCATAACTCAAAAACAAATGACGACTGAAAATCGACTTTCATGCAAAAATGTGTATTTTTATAAAAGAAGGATTTTTCCAAAAATATTTTATTTCGATTAAACTTAATTTAATTTCGTTTTCTAGTTCGCATGTTACTATTTTTAATAATTGCAGTTTTTCGGTTTATTTAATGTAATTTAATTTCGTCTTAGCAATTTAATTTTACGGTAATGCACACACGGGAAAGTCGCTTTTAATTAAACACTGCTATGCAATTGACTAATTACTAATCAATAGTCCATTAGCCGCATGCAATAATGTTTATAAATTATTCATTTCGTTAAAATAACGGATTACCAATTCATCGCATCTATAATTGATTATTTATTGCAGGAAAACGATTTACGTGTAAATAAGTAAATCTTGCATAATAGTGCTGAACATAAACAATTTTTGTTCGATAATAAAATATAACCTTTCCATCATTGAATAAAAAAAAACAGACAAAAGTTTCCATGCACCATGCATACTCCTTCCATACAGCTTGTCTACCGAGTCGTGGCTGATTGTGCAGTGACAGTCATAAATTTCAAGAGAGAGGGCGCCAGAAACTCATAATTATCACGTGAACGTAATGCAAATACAAACACAGAATCGCGTCACGGAGTGATGATTCCCATTCAATTCGGTGGTGCGGTCTCACTCTACCCTTTACCTCCAACTGCCACGGCTTGGTAGACGAGCTGTACCCTCGTATGCGCGTAAACATCTTCCTATTTTGACGTTTTAGTCACGACAAATTTGTATAATATTTATTTATGTATTTATTTACTTCTCAACAGACAAAAAATGTCTGAAAATTATAAATAAATTTGGGGCAACGAAAAATACAATATTATACAAATATTGAAAAAAAAAATCTTGTTGGCTATATTTGTCACGTGTTAACCAAGATGATTCACCTGAAGGTCGTCGATCAATTTCAATATTTGTCCGAAACGAAGAGTCTCGCCGAAAAAGGATGTATTCAATTATTTTCAAAGAAAAACGGGCGTCATTTGGGCGGACTTTGCCTAAAATTAGAAACGTGTGCGTGTTTTTATTTAGATTTTGCGATATTTATAAACACGTTATTGCCTTAAGTGTGTCTCCTGCGATCATCCGCCAAAATAAACATATTTGCATAATTTACTCACCGATGTATCCAGCTGCACAAATGCGAATATTACTGGAATAAACAAATGAATGCATTCATTTTTTATTTAGGAATTATGATGTTATCATTTTAACAAAATGGCCATTCGTTTCAAGTTTAAAAATTGCATTGTCTTACGTAACATAATTCTTTCTAATTTATATTTTATTTTATATTTTATAATCTAATTAATACTTGAATGTACAGGGTGAATCCCGTTAAATATATTATTATTATTATTATTGAGCAAATGATGAATATTTTCAATTAAACATTTTTGAACATTCGATAGAATCTGCTTTATTGCATATTGAGTGTTCAAAAATCTGTTGGAGATAATAATTCATAATAATAATAATAATGTAATAACAAAATAATTGACAAGTGCGTTTAATGCAATTTTACTTTATGTTGTTAATAAATAGATGATAAAAGGTTATTATTATCTATTATCTATCAATACGACATGATGTACCGCAAGGATCCACATTGGGGCCACCGTTATTTTTAATATACGTTCATGATTTTCCACATAGTGTTTGTCGTGTGTGTGAAGTTGGTAATATTTCCAGCAGTATTTTCGCGACTTCATTATGTTATTTATTGCTATAAATAATAATTCTGCATCGCTATACATATATTTTTAATCTATAAATTTTTATAAATAAAACACTTTCTTTGTTAATATCACAAGAAGACGGAAAAAAAGAAAGTGTTTTATAATTCAAAATGTATCACGAAGTAAACGACCTCCAGTATCAATAATTTTTTTTTTTTATAAACTTTTAAGATAAAATAAGTTCTTTCTAGTTTTGATATGTCTTAGCAGTATATCAAAAAGAGGTTCATTCTGGATGGGTTTTGAAATTTTTAAGCTAATTCCAGCAGAGAATAATTTTTTACAATTTTTTTAATCGCCGAATGTAATTTTTTCATTTCCTTCGTTCGAGTTTTGAGTGTTGTCACTCTGTTTCCAATTTTGATATGTCAATTGTTTTAGCAGTATATCAAAAAGGGGTTCGTTCTGGATGGGTTTTGAAATTTTGAGGCTAATTCCAGCAGTGATTAATTTTTTACAATTTTTCTAATCGCCGATTGTAATTTTTTCATTTCCTTCCTTCGAGTTTCAAGTGTTGTCACTTTGCTTCCAGCTTTCGTATGTCAATTGTTTTAGCAGTATATCAAAAAAAGGTTCGTTCTGGATGGGTTTTGAAATTTTCAAGCTAATTCCAGCAGTGATGAATTTTTTGCAATTTTTCTAATCGCCGATTGTAATTTTTTCATTTCCTTCGTTCGAGTTTTGAGTGTTGTCACTTTGTTTCCAAATTTGATGTGTCAATTGTTTTAGCAGTATATCAAAAAGGGGTTCATTTTGGATGGGTTTTGAAATTTTCAAGCTAATTCCAGCAGTGATGAATTTTTTACAATTTTTTTAATCGCCAAATGTATTTTTTTAATTTCCTTCGTTCGAGTTTTGAGTGTTGTCACTCTGTTTCCAATTTTGATATGTCAATTGTTTTAGCAGTATATCAAAAAGGGGTTTGTTCTGGATGGGTTTTGAAATTTTCAAGCTAATTCCAGCAGTGATGATTTTTTTACAATTTTTCTAATCGGCGATTGTAATTTTTTCATTACCTTCGTTCGAGTTTTGAGTGTTGTCACTCTGTTTTCAATTTTGATATGTCAATTGTTTTAGCAGTATATCAAAAAGGGGTTCATTTTGGATGGGTTTTGAAATTTTCAAGCTAATTCCAGCAGTGATGAATTTTTTACAATTTTTTTAATCGCCGATTGTAATTTTTTCATTACCTTCGTTCGAGTTTTGAGTGTTGTCACTCTGTTTCCAATTTTGATATGTCAATTGTTTTAGCAGTATATCAAAAAGGGGTTCGTTCTGGATGGGTTTTGAAATTTTGAAGCTAATTCAAGCAGTGATGAATTTTTTACAATTTTTCTAATCGCCGATTGTAATATTTGCATTTCCTTCGTTCGAGTTTTGAGTGTTGTCACTTTGTTTCCAAATTTGATGTGTCAATTGTTTTAGCAGTATATCAAAAAGGGGTTCGTTCTGGATGGGTTTTGAAATTTTCAAGCTAATTCCAGCAGTGATGAATTTTTTAGAATTTTTCTAATCGCCGATTGTAATTTTTTCATTTCCTTCGTTCGAGTTTTGAGTGTTGTCACTTTGTTTTCAATTTTGATATGTCATTTGTTTTAGCAGTATATCAAAAAAAGGTTCGGTCTGGATGGGTTTTGAAATTTTCAAGCTAATTCCAGCAGAGATTAATTTTTTACAATTTTTTTAATCGCCGAATGTAATTTTTTCATTTCCTTCGTTCGAGTTTTGAGTGTGGTAACTTTATTTCCAATTTTGATATGTCAATTGTTTTAGCAGTATGTCAAAAAGGAGTTCATTCTGGATGGGTTTTGAAATTTTCAAGCTAATTCCAGCAGTGATGAATTTTTTACAATTTTTTTAATCGCTGAATGTAATTTAAAAAAAATGTATCCCGTACTTCTCAAATTTCATGACTCTCAAGAGTCACGAAATTTACACATTAAGTAAGAGTTTTTCGAACTATTTGTTAATTTTTTGTAACTAGAGAAATATATGATGATTAGCTTCTATTAAAAGGAAACTTTTTGTTTTTAATGAACGCATATTCTTCAAATTTAAATTCTTATTATTTTATTTCTTGCTCAATATATATTCACAAGTCGCGGCAATCTAGCACAAGTATTATTTTTAAATTAAAATAAAGCACATGGTCGTATTTTTTGCAATCTTAATGACAAATGGATAACCGAAATAGATTGGATACAAAAATACCGGCGCCTCAAAACGCAAGTCACCTGTGAAATTGGCGAAAGTTAAATCGCACTGGAATAATTCTTTATGATTTGATTTTTGTGTAACACGTGAAATAACTGAGAATATTAATTTGTTGTCAACCGCTGGAATAAACGATCATCAACACCACCACCACCTTTACAGATTTTGAATTTTACGTCACCAAATTCCCAGAGATTTGAATTTCCCGCCACTTCATTCCTCCAGATTTTGAATTTCTCACCACTAAATTCCCCCAGATTTAAATTTCCCGCCACTAAATTCCCCCCAGATTTTTTAGGCATTTGCGCCAGGTCTTGGGAAGATAATGCTCACTATTACTTTGTTTGTATACCTTTGAACATTTATTATTACAGTGGCTATAGTTTCGACAACTTTAACGTGCCACTACCAACTTGAAAGTTTCGAACGAATTAATTAATACATTGAAACGAGTGCAGAAAATTCAAACCTTGCCCAGGGCACATGCGATGTACAGCACCATCAACACATCCTCGCTTCATTTTATATTTCCTCTCTTAAATTATAAAAAAAAATCGCATCCTTCTTCACGTAAGCAGACAACACTCTTTTAACGTCTTCGTAAATATCAGCATCCGCGCTCTGTTTAAGCTCGTTCCAAGTGTGAAATCATCTGATGGACTTTGCATCCTGCTGGTCAAAGTGGTGATAAAGATGTCAGAATGGGGATCAGTCCGGGCTGAAGTGGGTTACGGACGCGTGCACCGCTCGGCCCACAAACCGAGAGGATTAGATCACCGGTGACGTAACTGGCAGAACTGGACTCGCGGTGGTAACACTGATGGGAATTCAGGCCGTCGTCGACCCTGCAGACGATTAATTGGTCTGCATTCCGAAAATGTTGACGTTCTTTAATTATTGTATACATGAAATGTGCTCTTCTTCTAAAAAACAACTTTCCATACGTTTCTAAAAGCTGTTTTACACTACACAGTTCATCCAACAAGAAATTAGTCAATTTTTTGTGAAATTTAAATTGTCTAGTAAATTGTCCCAAAAATGGGAAATTTACCATCTGAAACTAGACAATTTAAATTGCACAATAAATTAACTCATTGTGTAGTGTAAAACAGCTTTTAAATAATCTATCCAAAAAAATAATAAGTGTTCAGACCTAAAGTTGAATATTCATGCTATGTTTAGTTTCTTTTTAAATTTCATTATTATTTTTGTTAACGAACGTTTATCTATTCACACGTTACTGTTTAAACAATTACGTAAAAATCCATAGGTGTTATGAAGTAGGCAACCCAATGTTCGTTGAATGGTTATATTCAAATCAAATCAACATTTGGCACATCCTCATGATTTAAAATTCAGTATACGATATTGCGTACATGTCCATGAAGATTAGTAATCAAACAATCCATGACACTGATTGTTGTTTGATGATAACATAAATATTACATTAATGCGTCAGCAATCTTGACCTTTTTATAAAACGTCTAGCCTCGATTTTTTTTATTATACTTCACACCCACACGCCTTAATTTCAAGAGTGACTTACAAGAGTCGAGAATGCGTTCTTTTTGCAAAACAAGAAAATTCAAATCCATTAATTAAGGCGAGAATATTATTAATACCGAATGCAGATTCGTCTGATAATTTCTATTTCATTCATAGAATATTTTATTACCCAATAAGATTTGTTAATCTGACGCAAATGGAGTTTGCTTATGTTGTTTACTTAACGACGGGTGCTTTTCGGTTGCATTTTGGAATGTTGAAAGCAACACATTCCCGGATTTTTAATTTACGCGGTGGGGCCCAAAATTTGACGCTACGCTACTGTATATACATCAGCAGCTGGTTGAGTCCAAGTCCAAGAAATGTAATGATTAGTACTGGCAGTTAACGATGTAATATTCATGACAAATTCCGAAATCATATCAAAAATATGCGATAAATGAAAAATGTTTCCACGCTTATGCATGATTATGAAAATTGTCAACATTTCTAAATACTGCGGAATTATTTATTTTGTAAGCGTAATCTTAAAAAAATTGTACAGTAAACACAATATATAATTTATGCTATTGTTTCTTGTCTTTTCACAGTTGCTGCTTCTTCCGAGATTTTATCGTGAATGTTACTTCAGTGAACAGGAAACCGCGTGCACGCGAAAGTAATGCACATATAGGGTGTCCCAATTCCTAATCTGAGCATTGCAATCTAGGAGATAACGACCGATTGGTTGTGTAGTCTTTTAAGGATTTATTTCAGGTAAAGACATTTTGATCGGATTTCATAAGCTAAATTTTTGATGTTATGCATCGTACACACTTGCGTATTTTCACGACGCGGCTGATCAACAGCGAATCATGCACGTACACATCAGCGCGGCGCGGTTTTGGGCGCAAGTGTGTACGAAGCATTAGAAAGGTTTCATGAGCGAGAAAACTCTGAGATTATTCAGCCAAGAAAGTGCGTCTTCGTCCTATACTTCTCCTGCTTTCTCTCTTTCCTTATATAATGGTTTCTATTGGTTTGCATTTTCCTCATCTCATCACCAGGTATAAGAGTTACGCAAGAACAAATGACGATTTGATCCTAACTTTTCATCTTTTTTTATCATTTAATAAAACACTAACACAGTGTATGGTTTCAAATTAATTTTATTGTTGTACAACAATTGTTTCACCACACAGTGGCTTCATCAGGTAGATGAAAAAATTATAGTTTTACATTTTACAATTACCGCTTATACACTAAAAATTGGGAACAAACGTTGAGGTTGGGGGGGGGGGGTTGTTGTATATTAATGTGTTGAAAATTAGAATTAAAATTAAAATTTGCGTTATAATAAATAATTAAAAGTCTTTTTTTTATTTAATTTTTTTTAAATTTAATTTATTATTTTAGTTTTAACTTTTTTTTTTTTTGTAATGGAGAATCCGCGAATAAACATTATTATTTTTATAGCACAGTTTGTTTGGTTTACTTCGTTAAAAATAACTCTTTGACTTTCCATCATAAAATGTCGACTCGCTGAACAAAAACAAAAAAAATCCAAAAACGGCACTTTTCGACACCGGTCTGCAATTCTTTCAATTACGCAAGAACACGTTGTTAAAGTGCCAACGAACTCGAGGTGCAATCAATTGCAAATCGTTACACTTCGAATCATTAAAAAGTGATTGCTTGTAAAAACAAACGCCGGACAGTCATTAAAGTAAATAATTACACGTTCCATTCATGTTGGATGCAATTATTTCAAGGTACATCTTGACTGTAATTTGAAATAAAATTTTATTATTTGTTGAATTAATTCATAATATTATTTACTTTATATTATATAAAATGAATGAATTATAATTATTATTACTATGCCAGACCCACCATATTGCAAGGTTTTACATTCCCCAAGTTGCGCCACTACTACAATTGTTTTTTTTTTGTTCTGTTTAGAAATTGTATATATGGTTTATTTAGTTTGTTTGCACTAAACGTTTACTTTCTGTATATTGATAAAATTCGTTTTGGTCTACCAGCATAAATATATTCCAGGAAATGATAACGAACGTACGTTTACTGATAAATAATATGTATGTGCAAATATAACAAATGTATCGACATTTTCAGGTTCACGATACAAATTGTTGTAGCAATTTTATAATAGAAAATTTCTATACCACGAATTTGACAAATATTATATACTCAATGGATTTTATAATTGAGAAAAATTTTATGGAACGAATTAAATCATTTGAAAACGTAGATAATTTTGTGAATATTAAGTTTTATAAATAGGAGCAAATCTATACAACGACTTGCTAAGCTAATTAGATGTTCTACGCAACAATTTTTATAAATGGGAAAAATTCAATGCAACGAATTATATCAATATTAAATTCTCGACGTAACAAATTTTATAAATAAAAAATATCTCACCCCGAATTTGATAAAAAATATTATTAATATTAAATTTTCGACTAAACAAATTTTACAAACTGGAGCAGTTTTAAGCAACGAACATCACAAGTATTAAATGTTTAAGGCAAGAAATTTTATAAATGATGAAAATTGTCTGCAACGACTTTCGACGCAACAACTGTTATAAATAGGAAAAATTCTACACAACGAATTATATTAATATTAAATTCTCAACGTAACAAATTTTATAAATAAAACATTTCTCACCGCGATTTTCATAAAAATAATTATAAATATTAAATTCTCGACGTAACAAATTTTATAAATAAAAAATCTCTCGCAGCGAATTTAATAAAAATTATTATAAATATTAAATTTACGACTAAACAAATTTTATGAACTGAAGCATTTTTTAGCAACGAACTTCAGAGGTTTTAAATATTTATTTATTTATTTAACGAAAGAAAAATGCATAAATTACATGAAATTAAATTAAATTAAAAAGAAACCAAATTGAAACATAATAGCTAGAAACTAAAACTAAAAATGATAAAAAAAAATATAAATTATGAAAAAGTCATATTCGCAACGAGTTTTATAAATGACGAAAATTGTTTGCAACCAGTTTCAAAGTCATCAAATATTCGTCGCAACAACTTTTATAAATGGGAAGAATTCTATGCAGCGAATTATATGAATATTAAATTCTCGACGCAACAAATTTTATAAATAAAAAAATTTCTACGCCATGAAACTGGCAAAAAGAATTATAAATATAAAATTTTTGACTTAACAAAATTTACAAACTGCAACGAACTTTAGAGGTATTAATTAAACATTCAAGGCAACAAGTTTTATAAATGGCAACGAATTATTTGCATATTAAATTCTCGACGTAACAAATTTTATAAATAAAAGCATTTCTATGCCACGAATTTAACAAAAATTATTACAAATGTCAAATTTTCGAATATACAAATTTTACAAACTGGAGCGAACTTCAGAGGTATTAAATATTCGAGGAAACAAGTTTTTATAAATGAAAATTCTATGCGACGAACTCCAAAGGTATTAAATATTCGACACAACAAGTTTAATAAATGGAAAAAATTCTACGCAACGAATTATATTAATATTAAATTCTCGACGTAACAAAATTTATAAATAAAAAAATTCTACACCACGAATTTGACAAATATTATTATGAATATTAAATTTTCGACACAAAAAAATATGCTTTTTTAACTGTAGCATTTCTATACAACGAACTTTAGAGATATTAATTACTCGAGGCAACGAGTTTTATAAGTGACGAAAATTGTCTGCAACGAATTTCCAAGGTATTAAATATTCGGCGCAACAACTTTTATAAACGGGACGAATTCTATGCAGCGAAATGAATATAAAAATTATATTCTCGAATTTTCTAAATTGGAAAATTAATTTTCGACTACACATTTTACAAACTAGAGCATTTTTAAGCGACGAACTTTAGAGGTTTTAAATTTTCTATGCAACAAATTTTATAAATAATAAATTTTCGGCTGTTTTATGAACAGAGGCTTTTCTATGCAAGGGTGTTTAATTTTCCTCGCAATGACTTTTATAAATGGGAAGAATTCTAAGCAACGAATTTTATAAATGATAAATTATCGGCGCTACAAATTTTTTGAATACAATCTTTTCTATGTCACGAAATAAATAAAAATTACATTCCTGATAAATCAAATTTAATAAATTGGAAAATTCAATTATCTACGCAACGACTTTTATAAACGAGATGAATTTTATGCAACGACTTTTATAAACGAGAAGAATTCTACGCAAGGACTTTTATAAACGGGAAGAATTCTATGCAATGACTTTTATAAACGAGAAGAATTCTATGCAACGACTTTTATGAACGAGAAGAATTCCATGCAACGACTTTTATAAACGAGAAGAATTCTATGCAACGAATTTTATAAATAATAAATTCACGGCGCAACAAATTTTATGAATACAATCTTTTCGATGCCACGAAATAAATAAAAATTACATTCTCGATAAATCGAATTTAATAAATTGGATAATTAAATTTTCGACTAAAAATACTTTACAAACAGGAGCATTTTTAAGCCACAACCTTCAGAGGTATTAAATATTCCAGGCAGCAAGTTTCATAAATTTGCATTCCATGGAACAGATTTTATAAATAATAAATTTTCGACTGTTTTATAAACAGGGGCTTTTCTACGCAAGGAATTTCAAAGTGCTTAATATTCGTCGCAACGACTTTTATAAACGAGAAGAATTCTATGCAACGACTTTTATAAACGAGAAGAATTATATGCAACGACTTTTATAAACGAGAAGAATTCCATGCAACGACTTTTATAAACGAGAAGAATTCTGTGCAAGGACTTTTATAAACGAGAAGAATTCTGTACAAGAATTCTATACAACGACTTTTATAAACGAGATGAATTTTATGCAACGACTTTTATAAACGAGATGAATTTTATCCAACGACTTTTATAAACGAGAAGAATTCTATGCAACGAATTTTATAAATAATAAATTCTCGGCGCAACAAATTTTATGAATACAATCTTTTCTATGCCACAAAATAAATAAAAATTACATTCTCGATAAATCGAATTTTATAAATTGGAAAATTAAATTTTCCACTAAACAAACTTTACAAACAGGAGCATTTTTAAGCAACGAACTTTAGAGGTATTAAATATTCGAGGCAGCAAGTTTCATAAATTTCCATTCTATGCAACAGATTTTATAAATAATAAATTTTCGACTATTTTATAAACAGGGGCTTTTCTTTGCAAAGAATTTCAAAGTGTTTAATATTCGTCGCAACGACTTTTATAAACGAGAAGAATTCAATGCAACGAATTTTATAAATAATAAATTCACGGCGCAACAAATTTTATGAATACAACCATTTCTTTGGCACGAAACGAATAAAAATTACATCCTTTTTTAAATTGAAAAATTAGATTTTGGATGATCACATTTGAACGAACTTCAGAGGTATTAAATATTCGAGGCGACGAATTTTATAAATGACGAAAATTGTGTGCAACTAATTTCCAAGGTATTAAATATTCGACGCAACAAATTTTATAAATGGGACGAATTCTCTGCAACGAATTTTATAAATATTAAATTCTCGGCGCCACAAATTTTATGAATGCAACCATCTATTTGGCACGAAACGAATAAAAATTACATCCACGATAGAACAAATTATTGTAAATTGAAAAATTAGATTTTCGACTGAACACATTTGAACGAACTTCAGAGGTATTAAATATTCGAGGCGACGAATTTTATAAATGACGAAAATTGTGTGCAACGAATTTCCAAGGTATTAAATATTCGACGCAACAACTTTTATAAATGGGACGAATTCTATGCAACGAATTTTATAAATATTACATTCTCGGCACAACAAATTTTATCAATACAACCATTTCTTTGGCACGAAACGAATAAAAATTACATCCTCGATAGAACACATTTTTTAAATTGAAAAATTAGATTTTAGACTGAAAACATTTGAACGAACTTCAGAGGTATTAAATATTCAAGGCGACAAATTTTATATATGACGAAAATTGTGTGCAACGAATTTTCAAGGTATTAAATATTCGACGCAACAACTTTTATAAATGGGACGAAATCTATGCAACGAATTTTATAAATATTAAATTCTCGGCGCAACAAATTTTATGAATACAACCATTTCTTTGGCACGAAACGAATAAAAATTACATCCTCGATAGAACACATTTTTTAAATTGAAAAATAAGATTTTCGACTGAACACATTTGAACGAACTTCAGAGGTATTAAATATTCGAGGCGACAAATTTTATAAATGGGACGAATTCTATGCAACGAATTTTATAAATATTAAATTCTCGGCGCAACAAATTTTATCAATACAGCATTTCCATGCAGCGAAATGAATATAAAAATGACATTACGAGGAATTTTATAAATTGGAAAATTAAATTTTCTTCGCAACAATTCATTTTTCTGGCGAAACAATTGTGGCTTTTATAAATATAATTATTTGGAAAGTCGACGAGCGAAAATGTTTACTCTCACTTTACCAGAAAATGGTGTAAAGTAGACGAAAAGAAAACACTTGCGACCATTTTTTTTCGAATGGTTCAACAAAACTCCTGATGTAGCCATTGTTGTTAATTACGTTGTCGGTTTGTTAAACCGGAATTACACGGTGGAAATTGGTGGCGTGCAACAAGTACGGGTTTTTGCCGTTTGGAATATGTATTTTAGGTGTAATTAGCGTTACGCCCGAGGCGAGCCACGAAACGCCCAAAAACGCAATTCTAGAACCTGTTCTTATTCTATTAAAACACCTGTCCCACTTTAGTGAATTTTATTTTAAATAGTTGATAGAAATAAGCTTGAAATTGTTAGAATTAAGAGTACCATGTAACAATTGAATTATACTTTTTTCTGTAATAAGTCATTTTTTGCTGTTGAGAAATAAATAAATAAATAAATAAAACTATAATCACCATCATCGTTAACCTTAACAAGCCCAGTTACACTAAGACACGAACTTAAACGATGCGTTGCAAAAATTTTCTACGCCGCGTAAAATTTTCCGCCGCAAAATTGAATTCGAAAAATCTTCGTCAGGAGAAAGTAGAAACAAATTCAAATCAAAATTTGTTTCGCGCGTTCCTAATAGCATTGCGGCATGCTTTGTTAATCACAATCGTGATTAGATTATAATTTTTCCGATGGCAAAAAAAAATCGAATTCGTGCCGTGCAATATAAACATCCTCGCTTATCAATGTTTCTTATCTTAGATGCCCAACAAACATCGCGTTAAAAGCGTTTTATATGATTTATGTAATGGTAGCTATTAATGCACGTGTCTGAAGATTACGACCACGAGCCACTGGGCGAGTGTCGTAATTCGCGCAAGTTTATTATTGACGTTTTTCTGGTAAACAATATCCTTTATCGAAAGTTTGAACTACTAATTATCAGTTTAACAAGCCAAACTGTTGAACATTAGCCCAAGTTATTTATACAATCCTTATTTTACAGAAACTTTTTGTAAACGAATATTATTAATACAACAACCTGTCAATTAAACGCTCGCAAAGTAATTACAACATAAAAATACACCTGTTCATTCATCCAGTTAGTGACGGATAATTACGTTATGGTAGTACAATGCGTCACAACCGAGTTAACACGAAACATGTATATTTCAAGCCATTACCGTAATTACTTAACAACTCATCAATTTAAACAGACAAATATTTAATTAAATTCAAGTACGTTCCAACTTTAGTTTCACACACGCCCACAACGTGCAAATTAAGGAGGCGTATTTCAATAAAAAAAATTGTTTGTTTTCTGTTGGTGTCCATATTCCTGGATTTTTCTCTCAGGTTTAAAACTTACATTCAGGACTGAGAACCAAATACAACATATATTCTTAATACATTTTTTACAAGTGCAGATTTTAGGACGAAAATGATATTGTTGCAAGCATTGTTGACTAGCGGGCGGGTTATAAAATAAAAATTGTTTTTTTTTACTTACGTGCACAATAATAATATGACTTTTCGTGTAACTCTCGCCTAATAGCCGGGATCTAATGTAAGCACTATTTTCTGCAGCCGAAACGTCGGATGGACAACATTTTAAACACTTTTGAATCACGCACACGCAATTTTCCAGAAACTTTACAAATGGCTGATCTTATTGATACTCGTTGCCATGGTTACGTACAGAACCGACCATATCAAGGAAACTGCGATTGTTTCTATTCTCGCGAATGAATTTAAATTTAAATTAATAATCATTTCGCAGAATCATGAATTAATCTTTCTGCCAATAAATAATATAATATATAAATTTATTAAAGACGATAAGTAACCATTGTTCGTCTCTAGGGTTTTTCGATTTTAATTAAAAATGTATATTTTGACACTTGATGCTTATTAATGCATTTTAATTTTAAATTCTCTTTACCGGCTATCGACTCGAGGTCTTTCAACCTTATCAACTTTATTATTTCGTGTTCAAAACGCAAATTCGTGTTTCAAAACAGGAATAGACAAAGAAATTCTCGTATTGTCATCCGTGCGTAAACACGTAACAATCCATTATTAAGGGTTGTTATTTAATTAATTAAATTCTCGTGGTGAGTAACGGGCGATCGCAATCAGTACTCCCACGTAACAATTTCACCGTTGAGTAATCACCAGTAAAAACAAGGAAACGAAACGACTGATGCATGCACACGAAACGGAAACGTAAACAAGGAAATAAAATCCGTCAATTGTAATTGAATCAATTTGCAACTCACGAAATTTCCAGACTTGGTCCTCTCCTGTCTGGACATGTTGATGTTGGCTTATCTATCGAAATCCCGCGATAAGCTAGCCTAGCCGCACATCACCAATTTTTCGCAAATTTTTCACTGGGCACTCCACATAACCTCACTCGCGCACCGTGAACACGCAAAGGGGTGCACTTGTGTCTGTGTGTGGGGGCGGGTTTCGCGACGTTCGTACGCTCGGTTAGTTTTTTAAATCGTTCGCTTTTCACATACTGGCCGAGGGAAGGTTTTTAAATGTCCGTCGACATTTTTCGCGACAACTTGTTGAACTGGAATAAACAGTGTGGCATCTCAACCGGCCGACGGTACACTCGGCGACTTTGTATGTGCGGGCGCGAACACCACGAACACTGTTCGCGGTGGACCACTGCGTTTCGGATAACGGTTTATTGTTAACAGTATATGCAACTTTAGATGCATGGTTACGTCCACAACATTTAAAAATTGTGTAAATTAAACACAATTTTCCTAGTCTTATACCACTGTGTACAACGCAGAAAATTCCGTTTTATCCATCCTCTAAAATGAAGTAATAGTCGACACAATCCATCCCGTAGTTGGATTTATAATCAATATTGCAAGTTAGTTTCGAGTGTTAAAAGGGTTGCATATAATAAATTGAAGTTAGCTTTGTTTTACGTGTTGTGCATCTTCCACATTTTTCGGCAAAATGAGTTAAATTTGAAAATATATGATGTTTTAACCACAATTAGTTAGTCGGAGAATGGTTTGTGCACATTAGACGTTCGTAAATGAATATAAGCGGTGAGTAAATTGAATTTTTCTCTTTAGAAATATTACCAACAATCTTGTAAATTGGATAAAATCAAATTTACGTTTTATGTTTATTATGTGTTGTGTATGATTTTGTAAACTAATTGTACGTTGTTAATGCCAAGTAGAGGTTTTATTTGTGCATTAAAGATTATCACTTTTCAAAATTAATTTGTGTCATATTGGGTAAACGTTTCTACGTCGAATATTACCGAAGCTTAAATTTTCTTTTAACACGTTCGCGCTAGTGCGTCCGACTTTATACTTGCGTAAATACAATCCCAATTGCGGTGGCAGCGAACGTGTTAAATTTAAATAATAGTCAACATTATCCATCCTGTACTTGGATACTGTATAGGCAACCTTAGATACACAAATTGGGAATAACCTTACTTGTTGCAGAAAGCACTAGATAAATACAATAAAACGAAATGTAGCCTGAATATATGAATATTCAACCTGTTCGTTAATCTGCAAGCAAAAGTTACAACCTTAGATACATCCACAACGTATAAAAATTGTGTCCGACTAGGGATAAATTAAACACAATGTTCCTTGTGTTTTATACCACCTTGTAAAACAGAGAAAATTCTGTTTCATTCTGTTGAAGAGCACTACTGGATTTTGTATGGTGTGAGCCACATAATTTTGTTCTGTGTTGGCCGTGCCTGAGAGAAAGAAACATAGCAATCATGTCTGAGTTTAATTAATTTTTTAAATCTAATTCAATTGAATTAATCCGTCTCGTGACGTAATAATATGCGACATACCTCATTTATCTCACAGCCAACTCTGAAACAAAATGTTGTGGCTAACACGATAAAATGGTTCATAGTAAATAGTGTACCAGTGACGGTTCGCGGGGTTTTTTCTGGTAAGGCCGAGGTAACAAGGGTGGCAATACAGATAGGTCAGTTACAGAGAAGGCTGGCTGCGTGACCGCATCTATCTGTATTACCACCTCTTATTCCTCGGCCGTACCAGAAAAAAACCCGCGAACCGTCACTGACTGTAGGTAACCTTAGGTTACAACGTCTAAAAATTATGTTGTACTACGGATAAATTAAACACAATTTTCCTTGTGTTTTATACCACCGTGTGAAACATGGAAAATCCTGTTTCATTCTGTTACAGTGGACTGCTGCATTTTGGATAATAGTTTATTGTAAATAGTTTATGCAACCTTAGATACATTGGCACGTCTACGGCGTGTAAAAATTGTGTCGTACTAGTGATAAATTAAACACAATTGTCCTAGTCCTATACCACCGTGTACAACGTATACAATTCCGTTTCATTCATCCTCAAAACTATTGCATTTTGGATAATAGTTTATTGTAAATAGTATAGGCAACCTTGGAAACATTGGTACATCCACAACGTTTAAACATTGTGTCGTACTAGTGATAAATTAAACACAATTGTCCTAGTCCTATACCACCGTGTAAAACGTATACAATTCCGTTTCATTCATCCTCAAAAATTAAGTAACAGTCGACGCTATCCATCCCGTAATTGGATTTATAATCAATATTGCGACCGAGTGTCTCCAGTGTCAAACGGGTTGCATATAATAAATTGAAGTTAGTAATTGTTTCGCTTTGTTGTTCGCGTCGTGCGTCTTCCATTTTATTGGCGAAATGAGTTAAATTTGAAAATATAATCAACAGAGAAAGACATTAATGTTTTGACCGCAATTGGTTAGTGCAAATTCAGGCGTTCGTGAATGAAGCGGTGAGTAAATGAAATTTTTCTGTTCGGAAACATTACCAACAAGCTTGTAAATTGGATAAAAACGAATTTACGTTTTGTGTTTATGTTCGTATTGTGTGTGACGGTGTAAACTAATTGTACGTCGTAAATGCCAAGTAGAGATTTCATCTGTGCATTAAAGATTACCACGTTTTACTTATTTGGTGAATTTTAACCATCTGTTATGATGGGTAAAAGTTTCTACGTTGAATATTACCGAAGCTTAAACTCTGTTGCATATTAAACGTGATCGTGATTCGGCAGATAAAGACAACTTTTTTTGCACAGATTCCTAATTCTTATCTGCGCCTCTCCTTGTCGGGCCAGTACGCATGTCGCCGCCGTGAAGAATGTGTTGATCGCGCTCAATTGTTTTCTGGGAATACCGTTTAGTGACCATTTCGACAGTAAATTAACCAGTAGTTGCGTGAGTGTGTGTGAACTGTATGACTGTTAGTGAAGAGCTTACAGGATTGAAAACGGAAGGTGTTGATGTGATTGATTTCTTTCAAGCCCCAACGATTGCAACAGTTTCAATTTTGTTTTTTTTTTCGATTTAAGAAAGGGTGCTGAACCCCGTAAGCGTCCTCGGTGTGCAGTGCAAGTGTTAGTGGGATTTTCCATACCTCTCCGACTATCCAGAAGGGAGGAGGTGGGATGTCTTCGAGGGATCTTCAGAATACATCTTCAGGGAGTCTTAAGGGGAGTTGAAAGGGTAGACATCATAACGCCTCGGTGAGTGACTTTATTTTGGTTATTTTTCTGTTCTATTTTCCTGCAGAACAAGCAAGCGTTGTATTACCCTATCTTACAATTAAGGTGAATGACCTTTTAGGATTTTTGTGGGACCACGTAGTAACAACTATTCTAAGTAACTTTAGAATTTTTTAAGCTCGTAACAATTGTTTTTCTATTTTTTTAGCGAATTTAAAAAATGCAACTTCAGAAAAAAACAAACGGGCGTTGAATTGAGATTATCTTACAATTTAGGTAATTGACCTTTTAAAATTATTATGGTACCACGTAGTAGCAACTATTCTAAGTAACTTTAGAATGTTTCAAGCTCGTAGCTATTGTTTTTCTATTTTTTTAGCGAATTTAAAAATGCAACTGCAGAAAAAAACAAATTGTGATTATCTTGTAATTTAGGTAATTGACCTTTTAAAATTATTATGGTATCACGTAGTAGCAACTATTATAAGTAACTTTGGAATGTTTCAAGTTCGTAGCTATTGTTTTTCTATTTTTTTGCGAATTTAAAAAATGCAACTGCAAAAAAAAACAAACGGGCGTTGAATTCAGATTATTTTACAATTTAGGTAATTGACCTTTTAAAATTATTATGGTATCATGTAGTAGCAACCATTATAAGTAACTTCAGAATGTTTCAAGCTCGTAGCTACTGTTTTTCTATTTTTTTGCGAATTTAAAAAATGCAACTTCAGAAAAAAAAAAAAAACTGGTGTTGAATTTAGATTATCTTAGGTAATTGACCTTTTAAAATTATTATGGTATTATGTAGTAGCAACTATTCTAAGTAACTTCAGAATGTTTCAAGCTCGTAGCTATCGTTTTTCTATTTTTTTAGCGAATTTAAAAATACAACTTTAGAAAAAACAAATGGGCGTTGAATTGAGATTATCTTACAATTTAGGGAATTGACCTTTTAAAATTATTATGGTATCATGTAGTTGCAACTATTATAAGTAACTTTAGAATGTTTCAAGTTCGTAGCTATTGTTTTTCTATTTTTTTAGCGAATTTAAATAATGCAACTTTAGAAAAAAACAAACGGACGTTGAATTGAGATTATGTTACAATTTAGGTAAATGACCTTGTGGTATTTTTATGGTATCACGTGGTAGCAACTATTCTAAGTAATTTTGGAATATTTCAAGCTCGTAGCAATTGTTTTTCTATTTTTTACCGAATTTAGAAATTGCAACTTCAGAAAAAAACAAACGGACGTTGAATTGAGATTATGTTACAATTTAGGTAAATGACCTTGTGGTATTTTTATGGTATCACGTGGTAGCAACTATTCTAAGTAATTTTGGAATATTTCAAGCTCGTAGCAATTGTTTTTCTATTTTTTACCGAATTTAAAAATTGCAACTTCAGAAAAAAACAAACGGGCGTTGAATTCAGATTATTTTACAATTTAGGTAATTGACCTTTTAAAATTATTATGGTATCATGTAGTAGCAACCATTATAAGTAACTTCAGAATGTTTCAAGTTCGTAACTATTGTTTTTCTATTTTTTTAGCGAATTTAAAAATGCAACTGCAGAAAAAAAAACAAACAGGCGTTGAATTGAGATTATCTTACAATTTAGGTAATTGACCTTTTAAAATTATTACGGTATCACGTAGTAGCAACTATTCTAAGTAACTTTAGAATGTTTCAAGTTCGTAGCTATTGTTTTTCTATTTTTTTAGCGAATTTAAAAAATGCAACTTCAGAAAAAAAAAAACTGGTGTTGAATTTAGATTATCTTACAATTTAGGTAATTGACCTTTTAAAATTATTATGGTATCATGTAGTAGCAACTATTCTAAGTAATTTCAGAATGTTTCAAGCGCGTAGCAATTATTTTTCTATTTTTTTAGCGAATTTAAAAAATGCAACTTCAGAAAAAACAAACGGACGTTGAATTGAGATTATCTTAAAATTTAGGTAATTGACCTTTTAAAATTATTATGGTATCACGTAGTAGCAACTATTATAAGTAACTTCAGAATGTTTCAAGCTCGTAGCTATTGTTTTTCTATTTTTTTAGCGAATTTAAAAATGCAACTTTAGAAAAAACAAACTGGCGTTGAATTCAGATTATCTTACAATTTAGGTAATTGACCTTTTAAAATTATTATGGTATCACGTAGTAGCAACTATTCTAAGTAACTTTGGAATATTTTGAGCTCGTATCAATTGTTTTTCTATTTTTTACTGAATTTAAAAATTGCAACTTCAGAAAAAAAACAAAGAAACGCTGAATTGAGTTTATGTTACAATTTAGGCTAATGATTTTTATAGAATCACGTGGTGATTCTAAGTAACTTTGGAATATTTCAAGCTCGTAGCAATTGTTTTTCTATTTTTTACCGAATTTACAAATTGCAGCTTCAGAAAAAAACAAACGGACGTTGAATTGAGATTATGTTACAATTTAGGTAAATGACCTTGTAGTATTTTTATGGTATCACGTAGTAGCAACTATTTTAAGTAACTTTGGAATATTTCAAGTTCGTAGCTATTGTTTTTCTATTTTTTTAGCGAATTTAAAAAATGCAACTTTAGAAAAACAAACGGGCGTTGAATTGAGATTATCTTAAAATTTAGGTAACTGAACTTTTTAAATTATTATAGTATCACGTAGTAGCAACTCTTATAAGTAACTTCACAATGTTACAAGTTCGTAGCTATTGTTTTTCTATTTTTTTGCGAATTTAAAAATGCAACTTCAGAAAAAAACAAACGGGTGTTGAATTGAGATTATCTTACAATTTAGGTAATTGACCTTTTAAAATTATTATGGTATCATGTAGTAGCAACTATTCTAAGTAACTTCAGAATGTTTCAAGCTCGTAGCTATCGTTTTTCTATTTTTTTAGCGAATTTAAAAATACAACTTTAGAAAAAACAAATGGGCGTTGAATTGAGATTATCTTACAATTTAGGCAAATGACCTTGTGGCATTTTTACGGTATCACGTAGTAGCTACTATTCTAAGTAACTTTGGAATATTTCAAGCTCGTAGCAATTGTTTTTCTATTTTTACCGAATTTAAAAATTGCAACTTCAGAAAAAATCAAACGGACGTTGAATTGAGATTATGTTAGAATTTAGGTAAATGACCTTGTAGTATTTTTATGGTATCACGTAGTAGCAACTATTCTAAGTAATTTTGGAATATTTCAAGCTCGTAGCAATTGTTTTTCTATTTTTTACTCAATTTAAAAAATGCAACTGCAGAAAAAAACAAACGGACGTTGAATTGAGATTATGTTACAATTTAGGTAAATGACCTTGTAGTATTTTTATGGTATCACGTAGTAGCAACTATTCTAAGTAATTTTGGAATATTTCAAGCTCGTAACAATTGTTTTTCTATTTTTTACTCAATTTAAAAAATGCAACTGCAGAAAAAAACAAACGGACGTTGAATTGAGATTATGTTACAATTTAGGTAAATGACCTTGTAGTATTTTTATGGTATCACGTAGTAGCAACTATTCTAAGTAATTTTGGAATATTTCAAGCTCGTAGCAATTGTTTTTCTATTTTTTACTCAATTTAAAAAATGCAACTGCAGAAAAAAACAAACGGACGTTGAATTGAGATTATGTTACAATTTAGGTAAATGACCTTGTAGTATTTTTATGGTATCACGTAGTAGCAACTATTCTAAGTAATTTTGGAATATTTCAAGCTCGTAGCAATTGTTTTTCTATTTTTTACTCAATTTAAAAATTGCAACTTCAGAAAAAATCAAACGGACGTTGAATTGAGATTATGTTAGAATTTAGGTAAATGACCTTGTAGTATTTTTATGGTATCACGTAGTAGCAACTATTCTAAGTAATTTTGGAATATTTCAAGCTCGTAGCAGTTGTTTTTCTATTTTTTACTCAATTTAAAAAATGCAACTGCAGAAAAAAACAAACGGACGTTGAATTGAGATTATGTTACAATTTAGGTAAATGACCTTGTAGTATTTTTATGGTATCATGTAGTAGCAACTATTCTGAGTAACTTTGGAATGTTTTAAGCTCATAGCAATTGTTTTTCTATTTTTTACCGAATTTAAAAATTGCAACTTCAGATAAAAACAAAGGGACGTTGAATTGAGATTATGTTACAATTTAGGTAAATGACCTTGTAGTATTTTTATGGTATCACGTAGTAGCAACTATTCTAAGTAACTTTGGAATATTTCAAGTTCGTAGCTATTGTTTTTCTATTTTTTTAGCGAATTTAAAAAATGCAACTTTAGAAAAAACAAACTGGCGTTGAATTCAGATTATCTTACAATTTAGGTAATTGACCTTTTAAAACTATTATGGTATCATGCAGTAGCAACCATTATAAGTAACTTTAGAATGTTTCAAGTTTGTAGCTATTGTTTTTCTATTTTTTTTTGCGAATTTAAAAAATGCAACTTTAGACGAAAGAAACGGGCGTTGAATTGAGATTATGTTACAATTTAGGTAATTGACCTTTTAAAATTATTATGGTATCACGTAGTAGCAACTATTATAAGTAACTTTGGAATGTTTCAAGCTCGTAGCAATTGTTTTTCTATTTTTTACCGAATTTAAAAATTACAACTTCAGAAGAAAACAAACGGATTTTCAATTGAGATTATCTTAAAATTTAGGTAAATGGCCTTGTAGTATTTTTATGGTATCACGTGATAGCAACTATTCTAAGTAACTTTGGAATATTTCAAGCTCGTAGCAATTGTTTTTCTATTTTTTACCGAATTTATAATTTGCAACTTCAGAAAAAAACAAACGGACGTTGAATTGAGATTATGTTACAATTTAGGTAAATGACCTTGTAGTATTTTTATGGAATCACGTGGTAGCAACTATTCTAAGTAACTTTGGAATATTTCAAGCTCGTAGCAATTGTTTTTCTATTTTTTACCGAATTTAAAAAATGCTACTGCAGAAAAAAACAAACGGACGTTGAATTGAGATTATTTTACAATTTAGGTAAATGACCTTGTAGTATTTTTATGGTATCATGTAGTAGCAACTATTCTAAGTAACTTTGGAATGTTTCAAGCTCGTAGCAATTGTTTTTCTATTTTTTACCGAATTTAAAAATTGCAACTTCAGAAAATAACAAACGGGCGTTGAATTGAAATTATCTTAAAATTTTGGTAATTGACCTTTTAAAATTATTATGGTATCACGTAGTAGTAACTATTCTAAGTAACTTCAGAATGTTTCAAGCTCGTAGCAATTGTTTTTCTATTTTTTCTCGGTGTCCTAATTTCATTATCCCTGAAACAAGGCGATAAATCACAATCGACGATTTTCTTGTTTGTAATTACCGTCTAAGCGAATGTGGGTTACTGGACCACGGCGCACAGGTGTATTTGGAAGTTTTCCAGGAAACGGAAAAACCATTTTTTTCGCGCAAACAAAACGCGCATCGAATTAGTAAATAGAGCAGCGCAACGCCAAATTGCAAAAAAAAAAGAAAATTGGATGCGAACGAGTGAAATTTCGCTGTCAGCAAGTTAAAATAGACAGTAGGACCAAATTACTTGCAAAGGTGGGCGCCACCCCAAAAAAAAAAAAAAAAAAACGCCAAAAATACTTTTATAATGGGATAAGTGGAACAGGTCT
Source organism: Ocypus olens (assembly GCA_910593695.2). Classification (NCBI taxonomy): domain Eukaryota; kingdom Metazoa; phylum Arthropoda; class Insecta; order Coleoptera; family Staphylinidae; genus Ocypus; species Ocypus olens. The sequence continues at coordinate 48,349,572 of OU343061.1, forward strand.
GTTTATGCACTGGCATAATTCTTTGTTTAATTGTTTAAGTGGATCAAAATGTCGCATTTAAATTCGTGCAGGTTTTAAAAGTGAAATCAACAAAGTTTGAAACTCGAAAATGGCAAAAATTGGAAAAATCAATTTTTTTAATAATCATCGTAGGTTATTAAAGTATACCTTTTTTCATCAGAGGAGCGAGACAAATCGATTGGCGTTAAAAAAATTCAGCTATTTTAAATAGCAAAACAGTTGGAAAAAAAATCAGCAAAAAGTCGATTTTTCAGATTTTGAATAGCCGCAGCGGCTAAACGAAGAATCCAAATCGAACGCGGTTTGCAAATCCGTGCTCCTCGTGTGTAAATTAGTAAAATTAGCGTTTTAAAAATTTTGACAAAAACCTGAAAAACTATCCAATGGTCCCCCCTTCTTACTTTTACTCAAAAATTGGCTTTAAAATAATTTCCTGAAGAAACCACCGGTTCGATTCGGGGTTTCTATACATCACTGGAAAGATACCTTCAAGACGCTTTAGAAAATGTACTTGCGCAACCATAAACGTCAATTTTAAGCCCTCGGCGCGTCCGCAAAGAAAACTCGAAAATGGCAAAAATCGGAATTAATCAAAGCCGTCTGCTATCAAATGTATATATATTTTTCTTTTTCGTGAAGCGTCCCAAAAATAAGTCGTCTCGAGCGTCGCCGGGTGCGGGGAGAGGGGGGGGATCCGGCTTAATTTACTGTACGCACAGTGGCGGCGCGCGCCAAAATCGACCTTCCCGTCTCCTGCTCTTAATCCCGGTACTTAAGCGATCAGACAAGAGCAAGTGGTCTCGAGCACCTCAACAATTCAAACTGTAGTTAAGTGACAGTGGCGCTGAAAAAAAATATACGGATTAAAGTGCGCGTAAAGTGTGCACCTGATTGATGCGAATTTTTGTTTTTTTTTTATATACATCCATTTGGTTTTGTTGATTTTGTGCGTTGGTGAAGATGGTGATGGTAAAGATGCTGCAGTTCGAGGGGATCTCCGAAGCGGAGAAAGATAACAGGAATCGGTGAGTGAACTCGCCGTGGCGGGTTTCCAAATTTTGTTAAATATTTGAATTGATGGGTGATTTAAAATAACGGTTTATTTTAAACAGTAATGATTTACTATATCAAATATCTCAAATAATGCACCAAAGGAAAATTATTCTAACTTTAGAATAATTCTAATGTCTGTGTTCGAAAACTAATTTAGTGAACCAAAAACCAAAAATGCACTTTTTCCTAAAATTTCTCTGTAACTTCCACATTTCTTTCAGAAAATGCTTGAAATTTTGACAGATGAATCTCAAATAATGCGCCTTTGTAATTTCGCAAAGAAAATTATTCTAACTTTTGAATAACACAAATGGCTGCGCTTGAAAATAAATTTTGTGAACCAAAAATCCACTTTTTCCTGAAAGTTCTCTCTAAATTCCACATTTCTTTCAGCAATTGCTTGAAATTTTGACAGATGAATCTCAAATAATGCGCCTTTGTAATTTCGCAAAAAAAAATATTCTAACTTTAAAATAACACAAATGGCTGCGCTTGAAAACAAAGTTTGTAAACCAAAAATCCACATTTTCCTGAAATTTCTCTCTAAATTCCATATTTGTTTTAGAAAATGCTTGAAATTTTGACAGATGAATCCTAAATAACGCACCTTTGTAATTTTTCAAAGAAAATTATTCTAACTTTAGAATAACACAAATGGCTGCGCTTGAAACAAATTTTGTGAACCAAAAATGCACTTTTTCCAGAAATTTCTCTCTTAATTCCACATTTCTTTCAGCAAATGCTTGAAATTTTGACAGATAAATCCCAAATAATGCGCCTTTGTAATTTCGCAAAGAAAATTATTCTCACTTTAAAATAACACAAATGGTTGCGCTTGAAAACAAATATTGTAAAGCAAAAATGCACTTTTTCCTGAAATGTATCTCTAAATTCCATATTTCTTACAGCAGATGCTTGAAATTTTGACAGATAATGCGCCTGTCTAATTTCTCAAAAAAAATTATTCTAACTTCAGAATAACCCAAATGACTGCCCTTGAAAACAAATTTTGTGAACCAGAAATGCACGTTTTCCTGAAATTTCTCTCTAAATTCCACATTTCTTTCAGCAAATGCTTGAAATTTTGACAGATGAATCCCAAATAATGCGCCTTTGTAATTTTTCAAAGAAAATGATTCTAACTTTAAAGTAGCACAAATGGCTGCGCTTGAAAAAAAAATTTCTGAACCAAAAATGCACTTTTTCGTTAAATTTATCTCTAAATTCCACATTTCTTTCAGCAAATGCTTGAAATTTTGACAGATGAATCTCAAATAATGCGTCTTTGTAATTTCGCAAAGAAAATTATTCTAACTTTAAAATAACATAAATGGCTGCGCTTGAAAACAAATTTTGTGAACCAAAAATCCATTTTTTCCTGAAATTTATCTCTAAATTCCACATTTCTTTCATCAAATTCTTGAAATTTTGACAGATGAATCTCAAATAATGCACCTTTGTAATTTCTGAAAGAAAATTATTCTAACTTTAAAATAACACAAATGGCTGCGCTTGAAAACAAATTTTGTGAACCAAAAATGCACTTTTTCCTGAAATGTCCCTCTAAATTCCACATTTCTTTCAGAAAATGCTCGAAATTTCAACAGATGAATCCTAAATAATACGCCTTTATAATTTCGCGAAGAAAATTATTCTAACTTTAGAATAACACAAATGGCTGCGCTTAAAAACAAATTTTGTGAAGAAAAAATGCACTTTTTCCTGAAATTTCTCTCTAAACTCCACATTTCTTTCAGCAAATACTTGAAATTTTGACAGATGAATCCCAAATAATGCGCCTTTGTAATTCCTCAAAGAAAATTATTATAACTTTAGAATAACACAAATGGCTGCGCTTTAAACCAAATTTTGTGAACCAGAAATCCACTTTTTCCTCAAAATTCTCTGTAAATTCCACATTTCTTTCAGCAAATGTTTGAAATTTTGACAGATAAATCCCAAATAATGCGCCTTTGTAATTTCGCAAAGAAAGTTATTCTAACTTTAAAATAACACAAATGGCTGCGCTTGAAAACAAATTTTGTGAACCAAAAAAGCACTTTTTCCTGAAATTTATCTCTAAATTCCACATTTCTTTCAGCAGATGCTTGAAATTTTGACAGATGAATCCAAAATAATACGCCTTTGTAGTTTCTCAAAAAAAAATATTCTAACTTTAGAATAAAACAAATGGCTGCGCTTGAAAAAAAAATTTGTGAACCAGAAATCCACTTTTTCCTGAAATTTCTCCCTAAATTCCACATTTCTTTCAGCAATTGCTTGAAATTTTGACAGCTGAATCCTAAGTAATGCGCCTCTGTAATTTCTCAAAGAAATTTATTCTAACTTTAAAATAACGCAAATGGCTGCGCTTGAAAACAAATTTTGTGAACCAAAAAAGCACTTTTTCCTGAAATTTCTCTCTAAATTCCACATTTCTTTCAGCAGATGCTTAAAATTTTGAAAGATGAATCCCAAATAATGCGCCTTTGTAATTTTTCACAGAAAATTATTCTAACTTTAAAATAACACAAATGGCTGCGCTTGAAAATAAATTTTGTGAACTTTTTCCTGAAATTTATCTCTAAATTCCACATTTCTTTCAGCAATTGCTTGAAATTTTGACAGCTGAATCCTAAATAATGCGCCTCTGTAATTTCTCAAAGAAATTTATTCTAACTTTAAAATAACACAAATGGCTCCGCTTGAAAACAAATTTTGTGAACCAAAAATGCACTTTTTCCTAAAATTTCTCTGTAAATTCCAGATTTGTTTCAGCAGATGCTTGAAATTTTAACACATGAATCCCAAATGATATACCTTTGTAAATTCCTTTGCATTACCTTCAGCAGATGCTTTTTTGTGAAACGACGCTAACAAATAACTCCACAAGCCGACGTTAAAATCATTAAAATCAGACAATTCGTTTGGCAGTTATATTCGTTCAAAAACCACGATTTTGAAATCTTCGAACTATAATTGAATCCTAATGGCGAATGCTGCCGGTCACCCATCCATATACAGATCTGGGCCTACGTTGCTTGACTCCTGGTTTCCAGATGTTGATAATACCGAGAAATGTTTTACATGAACAACTTTACTGCTGATAATTTGAACAGAATTGATTATTTACACGAGGAAAATGCGTTTACTTCCGCGAAATGTTTTTTCGTGCACACTCCGAAAATTAGTTAAATTAAGTTTTATCACCATCTCCCCATCTCTCTCTATTTACACCACTATTTTTAGGCTTTTTTTATAACCTAATAATTGAGCCTGAAAATTTCCAATGATTGATCCCAGCGTGTCGTGTTTATTTTCTTTTCTCCAATTCAAAAATATACATATATCTAGTTCGCCGCGCAATGCCAGCCACTATTTGCCAAAATTTTTGGTTGTTGAATAAATTGCGCTTTCACCAGGAACACGGGAGCGTGTAATTTCGGTCGGTAAATATTCCCGAACACCCTTAACCTACATTTTTTTTTTCAGTCAATGCAAGCCGAGTCGTACCATTAATATTTATTTAAAGGAGAGCGGTGATGTTCATTGCCAAAAATACATTTAAAAAAAAATAATAGGAAAACGATTTTTACAAAATAGCAACACTTGAAACTTGAATGAATGAAATTAAAAGTGCGGTGATGAGAAAAATTGTAAAAAATTAATCTCTCCTGCAATTACCTTCAAAAATTCAAAATCCATCCAAAACTTAACTATTTTTGACATTCCACTATAAAAATTGACATATCATGGCCTGAAACAAAATGGCACTCCTCAAAACTTGAATTATAGAAAAATTGTAAAAAATCATCGCAGCAGGAATTAGCTTCAAAATTTCAAAATACATCTAAAATTGAACTAATTTTGATATTCCACTATAAAAATTCACAAATCATAGCCTGAAACATAATGGCACTCCTCAAAACTTGAATTATAGAAAAAAATTATGCGTTTCACGATTATAAAAATTGTAAAAAAATCACTGCAGCAGGAATTAGCTTCAAAATTTCAAAATACATCAAAAATTGAACTAATTTTGATATTCCACTATAAAAATTCACAAATCATAGCCTGAAACATAATGGCACTCCTCAAAACTTGAATTATAGAAAAAAATATTGCGTTTCACGATTATAAAAATCGTAAAAAAATCACTGCAGCAGGAATTAGCTTCAAAATTTCAAAGTACCTCTAAAATTGAACTAATTTTGATATTCCACTATAAAAATTTACATATCATAGCCTGAAACAAAATGGCACTCCTCAAAACTTGAATTATAGAAAAAAATAATGCGTTTCACGATTATAAAAATCGTAAAAAAATCATCGCAGCAGGAATTAGCTTCAAAATTTCAAAATACATCTAAAACTGAACAAATATTGATATTCCACTATAAAAATTCACATATCGTAGCCTGAAACAAAATGGCACTCCTCAAAACTTGAATTATAGAAAAAAATAATGCGTTTCACGATTATAAAAATCGTAAAAAAATCATCGCGGCAGGAATCAGCTTCAAAATTTCAAAGTACATCTAAAATTGAACTAGTTTTGATATTCCACTATAAAAATTGACATATCATAGCCTGAAACAAAATGGCACTCCTCAAAACTTGAATTATCGAAAAAAAATAATGCATTTTACGATTATAAAAATCGTAAAAAAATCATCGCAGCAGGAATTAGCTTCAAAATTTCAAAGTACATCTAAAACTGAACTAATTTTGATATTCCACTGTAAAAATTCACATATCATAGCCTAAAACAAAATGGCACTCCTCAAAACTTTAATTATCGAAAAAAAATAATGCATTTCACGATTATAAAAATCGTAAAAAATTACCGCAGCAGGAATTAGCTTCAAAATTTCAAAGTACATCTGAAACTGAACTAACATTGATATTCCACTATAAAAATTCATATATCATAGCCTGAAACAAAATGACACTCCTCAAAACTTTAATTTTGGAAAAATAATGCGTTTCACGATTATAAAAATTGTAAAAAAATCACCGCAGCAGGAATAAGCTTCAAAATTTTAAAGTACATCTAAAACTAAACTAGTCTTGACATTCCACTATAAAAATTGACATATCATAGCCTGAAACAAAATGGCACTCCTCAAAACTTGAATTATCGAAAAAAAATAATGCATTTTACGATTATAAAAATCGTAAAAAAATCATCGCAGCAGGAATTAGCTTCAAAATTTCAAAATACATCTAAAACTGAACTAATTTTGATATTCCACTGTAAAAATTCACATATCATAGCCTAAAACAAAATGGCACTCCTCAAAACTTTAATTATCGAAAAAAAATAATGCATTTCACGATTATAAAAATCGTAAAAAATTACCGCAGCAGGAATTAGCTTCAAAATTTCAAAGTACATCTGAAACTGAACTAACATTGATATTCCACTATAAAAATTCATATATCATAGCCTGAAACAAAATGACACTCCTCAAAACTTTAATTTTGGAAAAATAATGCGTTTCACGATTATAAAAATTGTAAAAAAATCACCGCAGCAGGAATAAGCTTCAAAATTTTAAAGTACATCTAAAACTAAACTAGTCTTGACATTCCACTATAAAAATTGACATATCATAGCCTGAAACAAAATGGCACTCCTCAAAACTTGAATTATAGAAAAAAAAATGCGTTTCACGATTATAAAAATCGTAAAAAAATCATCGCAGCAGGAATTAGCTTCAAAATTTCAAAATACATCTAAAACTGAACTCATTTTGATATTCCACTGTAAAAATTCACATATCATAGCCTAAAACAAAATGGCACTCCTCAAAACTTTAATTATCGAAAAAAAATAATGCATTTCACGATTATAAAAATCGTAAAAAATTACCGCAGCAGGAATTAGCTTCAAAATTTCAAAGTACATCTGAAACTGAACTAACATTGATATTCCACTATAAAAATTCATATATCATAGCCTGAAACAAAATGACACTCCTCAAAACGTTAATTTTGGAAAAATAATGCGTTTCACGATTATAAAAATTGTAAAAAAATCACCGCAGCAGGAATAAGCTTCAAAATTTTAAAGTAGATCTAAAACTAAACTAGTCTTGACATTCCACTATAAAAATTGACATATCATAGCCTGAAACAAAATGGCACTCCTCAAAACTTGAATTATAGAAAAAAAAATGCGTTTCACGATTATAAAAATCGTAAAAAAATCATCGCAGCAGGAATTAGCTTCAAAATTTCAAAATACATCTAAAACTGAACTCATTTTGATATTCCACTGTAAAAATTCACATATCATAGCCTAAAACAAAATGGCACTCCTCAAAACTTTAATTATCGAAAAAAAATAATGCATTTCACGATTATAAAAATCGTAAAAAATTACCGCAGCAGGAATTAGCTTCAAAATTTCAAAGTACATCTGAAACTGAACTAACATTGATATTCCACTATAAAAATTCATATATCATAGCCTGAAACAAAATGACACTCCTCAAAACTTTAATTTTGGAAAAATAATGCGTTTCACGATTATAAAAATTGTAAAAAAATCACCGCAGCAGGAATAAGCTTCAAAATTTTAAAGTACATCTAAAACTAAACTAGTCTTGACATTCCACTATAAAAATTGACATATCATAGCCTGAAACAAAATGGCACTCCTCAAAACTTGAATTATAGAAAAAAAAATGCGTTTCACGATTATAAAAATCGTAAAAAAATCATCGCAGCAGGAATTAGCTTCAAAATTTCAAAATACATCTAAAACTGAACTCATTTTGATATTCCACTGTAAAAATTCACATATCATAGCCTAAAACAAAATGGCACTCCTCAAAACTTTAATTATCGAAAAAAAATAATGCATTTCACGATTATAAAAATCGTAAAAAATTACCGCAGCAGGAATTAGCTTCAAAATTTCAAAGTACATCTGAAACTGAACTAACATTGATATTCCACTATAAAAATTCATATATCATAGCCTGAAACAAAATGACACTCCTCAAAACGTTAATTTTGGAAAAATAATGCGTTTCACGATTATAAAAATTGTAAAAAAATCACCGCAGCAGGAATAAGCTTCAAAATTTTAAAGTAGATCTAAAACTAAACTAGTCTTGACATTCCACTATAAAAATTGACATATCATAGCCTGAAACAAAATGGCACTCCTCAAAACTTGAATTATAGAAAAAAAAATGCGTTTCACGATTATAAAAATCGTAAAAAAATCATCGCAGCAGGAATTAGCTTCAAAATTTCAAAATACATCTAAAACTGAACTCATTTTGATATTCCACTGTAAAAATTCACATATCATAGCCTAAAACAAAATGGCACTCCTCAAAACTTTAATTATCGAAAAAAAATAATGCATTTCACGATTATAAAAATCGTAAAAAATTACCGCAGCAGGAATTAGCTTCAAAATTTCAAAGTACATCTGAAACTGAACTAACATTGATATTCCACTATAAAAATTCATATATCATAGCCTGAAACAAAATGACACTCCTCAAAACTTTAATTTTGGAAAAATAATGCGTTTCACGATTATAAAAATTGTAAAAAAATCACCGCAGCAGGAATAAGCTTCAAAATTTTAAAGTACATCTAAAACTAAACTAGTCTTGACATTCCACTATAAAAATTGACATATCATAGCCTGAAACAAAATGGCACTCCTCAAAACTTGAATTATAGAAAAAAAAATGCGTTTCACGATTATAAAAATCGTAAAAAAATCATCGCAGCAGGAATTAGCTTCAAAATTTCAAAATACATCTAAAACTGAACTCATTTTGATATTCCACTGTAAAAATTCACATATCATAGCCTAAAACAAAATGGCACTCCTCAAAACTTTAATTATCGAAAAAAAATAATGCATTTCACGATTATAAAAATCGTAAAAAATTACCGCAGCAGGAATTAGCTTCAAAATTTCAAAGTACATCTGAAACTGAACTAACATTGATATTCCACTATAAAAATTCATATATCATAGCCTGAAACAAAATGACACTCCTCAAAACGTTAATTTTGGAAAAATAATGCGTTTCACGATTATAAAAATTGTAAAAAAATCACCGCAGCAGGAATAAGCTTCAAAATTTTAAAGTAGATCTAAAACTAAACTAGTCTTGACATTCCACTATAAAAATTGACATATCATAGCCTGAAACAAAATGGCACTCCTCAAAACTTGAATTATAGAAAAAAAAATGCGTTTCACGATAATAAAAATCGTAAAAAAATCATTGCAGCAGGAATCAGCTTCAAAATTTCAAAGTACATCTAAAACCGAACTAATTTTGATATTCCACTATAAAAATTCACATATCATAGCCTGAAACAAAATGGCACTCCTCAAAACTTGAATTATAGAAAAAAATAATGCGTTTTACGATTATAAAAATCGTAAAAAAATCATCGCAGCAGGAATTAGCTTCAAAAATCATATTTTTAGGTGGCTGTTGTTCGTCTATACGACAAACGTGTCTAATTGCAGAAAAAAATTATATTTTCGTTGCCAATACATAATTATTCCCGGGACTATTTTGTGATGAAATGCGTGTTCAACTAAAAATAGGCCCTTGGGACGTACTCTCAAAATAATGGACGTCAAAGTGTAATTGTTTTGACGTGTAAAATGGCTATTTCGGATTACTCAATTTCTTGAATTATTCCAAAAATATCATAAGAAACATGTTGGAATAGATAATAATGATCAAACATTTAGTATTGCTCACAAAATGTTTCTCCAAGTGTTAAACGAATACAACAATCGACTGTTAACATAGGTGTGTGCATTTCAAAAAGTTTCAGTTGTGCATTCATTGCCACTCTCTGCTGTTGCGTCCAATGTTTTTTCAAAAATTAGAAAATTTGAAAACTAATTTGTCCCTGAATAAGTTAAGTGGAAAATGATGGATTCATCGTGATCTACAAAATAATTCTTACGACCAAAATAGAAGCTAATAAAATTGATCAAAATAATACGTTGTCTCCATCTCCATCGTCCCCTCTTTTACCAGCCTAGGACGGCCAAATCGCCATTTTTTAAATATTTTGGGGTCTTAAAATCCACCATGGTGCGAAGATGTTCTCGATGGTTTATAAATAAATCCACGAAATGGATTAATAGGTTAATTAATTATTTATATAAGACTTGCGCCTACGTGTATTTTTATACATAATGAAAACTGGTATTGCACTCCGGCTGAAATATTTTTAGAGATCGTTAAAATAATGTGCAACAAACGCAGCCTCAGTTAAAATAGTCTCAATGAAATCAGGAAGCGATTAGATAATATTTACAAAACGCGCAACTTCATAATAAAATTTGCGTAAACCGCAGAAATAGTTGGAGATTTCGGTAGCCAAGTTCCAGGATCAAGGAGAGCAATGCGTTTGTAATGGTTGAAATATTTATAATGCGTGTGCTGAGGTGTTGAAATAATACAACTGAAGTTGAAAATTTAACGCAATTTAAAAAAGGGTTAATAAATATTTTCGTGAAATCAAAGTCAGATTTAAAATTGTGATTTCGCTTTTTTTAAATTGCACAACCTGCTTTATCTGATTTTGATGATTCAAACGTCAAAAAGTGGAAAACTTAGTGTAATTTTAAAACTGATTGTGAATTCTTCAACGCCAACTTATAATATACTGTTGTATATTATTAAAAATTACGCTTTATTTGATGCTTGTATATTGTATTTATTTATTTATTTATTTATTTAATACACGGAAAACTCCTTAATTTACAAATCAATATATTATAAATATTTATTATCGACAATTCGAACTTATAATAATTATTTCCAGGTTGATTCTGAGCAAATGCTTGTGAAACAAAGTAGTGTTAATGTTGAATGTATTGTATTATATGTAAGTATGTTTCAACGATATAAATGCTTTATCATTATTATTATTATTATTGAATTTTTTTTCGTGAAATTGACACAAACTGCAAAAATCACATTTTTTTTTTCATTTCGCTTAGCAGCCACAAACAAGTTACTCATTTTAATCGAAGAAGCAGAACTTTTTTAAAATCGGCAGCCTCAATGCTACACCCCACTACTATTATTCTTGGATATATTTTCAACAAAAAAATTGAACACGGTTTCAACACGGTTGAAACGCGCTCACACCTGCCGTCCAAAAATCAAAATAAACAATTATCCGCGCGCGCTAATTGGGCGCATCGAAATTTTGAAAAGCGTGCACGTGCCCCCCTCGCAAATTTCCGTCGCATAAATCATCGCGGCGAAACGTCGGTCAGCAGTTGGCTCGGAAAATGTACGCGAAAAACTCGCGGCTCAGTTTTCCGCGAATGATTACGCGAGCGGCAGTCTGTTTTTCAACCTTGATTTTTGGGTTCTGTCTCAGTTTTTCATGCGCGGGATGATTTACCGCTCGTAATAAATCGAGTGTGGAAATTGTTTTTTTTTTTCTAAGGCAAGCTTTGATCAATCGGTTTTTTGATGTCTTTATTAGAGAAATTTCCAGAGGATTTGACGTTAACGATGAAACGCACTTTGAGTTTTGACAGCTGACAGGTAAAAGGTGGAATTTTTGGTTTCCGTTTGCCAATTTGCAGATGCATGCAGGTGTATTTGTTGTATGTTTTTTTTTGAAATTTCCAATGCTTTGCAAAATGCCAACTTTCGATTAGATTTCTTTAATTTTCTCGAAAACCCCTCGATGAATTTTGATAAAATTTTCAGAAAATATTTCAGACGTATGTAGCTATGAAACAATGGAAAAATCTAAAAATAGGTTATCACTAGTTTTTCTGGAATTTTCAATATTTTGCAAAATGTCAACTTTCGATTAAAATTCTTTAATTTTCTCGAAAACCCCTCGATGAATTTTGATAAAATTTTCAGAAAATATTCCAGACCTATGTGGCTATGAAACAATAGAAAAATCTAAAAATGGGTTATCACTAGTTTTTCTGGAATTTTCAATATTTTGCAAAATGCCAACTTTCGATTAAATTTCTTTAATTTTCTCGAAAACCCCTCGATGAATTTTGATAAAATTTTGAGAAAATATTCCAGACGTATGTAGCTATGAAACAATGGAAAAATCTAAAAATGGGTTATCACTAGTTTTTCTGGAATTTTCAATATTTTGCAAAATGCCAACTTTCGATTAAATTTCTTTAATTTTCTCGAAAACCCCTCGATGAATTTTAATAAAATTTTTAGAAATGATTCCAGACGTATCTAGCTATGAAACAATGGAAAAATCTAAAAATGGGTTATTGCTAGTTTTTCTGGAATTTTCAATATTTTCCAAAATGCCAACTTTCGATTAAATTTCTTTAATTTTCGCGAAAACCCCTCGATGAATTTTGATAAAATTTTCAGAAAATATTCCAGATGTATGTAGCTGTAAAACAATGGAAAATCTAAAAATGGGTTATCACTAGTTTTTCCGGAATTTTCAATATTTTGCAAAATGCCAACTTTCGATTAAATTTCTTTAATTTTCTCGAAAACCCCTCGATGAATTTTGATAAAATTTTCAGAAGATATTCCAGACGTATGTAGCTATGAAACAATGGAAAAATCTAAAAATGGGTTATCACTAGTTTTTCTGGAATTTTCAATATTTTGCAAAATGCCAACTTTCGATTAAATTTCTTTAATTTTCTCGAAAACCCCTCGATGAATTTTGATAAAATTTTCCGAAAATATTCCAGACGTATGTAGCTATGAAACAATGGAAAAATCTAAAAATAGGTTATCACTAGTTTTTCTGGAATTTTCAATATTTTGCAAAATGCCAACTTCGATTAGATTTCTTTATTTTTCTCGAAAACCCCTCGATGAATTTTGATGAAATTTTAAGAAAATATTCCAGACGTATGTAGCTATGAAACAATGGAAAAATCTAAAAATGGGTTATTACTAGTTTTCCTGGAATTTTCAATATTTTGCAAAATGCCAACTTTCGATTAAATTTCTTTAATTTTCTCGAAAACCCCTCGATGAATTTTGATAAAATTTTCAGAAGATATTCCAGACGTATGTAGCTATGAAACAATGGAAAAATCTAAAAATGGGTTATCACTAGTTTTTCTGGAATTTTCAATATTTTGCAAAATGCCAACTTTCGATTAAATTTCTTTAATTTTCTCGAAAACCCCTCGATGAATTTTGATAAAAATTTTCCGAAAATATTCCAGATGTATGTAGCTATGAAACAATGGAAAAATCTAAAAATAGGTTATCACTAGTTTTTCTGGAATTTTCAATATTTTGCAAAATGCCAACTTCGATTAGATTTCTTTATTTTTCTCGAAAACCCCTCGATGAATTTTGATGAAATTTTAAGAAAATATTCCAGACGTATGTAGCTATGAAACAATGTAAAAATCTAAAAATGGGTTATCACTAGTTTTTCTGGAATTTTCAATATTTTGCAAAATGCCAACTTTCGATTAGATTTCTTTAATTTTCTCGAAAACCCCTCAATGAATTTTGATAAAATTTTCAGAAAATATTCCAGACGTGTGTGGCAATGAAACAGTGGAAAAATCTAAAAATGGGTTATCGCTAATTTTTCTGGAATTTTCAATATTTTGCAAAATGCCAACTTTTGATTAAATTTCTTTAATTTTCTCGTAAACCCCTTGATGAATTTTGATAAAATTTTCAGAAAATATTGCAGACGTATGTGGCCATGAAACAATGGAAAAATCTAGAAATGGGTTATCGCTAATTTTTCTGGAATTTTCAATATTTTGCAAAATGCCAACTTTCGATTAAATTTCTTTAATTTTCGCGAAAACCCCTCGATGAATTTTGATAAAATTTTCAGAAAATATTCCAGATGTATGTAGCTGTAAAACAATGGAAAAATCTAAAAATGGGTTATCACTAGTTTTTCCGGAATTTTCAATATTTTGAAAAATGCCAACTTTTGATTAAATTTCTTTAATTTTCTCGTAAACCCCTTGATGAATTTTGATAAAATTTTCAGAAAATATTGCAGACGTATGTGGCCATGAAACAATGGAAAAATCTAGAAATGGGTTATCGCTAATTTTTCTGGAATTTTCAATATTTTGCAAAATGCCAACTTTCGATTAAATTTCTTTAATTTTCTCGAAAACCCCTCGATGAATTTTGATAAAATTTTCAGAAAACATTCCAGACATATGTAGCTATGAAACAATGGAAAAATCTAAAAATGGGTTATTACTAGTTTTTCTGGAATTTTCAATATTTTGCAAAATTTAATTTTAATTTTATTTAAATCAGTTTTAGTTTATTTAATTTGTTTGCTCTGAAGATTGTTTTAATTTAAATTTATTTAAATCGATTTTGGTTTCATTCAATTTGTTTATTCTGGAAATTGTTTATTTTTTTTTTATATTGTATTATTATTTATTATTTTATATAATTAATTAACGATTAATTTATGATACTTTATGTAAATGGGATTACCCGTCAATAAAGTTATTATTATTATTAAAATGCCAAGTTTCGATTAAATTTCTTTAATTTTCTCGAAAACTTCTTGATGAATTTTGATAAAATTTTCAGAAAATATTCCAGACGTATGTGGCTATGAAACAGTGGAAAATCTAAAAATGGGTTATCACTAGTTTTTCCAGAATTTTCAATGTTTTGCAAAATGCCAACTTTCGATTAAATTTCTTTAATTTTCGCGAAAACCCCTTGATGAATTTTGATAAAATTTTCAGAAAATATTGCAGACGTATGTGGCCATGAAACAATGGAAAATCTAGAAATGGGTTATCGCTAATTTTTCTGGAATTTTCAAAATTTTGCAAAATGCCAACTTTCGATTAGATTTCTTTAATTTTCTCGAAAACCCCTCGATGAATTTTGATAAAATTTTCATAAAATATTCCAGACGTATGTAGCTATGAAAGAGTGGAAAAATCTAAAAATGGGTTATCACTAGTTTTTCTGGAATTTTCAATATTTTGCAAAATGCCAACTTTCGATTAAATTTCTTTAATTTTCGCGAAAACCCCTCGATGAATTTTGATAAAATTTTCAGCAAATATTCGAGACGTATGTAGCTATAAAATAATGGAAAAATCTGAAAATGGGTTATCACTAGTTTTTCTGGAATTTTCAATATTTTGCAAAATGCCAATTTTCGATTAGATTTTTTTAATTTTCTCGAAAACCCCTCGATGAATTTTGATAAAATTTCTAGAAAATATTCCAGACGTATGTAGCTATGAAACAATAGAAAAATCTAAAAATTGGTTATTACTAGTTTTTCTGGAATTTTCAATATTTTACAAAATGCCAACTTTCGATTAGATTTCTTTAATTTTCTCGAAAACCCCTCGATGAATTTTGATAAATTTTTCAGAAAATATTCCAGACGTATGTAGCTATGAAATAATGGAAAAATCTAAAAATGGGTTATCACTAGTTTTTCTGGAATTTTCAATATTTTGCAAAATGCCAATTTTCGATTAGATTTTTTTAATTTTCTCGAAAACCCCTCGATGAATTTTGATAAAATTTCTAGAAAATATTCCAGACGTATGTAGCTATGAAACAATAGAAAAATCTAAAAATTGGTTATTACTAGTTTTTCTGGAATTTTCAATATTTTACAAAATGCCAACTTTCGATTAGATTTCTTTAATTTTCTCGAAAACCCCTCGATGAATTTTGATAAATTTTTCAGAAAATATTCCAGACGTATGTAGCTATGAAATAATGGAAAAATCTAAAAATGGGTTATCACTAGTTTTTCTGGAATTTTCAATATTTTACAAAATGCCAACTTTCGATTAGATTTCTTTAATTTTCTCGAAAACCCCTCGATGAATTTTGATAAATTTTTCAGAAAATATTCCAGACGTATGTAGCTATGCAACAATGGAAAAATCTAAAAATGGGTTATCACTAGTTTTTCCGGAATTTTCAATATTTTGCAAAATGCCAACTTTCGATTAAATTTCTTTAATTTTCTCGAAAACCCCTCGATGAATTTTGATAAAATTTTCCGAAAATATTCCAGACGTATGTAGCTATGAAACAATGGAAAAATCTAAAAATAGGTTATCACTAGTTTTTCTGGAATTTTCAATATTTTGCAAAATGCCAACTTCGATTAGATTTCTTTATTTTTCTCGAAAACCCCTCGATGAATTTTGATGAAATTTTAAGAAAATATTCCAGACGTATGTAGCTATGAAACAATGGAAAAATCTAAAAATGGGTTATTACTAGTTTTCCTGGAATTTTCAATATTTTGCAAAATGCCAACTTTCGATTAAATTTCTTTAATTTTCTCGAAAACCCCTCGATGAATTTTGATAAAATTTTCAGAAGATATTCCAGACGTATGTAGCTATGAAACAATGGAAAAATCTAAAAATGGGTTATCACTAGTTTTTCTGGAATTTTCAATATTTTGCAAAATGCCAACTTTCGATTAAATTTCTTTAATTTTCTCGAAAACCCCTCGATGAATTTTGATAAAAATTTTCCGAAAATATTCCAGATGTATGTAGCTATGAAACAATGGAAAAATCTAAAAATAGGTTATCACTAGTTTTTCTGGAATTTTCAATATTTTGCAAAATGCCAACTTCGATTAGATTTCTTTATTTTTCTCGAAAACCCCTCGATGAATTTTGATGAAATTTTAAGAAAATATTCCAGACGTATGTAGCTATGAAACAATGTAAAAATCTAAAAATGGGTTATCACTAGTTTTTCTGGAATTTTCAATATTTTGCAAAATGCCAACTTTCGATTAGATTTCTTTAATTTTCTCGAAAACCCCTCAATGAATTTTGATAAAATTTTCAGAAAATATTCCAGACGTGTGTGGCAATGAAACAGTGGAAAAATCTAAAAATGGGTTATCGCTAATTTTTCTGGAATTTTCAATATTTTGCAAAATGCCAACTTTTGATTAAATTTCTTTAATTTTCTCGTAAACCCCTTGATGAATTTTGATAAAATTTTCAGAAAATATTGCAGACGTATGTGGCCATGAAACAATGGAAAAATCTAGAAATGGGTTATCGCTAATTTTTCTGGAATTTTCAATATTTTGCAAAATGCCAACTTTCGATTAAATTTCTTTAATTTTCGCGAAAACCCCTCGATGAATTTTGATAAAATTTTCAGAAAATATTCCAGATGTATGTAGCTGTAAAACAATGGAAAAATCTAAAAATGGGTTATCACTAGTTTTTCCGGAATTTTCAATATTTTGAAAAATGCCAACTTTTGATTAAATTTCTTTAATTTTCTCGTAAACCCCTTGATGAATTTTGATAAAATTTTCAGAAAATATTGCAGACGTATGTGGCCATGAAACAATGGAAAAATCTAGAAATGGGTTATCGCTAATTTTTCTGGAATTTTCAATATTTTGCAAAATGCCAACTTTCGATTAAATTTCTTTAATTTTCTCGAAAACCCCTCGATGAATTTTGATAAAATTTTCAGAAAACATTCCAGACATATGTAGCTATGAAACAATGGAAAAATCTAAAAATGGGTTATTACTAGTTTTTCTGGAATTTTCAATATTTTGCAAAATTTAATTTTAATTTTATTTAAATCAGTTTTAGTTTATTTAATTTGTTTGCTCTGAAGATTGTTTTAATTTAAATTTATTTAAATCGATTTTGGTTTCATTCAATTTGTTTATTCTGGAAATTGTTTATTTTTTTTTTATATTGTATTATTATTTATTATTTTATATAATTAATTAACGATTAATTTATGATACTTTATGTAAATGGGATTACCCGTCAATAAAGTTATTATTATTATTAAAATGCCAAGTTTCGATTAAATTTCTTTAATTTTCTCGAAAACTTCTTGATGAATTTTGATAAAATTTTCAGAAAATATTCCAGACGTATGTGGCTATGAAACAGTGGAAAATCTAAAAATGGGTTATCACTAGTTTTTCCAGAATTTTCAATGTTTTGCAAAATGCCAACTTTCGATTAAATTTCTTTAATTTTCGCGAAAACCCCTTGATGAATTTTGATAAAATTTTCAGAAAATATTGCAGACGTATGTGGCCATGAAACAATGGAAAATCTAGAAATGGGTTATCGCTAATTTTTCTGGAATTTTCAAAATTTTGCAAAATGCCAACTTTCGATTAGATTTCTTTAATTTTCTCGAAAACCCCTCGATGAATTTTGATAAAATTTTCATAAAATATTCCAGACGTATGTAGCTATGAAAGAGTGGAAAAATCTAAAAATGGGTTATCACTAGTTTTTCTGGAATTTTCAATATTTTGCAAAATGCCAACTTTCGATTAAATTTCTTTAATTTTCGCGAAAACCCCTCGATGAATTTTGATAAAATTTTCAGCAAATATTCGAGACGTATGTAGCTATAAAATAATGGAAAAATCTGAAAATGGGTTATCACTAGTTTTTCTGGAATTTTCAATATTTTGCAAAATGCCAATTTTCGATTAGATTTTTTTAATTTTCTCGAAAACCCCTCGATGAATTTTGATAAAATTTCTAGAAAATATTCCAGACGTATGTAGCTATGAAACAATAGAAAAATCTAAAAATTGGTTATTACTAGTTTTTCTGGAATTTTCAATATTTTACAAAATGCCAACTTTCGATTAGATTTCTTTAATTTTCTCGAAAACCCCTCGATGAATTTTGATAAATTTTTCAGAAAATATTCCAGACGTATGTAGCTATGAAATAATGGAAAAATCTAAAAATGGGTTATCACTAGTTTTTCTGGAATTTTCAATATTTTGCAAAATGCCAATTTTCGATTAGATTTTTTTAATTTTCTCGAAAACCCCTCGATGAATTTTGATAAAATTTCTAGAAAATATTCCAGACGTATGTAGCTATGAAACAATAGAAAAATCTAAAAATTGGTTATTACTAGTTTTTCTGGAATTTTCAATATTTTACAAAATGCCAACTTTCGATTAGATTTCTTTAATTTTCTCGAAAACCCCTCGATGAATTTTGATAAATTTTTCAGAAAATATTCCAGACGTATGTAGCTATGAAATAATGGAAAAATCTAAAAATGGGTTATCACTAGTTTTTCTGGAATTTTCAATATTTTACAAAATGCCAACTTTCGATTAGATTTCTTTAATTTTCTCGAAAACCCCTCGATGAATTTTGATAAATTTTTCAGAAAATATTCCAGACGTATGTAGCTATGCAACAATGGAAAAATCTAAAAATGGGTTATCACTAGTTTTTCCGGAATTTTCAATATTTTGCAAAATGCCAACTTTCGATTAAATTTCTTTAATTTTCTCGAAAACCCCTCGATGAATTTTGATAAAATTTTCAGCAAATATTCGAGACGTATGTAGCTATGAAATAATGGAAAAATCTAAAAATGGGTTATCACTAGTTTTTCTGGAATTTTCAATATTTTGCAAAATGTCAACTTTCGATTAAATTTCTTTAATTTTCTCGAAAACCCCTCGATGAATTTTGATAAAATTTTCAGAAAATATTCCAGACATATGTAGCTATGAAATAATGGAAAAATTTAGAAATGGGTTATCACTAGTTTTTCAGGAATTTTCAATATTTTGCAAAATGCCAACTTTCGATTAAATTTCTTTAATTTTCGCGAAAACCCCTCGATGAATTTTGATAAAATTTTCAGAAAATATTCCAGACGTGTGTGGCTATGAAACAGTGGTAAAATCTCAAAATGGGTTATCACAAGTTTTTCTGGAATTTTCAATATTTTGCAAAATGCCAACTTTCGATTAAATTTATTTAATTTTCTCGAAAACCCCTTGATGAATTTTGATAAAATTTTCAGAAGATATTCCAGACGTATGTAGCTATGAAACAATAGAAAAATTTTAAAATGGGTTATCAGCACTTTTTCCGGAATTTTCAATATTTTGCAAAATGCCAACTTTCGATTAAATTTATTTAATTTTCTCGAAAACCCCTTGATGAATTTTGATAAAATTTTCAGAAGATATTCCAGACGTATGTAGCTATGAAACAATAGAAAAATTTTAAAATGGGTTATCAGCACTTTTTCCGGAATTTTCAATATTTTGCAAAATGCCAACTTTCGATTAAATTTATTTAATTTTCTCGAAAACCCCTTGATGAATTTTGATAAAATTTCCAGAAAATATTCCAAACGGGTATATCTGCGAAACAGTGGAAAATCTGAAAATGGGTTGTCATTAGTTTTTCCGGAATTTTCAATTCAAAATCGCTGCTATAAAACTTAAAATAAAAAATGTTTATCATTACTGTTCTAATTTATTTTTTTTTGTTTGTTTTTCATGTATTACCATTATTATCATATTATTAACATCTCAATTAAATTTAGTCGCGAAACAAGTGATTCTCTTCATGGACCTCAAACAGTCATCATCCTGCACATTCTCCACCTCGCACTTCTCAACGGTTGCGGCGAGATTAGGTCTAAAAACGTAATCCTCGTTCACGACCAGATCGTAGAAACTGACGTCCCCTTTATCATCCAGAACGCCCATGATGTTAAGGACGCACTTGTGGAAGCAAGACTTGCCGAAATCTTCGAAATCCATCAGGAGGTCGCTTTCCTTCCTTTCGGTCTTCGTTTCTTCCGCGCAGAATTTCGCAACGTCCTTACTGATGGCGTCGTAGTTGTCGTCGAAGCAATCGTCTATCTCGTGGACTCTTTTGCAGGGCTCTTTTTCGGTGGCTTGCTCCTCGCATGTCTTGAGGTAGGGGTGGAGGGTTTTGTGGTGGTTCTCGAGGATGCTTACACCGTCGGCGTCAACGATGCCCTCTTTTTCGGAGATGCATTTCATGAGGCAGGTGGTGTCGGATTTTTTCGAGACCGCTCCCGTGTCCTGGTTTATTTCCAGTTTTAGTTCTTCAGCGCATTCTTCGAAAAATTTTGTATCCATACACTGAAATATAAATTAGTGATAAATGTGTAAAATGTTTATCTCATGGCTGAAAGATTTAGGTCGCTGGCCCTCCTCTAAGGAGGCCAACACACAATTTTTATTATTATTATTATTATTATTTATCTCATTAAATCGAAGATATCATTGAATTTTTTTTGGGACTTAGAGATGGTTATTGACGACCAAGCAGTCAATATGAATTTAAAAAAATAATAACTTGGGACTTGATAGTTTAAGACTTGCAGTCAAAATGAATTAAAAAATAATAATAAATTGGAATAAAACACTTTAACTTTTTTATACCACTATATTTTGTTTACATGACTAGTTTCGACCATTCACTGGTAATTTTCAAACATAAGTAAATTAAATTACGGCTTTACATTACATATTTTACAACGCTTCAAATAATATAAAAATAATAACTTGAAACAAACTAAAAGTTCACAATTCGTAAAATAATTAAAGATTTGTGCAGAAAGATGTGATGGATAAATGTACATACCAGAATTTGTGTAATTGCTAAAGACAACAAAATAATATTTTTTAACATTCTGCGGATTTGCGTTTTACGTACGCACTGCATGCACTCGTAACAATTTTTGGTTTTATATGTGGCAACAATCAATTATTTCCTTCAGCTTCCGGTTGTGTCATGGTTAAAGCCGTTGATGTGTGAAGCAAATACTAATTCATAAAAAAATGATGTAAACATATCCATTATTCTAGTTATAAAATGTGTTATCTATTGTTATTGGTTGATTGATATGTAATCAAGGTGATTTTTTTTTGTTTCGTTTATTGACATTATTTTATTATTAATAATTTCAAATCCACTAAAATATTGTATTTTTTATATATCGTGGCTCACGTGATTAAATAAATGATTTTTTTTTTGCCTCGGAGACAGGTCTATATGGCCAGCTCAAGACGGTTAGGATAAGACGGAGGCACAGTTCTTCACGTTTAGGGGTCTAATTGTTATATTTTGAGGTGAAATTAAATAAAATTTTCATTATCGGGATTTACCTGTACAGTTGAAAAATTATAAAAAAATTAATAAACATATAAAAAAAAAACTATAAAACTTTTCGAAACCTATAAAAAAACGATGCTTATCTAATTTTCTATTAAAAACAATTGCCATATCCCGGACGGAAACAAATGGTGATGCTTCAAACTTGATTTAGAAAAATTAAAATTAAAAAAAAATACTTATTTAAGGAATTTGCTTAGAAAGTTAAAAATCCATAAAATGGCAATGCATTTTCGATTTTCCATAAAATAAATTGCCATAACCCGTGTGGAAATAAATTGGCAACGCTACAAACTTGATCGAGAAAAACGAAAAACTGCAATGAAAGTTTTGAAAAATTGTAAAAAAATTATTCTTCGAGGAATTTGCTTGGAAAGCTCAAAATCCATAAAATAGCAATGCAATTTCGATTTTCCATAAAAATAATTGCTATAACCCGTGTGGAAATAAAACGGCAACGCTACAAACTTGATCGAGAAAAACGAAAACTGCGTTAAAAGTTTTGAAAAATTGTAAAAAATTTATTATTCAAGGAATTTGCTTGGAAAGTTCAAAATCCATAAAATGACACCGCATTTCTGATTTTTCATAAAAACAATTGCCATAACCCGTGTGGAAATAAAACGGCAACGCTACAAACTTGATCTAGAAAAACGAAAAAATGCATTAAAAGTTTTGAAAAATTGTAAAAAAATTATTATTTAAGGAATTTGCTTAGAAAGCTCAAAATCCATAAAATAGCAATGCATTTTCGATTTTCCATAAAAACAATTGCCATAACCCGTGTGGAAATAAAATGGCAACGCTACAAACTTGATCGAGAAAAACGAAAAAATGCATTAAGAGTTTTGAAAAATGGTAAAAAATTTATTATTCAAGGAATTTGCTTAGAAAGCTCAAAATCCATAAAATAGCAATGCATTTTCGATTTTCCATAAAAACAATTGCCATAACCGGTGTGGAAATAAAATGGCAACGCTACAAACTTGATCTAGAAAAACGAAAAACTGCATTGAAAGTTTTGAAAAATTGTAAAAAAATGTATTCTTCAAGGAATTTTCTTAGAAAGCTCAAAATTTATAAAATAGCAACACATTTCTAATTTTCCATAAAAACAATTGCCACAACCCGTGTGGAAATAAAATGGCAACTCTACAAACTTGATCTAGAAAAACGAAAACTGCGTTAAAAGTTTTGAGAAATGGTAAAAAATTTATTATTCAAGGAATTTGCTAAGAAAGCTCGAAATCGATAAAATAGCAATGCATTTTCGATTTTCCATAAAACAATTGCCATAATCCGTGTGGAAATAAAAAATAAATCGATAAAAACAAAAAAATGCATTAAAAGTTTTGAAAAATTGTAAAAAAATTATTATTTAAGGAATTTGCTGAGAAAGCTCAAAATCTATAAAATAGCAACGCATTTTCGATTTTCCATAAAAACAATTGCCATAATCCGTGTGGAAATAAAAAATAAATCGATAAAAACGAAAAAATGCATTAAAAGTTTTGAAAAATTGTAAAAAATTTATTATTTAAGGAATTTGCTGAGAAAGCTCAAAATCTATCAAATAGCAACGCATTTTCGATTTTCCATAAAAACAATTGCCATAATCCGTGTGGAAATAAAAAATAAATCGATAAAAACGAAAAAATGCATTAAAAGTTTTGAAAATTTTTTTCCATAAAAACAATTGCCATATCCCGTGTGGAAATAAAACGGCAACACTACAAACTTGATCTTGAAAAACGAAAACTGCATTAAAAGTTTTGAAAAATTGTAAAAAAATTTATTATTCAAGGAATTTGCTTAGAAAGCTCAAAATCAATAAAACAACAATGCATTTTCGATTTTCCAAAAAAACAATTGCCACAACCCGTGTGGAAATAAAACGGCAACGCTGCAAACTTGATCTAGAAAAACGAAAAAATGCATTAAAAGTTTTAAAAAATTGTAAAAAATTGTTATTCAAGGAATTTGCTTAGAAAGCTCAAAATCTATAAAACAGCTATGTATTTTCGATTTTCCAAAAAAACAATTGGCATAACCCGTGTGTAAATAAAACGGCAACGCTACAAACTTGATCTAGAAAAACGAAAACTGCGTTAAGAGTTTTGAAAAATTGTAAAAAATTTATTCTTCGAGGAATTTGCTTAGAAAGCTCAAAATCTATAAAATATCAATGCATTTCCGATTTTCCATAAAAACAATTGCCATAACCCGTGTGGAAATAAAACGGCAACGCTACAAACTTGATCTTGAAAAACGAAAACTGCATTGAAAGTTTTGAAAAATTGTAAAAAATTACTTATTTGAGGAATTTGCTTAGAAAGCTCAAAATCTATAAAACAGCAATGTATTTTCGATTTTCCATAAAAACAATTGCCATAACCCGTATGGAAATAAAATGGCAGCGCTATAAACTTGATCGAGAAAAACGAAAACTGCGTTAAAAGATGTGAAAAAATGTAAAAAATTTATTCTTCAAGGAATTTGCTTAAAAATCCATAAAAAGGCAATGCTTGCGTGTTTTTCCATAAAAACAATTGCCATATTCGAAGTAGATACAGAACGCCAACGCCTTAAACTTGAAGTAAAAAAACTCAAATTGCATTCAGCGGTTTTAAAAAATTGTAAAAAATTACTCATTTGAGGAATTTGCTTAAAAAGCTCAAAATCCATATAAAAGCAATGCTTGTGTATTTTTGCATAAAAACAATTGCCATATCCAAAGGAGATACAGAACGGCAACGCTTTAAACTTGAACTTAGGAAACTCAAATTGCATTCAGCGGTTTTAAAAAATTGTAAAAAATTACTTATTCGAGGAATTTGCTTAAAAAGCTCAAAATCCATAAAAAAAGCAATGCTTGTGTGTTTTTCCATTAAAATAATTGCCATATTCGAAGAAGATATAGAACGCCAATGCCTTAAACTTGAAGTAAAAAAACTCAAATTGCGTTCAGCGGTTTTGAAAAATTGTAAAAAATTACTTTGAGGAATTTGCGTAAAAAGCTCAAAATCTATAGAAAAGCAATGCTTGCGTGTTTTTCCATAAAAACAATTGCCATATTCGAAGTAGATATAGAACGCCAACGCCTTAAACTTAAACTAAAGAAACTCAAATTACATTCAGCGGTTTTAAAAAATTGTAAAAAATTACTTATTTGAGGAATTTGCGTAAAAAGCTCAAAATCCATAGAAAAGCAATGCTTGCGTGTTTTTCCATAAAAACAATTGCCATATTCGAAGTAGATATAGAACGCCAACGCCTTAAACTTAAACTAAAGAAACTCAAATTGCATTCAGCGGTTTTAAAAAATTGTAAAAAATTACCTATTTGAGGAATTTGCTTAAAAAGCTCAAAATCCATAAAAAAGCAATGCTTGCGTGTTTTTCCATAAAAACAATTGCCATATTCGAAGTAGATACAGAACGCCAACGCCTTAAACTTGAAGTAAAAAAACTCAAATTGCATTCAGCGGTTTTAAAAAATTGTAAAAAATACTTATTTCAAGAATTTGCTTAAAAAGCTCTAAATCTATAAAATGGCAGTGCATATCTGATTTTTTATAAAAACAATTGCCTTAAATTCTTCTGATACGTAAATGATTAAAATATTAATTAGATTTATAGTTTTAACAGTCAGTTATTATCTGATTCTGCATCTGAATTTAGGGACTCGCGTTCCCAAAATACCACGACAATTGTTCGTACGCTAAGTATGTACGTAAAGCCACTTAAAATAGACGACACTTGGCTCCTGCCGTTTCAAAAAAGTAGCACAACAAGGGACGGAGTGCAACACGACGAAATTTATTGAATAATTCAAACCATTAAATTAATTTGAATTAAGGATAAACACAATTTAACACGAGAATAACTCGAAACGATCGCGCGAAATCAACAAGTTGACAACGAATAAGCGAACGCGCAGAAATAACCGAAAATATTAACGGGGGGCTATTTTTAAAGCCACAATGCGGTATTTTTAACAATTAAATTGCGAACGTAACTCAACGATAAAAGGTGTAATAAAATCGCGGTTTTATATTAATCGTAAAATGGCAAAAAAATTAAATGGCGCGAATAAGTGAAGCAGTCTGTAAGTGACTGGTAAAGTGTGAAAATAATGAAATAACTTTGGTTTTTCTTTTTAATTTTTTGATACAGCCACTGTAAGCTTTTTGGTTTATGATTCTGATTCACATGCTAGACTTATCACAAACATTTATTAAAGATGAAATATAGCCTGAATATTTGAATATTCAAAATAATAAAAGATGAATCAAAATTAACACAATTTGTTGTTTATTGAGTGATTTAAAAATGATGTAACAAGCGAAACTAGTCAAGTAAATAAAGAATAATTTTGTGAAACAAATCAAGAGTTAGTTTTTATTTATCTTTTATTATTTACAAATTGTTTCTAAAAGGTTTAAAATTAGTTGTTTTTTTTCATAATAATCATTTTTATATGTATTAGTGGGTCAATTTGAAGGTTGGGGAAGGCCGCTCGACGAATTACTCAAAAACGTTTTTTTTTTTATAAATATATTTAAAATTATGTTCAATGCCAGGCTTGCATAATGTGTGTGTGTATTGAACGCTGCCTCGGAAACAGGTGACTACAATTTTTTTTTTTCGTAAGTAGAGCATGTCTTCCATTAGGATATTTGTTATGTTTATAATTACCTGCTGAACTATATACATAAATTGCGAATATATCAAGTCACGTCCAATTTACTCCCACTTTTAAGTACACTGTTGATGTTCTGAATGTACGTTTCATTTAATCTGATGTACAACTTAAAGTTAAGTACATCAATTTACTCCGAAACATTCGAAGGTTTTTCTAAGTTATAGACTCTTTCAGAGAAGATAGATTTTTTTAAAACTTGTTGTTATGATTGTTTTCTGATAATAAATTTTATGTTATGATCGCACACCGACAAAGCCGAAGCATCTACTAAAATTTACAGCGATGGTAAGAAAATCGCGATATTGGTGCGATTTTCAGTTCCCGGCGCATCCACCATATGCTCGATTCGTAGATAAGCATAGTTTAGTGCTTTTCCATCATATGAAGGACGAGGACTGACAAATAGAATAGTGATTTTTGTTCATCGTCAACCTAAAAATGGTTTTTGATAAAGTAGAATATAAGGGATTATTGAGATACTTAATTTTTATTACCACTCTTAGAACTGACCTTTCGCAAACTTATAATTTTTTTTAGGACTGAAGGACGAGGACTTTGAAATACGATAGTGATTATTATTCATCGTCAATCTAAATATAAAGTACAGAATATGAAAATAATCGGGAAATGGAGCAAATTATTTCGGGATAATTGAAATGAATATTTTTTTCGAGCAAATAATTTTATTTTATGAGGCGCAATAAAAGCTGCATTAATTTTCGTGTCGAGTCTGTTTATGCGGCGGCATTATCATCCAAGAAAAACAATATATCAACTTTCAATATTCCTGCCAGATCTTGATAAATTCGCATTATGAATTTATGACTGTGTTCTCTTTCAAAATAGCTTTTTTTTATTCTCGTCGCTGCAGCATTCAACAGAGAAGAATGTTTGTATGAGCTTTGTAGATCTGGAAAAAGTAGAGTTTCTCCTACTTGTCGATTTTTTTTGGAAATTTTTATTTTTGTCGATTTATCTTCTCCGAGTGTTTGCAATTACGAGAATAAAATTTTCAAGAATTCACAACTCTCTTGAAAATTGCAGGATTTTCAAAAACTGTACAGATTTTGGAAGAGTAGGGTTTCTCCTAATTGTCGATTTTTTTTGTAAATTTTATCACTGCGAAAACTATTTTTTGATCGATTTTTCTTCTCCAAGTGTTGGAAATTACAAAAATAAAATTTTCAAGAATTCACAACTCTCTTGAAAATTACAGGATTTTCAAAAACTATACAGATTTTGGAAGAGTAGAGCTTCTCCTAATTGTCGAATTTTTTTTACTGCAAAAACTATTTTTTGTCGATTTCTCTTCTCCGAGTGTTGGAAATTACGAAAATAAAATTTTCAAGAATTCACAACTCTCTTGAAAATTGCAGGATTTTCAAAAACTATACACATTTTGAAAGAGTAGAGTTTCTCCTAATTGTCGAATTTTTTTGTAAATTTTATCACTGCGAAAACTATGTTTTGATCGATTTTTCTTCTCCAAGTGTTGGAAATTACAAAAATAAAATTTTCAAGAATTCACAACTCTCTTGAAAATTACAGGATTTTCAAAAACTATACAGATTTTGGAAGAGTAGAGCTTCTCCTAATTGTCGAATTTTTTTTACGGCGAAAACAAGTTTTTGTCGATTTCTCTTCTCCGAGTGTTGGAAATTACAAAAATAAAATTTTCAAAAATTCACAACTCTCTTGAAAATTGCAGGATTTACAAAAACTATACAGATTTTGGAAGAGTAGAGTTTCTCCTAATTTTTGGATGTTTTTTAACTGCAAAAACAATTTTTTGTCGATTTCTCTTCTCCGAGTGTTGAAAATTACGAAAATAAAATTTTCAAAAATTCACAACTCTCTTGAAAATTGCAGGATTTTCAAAAACTATACAGATTTTGAAAGAGCAGAGTTTCTCTTAATTGTCGAATTTTTTTTGTAAATTTTATCACCGCGAAAACTATTTTTTGTCGATTTTTCTTCTCCGAGTGCTGGAAATTACGAAAACAAAATTTTCAAGAATTCACAACTCTCTTGAAAATTGCAGGATTTTCAAAAACTATACAGATTTTGGAAGAATAGAGTTTCTCCTAATTGTCAATTTTTTTTTACTGCAAAAACAATTTTTTGTCGATTTCTCTTCTCCAAGTGTTGGAAATTACGAAAATAAAATTTTCAAGAATTCACAACTCTCTTGAAAATTACAGGATTTTCAAAAACTGTACACATTTTGGAAGAGTAGAATTTCTCCTAATTGTCGATTTTTTTGTAAATTTTATCACTGCCAAAACTATTTTTTGTCGATTTCTCTTCTCCGAGTGTTGGAAATTACGAAACTAAAATTTTCAAGAATTCACAACTCTCTTGAAAATTGCGGGATTTTCGAAAACTATACAGATTTTGGAAGAGTAGACTTTCTCCTAATTGTCGAATTTTTTTGTAAATGTTATCACTGCGAAAACTATTTTTTGTCGATTTTTTTTCTCCAAGTGCTGGAAATTACGAAAATAAAATTTTCAAGAATTCACAACTCTCTTGAAAATTGCAGAATTTTCAAAAACTCTACAGATTTTGATAGAGTAGAATTTCTCCTAATTGTCGAATTTTTTTGTAAATTTTATCACTGCGAAAACTATTTTTTGTCGATTTCTCTTCTCCGAGTGTTGAAAATTACAAAAATAAAATTTTCAAGAATTCACAACTCTCTTGAAAATTGCAGGATTTTCAAAAACTATACAGATGTTGGAAGAGCAGAGTTTCTCCTAATTGTCGAATTTTTTTTACTACGAAAACTATTTTTTGTCGATTTTTTTCCCCAAGTGTTGGAAATTACGAAAATAAAATTTTCAAGAATTCACAACTCTCTTGAAAATTACAGGATTGTCAAAAACTATACATATTTTGGAAGAGTAGAGAGATAGCCTGTATCCTTGAAAGATATAAATTCGATAGAAGGTTGTATGCTTGAACTTGTTCCAAGGATGGCCATTCTTGGCGTTTCATCCGGTTACCTAACCGTCTATATAACAAATCGGTTGCCAGATAGTTTTCCCGAGTCAAAACACTCTTTCATAACGGGCAATACACACGCTATTTCGGAATTTTGCAACAATTTTAAATTGGATAGAGCTACTTATTTATTTCATTCAACGAACACGATATTTTAATTCGTGTTCGTTGAACTTTAATGAAATAGTCGCTCTATCTAATTTAAAATTGTTGCAAAATTCCGATATGATTCTGTTTTCAAATTGTAATCATAACTTCATATTCGCTGCACATATCCATCCAAAGGGCTTTAACGAGAAAGAGAAACGTTGAAAAAGAAGTGAAACGTTAAAGAAGCTAACCGTAAAAATGTAACAAACTTAAAACTTTCCAAATTTATTTAGAATTAGTTGCACTTCATAATCCTGTAAAAATCTGCAAACATATTTTGAGATAATTGCAAAAAACGTAACTTATGAATATTCTTTAATTGCTAATTTTTCAGAGCGGTTGAAAAAATATGAAAACAATTGTCACAAACTTAAAAATTTCCAAATTTACTCAAAATTAGTTGCACTTTATGATCCCGTCAAAATCTGCAAACACATCTTCACTAAATTTTGAAATAATTATCCAAAAACATGAATTATAAATATTCTTAAATTACAAATTTTTCAGAGTGGTTGAAAAAATATGAAAACAATTGTCACAGGCTTGAAAATTTCCCAATTTACTCAGAATTAGTTGCACTTCATGATCCCGTCAAAATCTGCAAACACATCTTCACTAAATTTTGAGATAATTACCCAAAAACATGAATTATAAATATTCTTAAATTACAAATTTTTCAGAGCGGTTGAAAAAATATGAAAACAATTGTCACAGACTTGAAACTTTTAAAATTTATTCAGAATTAGTTACACTTCAAGATCCCGCAAAAATCTGCAAACACATCTTCACTACATTTTGAAATAATTACCCAAAAACATGAATTATTAATATTCTTAAATTACATTTTTTTAAAGCGGTTGAAAAAATATGAAAACAATTGTCACACACTTGAAACTTTCAAGATTTATTCAGAATTAGTTGCACTTCAAGATCCCGTAAAAATCTGCAAACACATCTTCACTATATTTTGAGATAATTAGCCAAAAACATGAATTATAAATATTCTTAAATTACAATTTTTTCAGAGCGGTTGAAAAAATATGAAAACAATTGTCACACACTTGAAACTTTCAAAATTTGATCAGAATTAGTTGCACTTCAAGATCCCGTAAAAATTTGCAAACACATCTTCACTACATTTTGAAATAATTACCCAAAAACATGAATTATTAATATTCTTAAATTACAAATTTTTCAGAGCGGTTGAAAAAATATGAAAACAATTGTCACAAACTTGAAACTTTCCAAATTTACTCAGAATTAGTTGCACTTCATGATCCCGTCAAAATCTGCAAACACATCTTCACTATATTTTGAAATAATTACCCAAAAACATGAATTATTAATATTCTTAAATTATAAATTTTTCAGAGCGGTTGAAAAAATATGAAAACAATTGTCACACACTTGAAATTTTCAAAATTTATTCAGAATTAGTTACACTTCAAGATCTCGTAAAAATCTGCAAACACATCTTCACTATATTTTGAGATAATTACCCAAAAACATGAATTATTAATATTCTTAAATTACAAATTTTTTAGAGCGGTTGAAAAAATATGAAAGCAATTGTCACAGACTTGAAACTTTCAAAATTTATTCAGAATTAGTTGTACTTCAAGATCCCGTAAAAATCTGCAAACACATATTCACTATATTTTGAAATAATTACCCAAAAACATGAATTATTAATATTCTTAAATTACAAATTTTTCAGAGCGGTTTAAAAAATATGAAAATAATTGTCACAAACTTGAAACTTTCATGTAATCTTAAAGAAGAATCCATTTTGGACGTCAATGGCAAGTTTTATCAAAATCCATCAAGGGATTTTGGAGTGAGTAATACGAACCGAAAGAAAATTTCTACTTGAAGCTACAGCATTTGTCCAATCAGGTTGAAATAAAGCAAAAACTAAGAAAATCGCATTTTAGATTTTGATGTAACATTAAAGAAGAATCTATTCTGAACGTCAATGCCAAGTTTTATCAGATTTTGGAGTAATACGGACCGGAAGAAAATTTCCAGTTGAAGTTACAACAATTGTCCAATCAAATTGAAATAATTCAGATTTGGTAATCCATAAAAATGCACAATGTTTCAACCACAAATAATGTTTTCCTATTTAATTGTAAGGTCGAGCGTACAATGATTCACCGATTTCCCAAGTTTGCAACTTTTTGGAAAAATTGTAAGGTCGCACGCAAATAGTGTCACGGAAATAGTCCTGGGAAAGGTGTCAACGGGATAATCCCCATTATTTCATAAATGCTGACGTGGCAGGTGTGAATTATCTCCGTCTTGACATTTCAAATGTACATTTTCCACATCACAATTTAACACGAAGTAAACGCACGCCAAGTTGAATTGAAAGTCGAAATTGCACGGAAAATTATTATTAAACATTTGAGCAATTTTTTTTAAATTATAAATAAATTATTACAGCAGCAAAGTCTCTATTCGGGCAAAATATACATCTTCTCTGTCGGTGTTTCTGAAGCTTTTTAGAACGCACACTTGTCTACAGTTCGATCCCCGAGTTGAAGAGGTCAAAAACCAAATTGGCTAATACCCGAAATACTGTCTGAATTTTGAAAATAATTTTTGAAATCAATTATGTTGTTTTAGGAAAGCACGCGACATAATTTATTTTTCAAAATCGAATGAATTTGTATTGTAATGAAAATAGTTGTGATTAAAAATGTTTCTTTAGAAAAATACAGCTTACAAATTTGAGGAATTCGCGGTGGTAACGTTCTGACTCGGTTTGTGGGCATTATATTTAAAACACAAAGAGGTGTTCGGGACGTTAAACCCGCTATAAAAATATACCAAAAGGTGCAAATAAACATCACAGGATGCTTCCGCTAAGAATACTTTTCTCGATAAGTACGCTTATTTCACACTGATTGCTCATTGCTTGGGAGCATCGAACGTACAACACACACGATAGACGTCTTGGCAACAGTCGGACAACGTTGTAAATAAATACACTTCCTGAATACCAAATTGAACATCTATTCTTACAATACATCATTAAGGTTTTTGTTAGAGAAAAAGTTTCAATAGAAAGTGTTATGATAGACCCTTAAACGAGAAGAAAAGTGACCCAGTCTTATCCTAACCGCCCTGAGCTGGCCATATGGACTTGCATCCGAGGCAAAAAAAAAAGTTTCAATTTGAAAAAGATTAGAAATAATAGGATTGATAGTTATAACTTCTATTGCTGCATTTATATTCTAATGGAAAGTTTACAAAAAGAAACAGACATTTAGAAGCGAAAGCTATTTAAAACTAAATATTAAAATACAATCTACGTACAAAAAAAACCATTCTCTTTTGTGCACTGTTTCGTTAGGAGAAATTTTCTTGCAAAAACCCAAATAACCAAAATTACCAAAAAACAGCGTTTCTAAATTAGATAAAGTGGAATACGTTCTTATTAACGCTATAAAATTTATTTCTATATATCGCAAAGTAGGCCAAATAAAACTTCGCGATTTTTTTTTAATCCAACATCAAAAATGTAATGTATTAAAAAGTCTAAATCAAGCCTTTTTTACAATAGAAACAAAAATTATAGGTACCATTCGGAAAAGAATCAAATTTCGTTGTCATAGCGGTGAAACTAAAAAAGATATAACCAAAACATTAAATTGATTACGTGCAAATTTTAACAAAAAAAAAATGTTTTTGGTGGAGGCTTTTACTTCGTTATACATGTTGTAAATATAATAAAAAAAAAACACTTTTACTCCATTGGTACAACACTGTGTTATACCAATAAAGTAAGTTTTTTTTTATTATAAGAAAATTTTTTTTCATTGAAATTAAATTTGTTCGTAATCAAGTTATTGTTTTGGTTATATCTTTCTTGGTTTCGTCTCTATGACACCCAAATTTGATATTTTTCATATCAGATAATTTGAAAATCTGACATTAATCTTTTTAAAGAGAAACAGTTATAAGAAAACAAATTTTAACAAAAAAAAAACACAAGTTGTTTCATTTCAAATTATCTGGTGTTGATGTCTTTAATTAATTTGAATCATTGCCTGTGAATTATTCGCAGGAGAAACGGTTATCAAAACAACTGGCCCGGAGAGCGCGTCTGAAATATTGGCGTCCCGGCGCTCCTAAATTAAATTTCGGTTTTGTAATCTGTTTATTTATGTCGCGAATATTACGATTTCGTGTGTATACGAATGTAGAACGTTGCACCCATTTTCTTCGCCGATAAACTTACGCTTTAACGGGCAGATTTATTTGGAAAATTTGCGCTCTAAATCATCGCAAATTGCACGGCTTGTCCAAACAAACACATACATTTTTTTTAAATCCTTCGATTACCACCTTTCAATTTTTTTTGACGAACGTAACAGTTCCTGGGTCTTTCTTTTTCTGATATCAATTTTATGTTATGATCGTGCACCTGGCATGAATTTTTATGTTAAGATCGCGCACTTGACATAAATTTCAGAGCCGATTATCACAGCACAAAATGTTACACAACGTGTAATTACTACAAGTGCAACTAATTCTTAGTAAATTTGGAAATTTTGAAGCCTATGACAATAGTTTCCATATTTTTTTTAACTCGAATGATTTTTGTGTAATTTTGGAAAATTTCAACTCTATAGCATTCGTTTTTATATTTTTTTTAATCGCCAAAAATATTACAAATTTTCTCATTGTTCAGTCTCTCACACGAGATTATCACAAAATCTAAACACAGTATGTGTATATATTATTCATGAAATCATAATTTTAAATGAATTTTGGGTAATTTTGGAAATTTTCACGTCGATGGCGTTCGTTTTTATAATTTTTTTGCATCGCTAAAAATATTATAAATTTTCTCATTGTTTACTCTCTATCCACATGAGATTATCAGAAAATTTAGACTGAGTATGCGTGTATTATTCATGAAATCATAATTTTGAATCAAATTTGAGTAATTTTGGAAATTTTCAAGCTTACGTCAATTGTTTTTATATTTTTTTCAGCAAATTCTAAATTATCACATTTAAAATTGTAATAAATTGTGTTTTTGTGCGATTATCTGAAAATCTAGCAGAGGAGTGTTTTCAGATTTTTACTGAATCATAAAGTAGAAACAATTTTGAGTAATTTTAGAAATTTTCAAGCTTGTGTCAATTGTTTTTATATTTTTTTTTTCATCAAATTCTAAATTATCACATTTAAAATTGCAATAAATTGTGTTTTTGTGCGATTATCTGAAAATCTAGCAGAGGGGTGTTTTCAGATTTTTACTGAATCATAAAGTAGAAACAATTTTGAGTAATTTTGGAAATTTTCAAGCTTGTGTCAATGGTTTTTATATTTTTTTTTCAGCAAATTCTAAATTATCACATTTAAAATTGTAATAAATTGTATTTTTGTGCGATTATCTGAAAATCTAGCAGAGGGGTGTTTCCAGATTTCTACTGAATCATAAAGTAGAAACAATTTTGAGTAATTTTAGAAATTTTCAAGCTTGCGTCAATTGTTTTTATATTTTTTTTGCAGCAAATTCTAAATTATCAAATTTAAAATTGTAATAAATTCTGTTTTTGTGTGATTATCTGAAAATCTAGAAGAGGGGTGTTTTCAGATTTTTACTGAATCATAAAGTAGAAACAATTTTGAGTAATTTTGGAAATTTTCAAGCTGGTGTCAATTGTTTTTATATTTTTCTCATCAAATTCTAAATAATCACATTTAAAATTGTAATAAATTCTGTTTTTGTGCGATTATCTGAAAATCTAGAAGAAGGGTGTTTTCAGATTTTTACTGAATCATAAAGTAGAAACAATTTTGAGTAAATTTGGAAATTTTCAAACTCGTGTCAATTGTTTTTATATTTTTTTTCACCAATTTCTAAATTATCACATTTAAAATTGTAATAAATTCTGTTTTTGTGCGATTATCTGAAAATCTAGAAGAGGGGTGTTTTCAGATTTTTACTGAATCATAAAGTAGAAACAATTTTGAGTAATTTTGGAAATTTTCAAGCTTGTGTCAATTGTTTTTATATTTTTTTTGCAGCAAATTCTAAATTATCAAATTTAAAATTGTAATAAATTGTGTTTCTGTGCGATTATCTGAAAATCTAGAAGAGGGGTGTTTTCAGATTTTTGCTGAATCATAAAGTAGAAACAATTTTGAGTAATTTTCGAAATTTTCAAGCTCGTGTCAATTGTTTTTATATTTTTTCACCAATTTCTAAATTATCACATTTAAAATTGTAATAAATTCTGTTTTTGTGCGATTATCTGAAAATCTAGAAGAGGGGTGTTTTCAGATTTTTACTGAATCATAAAGTAGAAACAATTTTGAGTAATTTTGGAAATTTTCAAGCTGGTGTCAATTGTTTTTATATTTTTCTCATCAAATTCTAAATAATCACATTTAAAATTGTAATAAATTCTGTTTTTGTGCGATTATCTGAAAATCTAGAAGAAGTGTGTTTTCAGATTTTTACTGAATCATAAAGTAGAAACAATTTTGAGTAAATTTGGAAATTTTCAAACTCGTGTCAATTGTTTTTATATTTTTTTTCACCAATTTCTAAATTATCACATTTAAAATTGTAATAAATTCTGTTTTTGTGCGATTATCTGAAAATCTAGAAGAGGGGTGTTTTCAGATTTTTACTGAATCATAAAGTAGAAACAATTTTGAGTAATTTTGGAAATTTTCAAGCTTGTGTCAATTGTTTTTATATTTTTTTTGCAGCAAATTCTAAATTATCAAATTTAAAATTGTAATAAATTGTGTTTCTGTGCGATTATCTGAAAATCTAGAAGAGGGGTGTTTTCAGATTTTTGCTGAATCATAAAGTAGAAACAATTTTGAGTAATTTTCGAAATTTTCAAACTCGTGTCAATTGTTTTTATATTGCTTTTGGCAAATTCTCAATCAGCACCTTCAAAATTGTAATAAAATACATATGTAGAAAAATGTCGGGTCTGAAAAAAATCTGAAAAAATGTATGAACGTTCTTAACGACGAGAAAAAGCGTGTAAAGTAATTATTTTTCCAAAAAAAATTTTTGGTCATTTCATGATTTTCGTCATTTTCTCAATTGGAAAAAAATGCATGGAAAAAATATTGGGTCTCAGAAAAAATAGAAAAAATTCATGACAGTTCTTAATGACGAGAAAAAGCGTGTAGAGTAATTGTTTTCCCGAAAAAAATCTTTTAAGCCATTTTCCACCAACCGGAAATTAAGATGTGGCCTTACGAGAAGCGAATACCGAGACCCTGCAGATTGATGCTATCGGACACCGACTCATTCAAACAAACTAATTTCGGTTTGTGGACATGGTAGATGGTTGAAAATGGAAGCAATGGATTTAGGAAGAACGTAGCTACAAACTTATGTCATATCATCCATATCTGTCGCATGAGACCGCGCCAAAAAAATCTTGAATTCGACTGTATTTTCTGGACAACTTTCGAGTACCCAATTTGAAAGCGCGCAGCAAGAAAACTACATGTAGAATTTGGCTGAAAATTTAACCACGTATTCCCCGTTCTTTTGTGAACATTTTGATGTATATTACAAGTTATTTGGTTATTTCATGATTTTCGCGATTTTTTCCATGGGATTAGTCAGGAAAATATGTGAAAAATGTTGGGTCTCAGAAAATTTTGAAAAAATTCATGACGGTTCTTAATGACGAGAAAAAGCGCGTAAAGTAATTATTTTCCCAAAAAAAATCTTTTATGCCATTTTTCCACCAACCGGAAATTAACATGTAGTCTTACGGGAAGCGAATACCGAGGCCCTGCAGATTGATGCAAACGAACACCGGCTCATTCAAACCAATGAATTTCGGTTTGTGGACATGGTAGATGGTTGAAAATGGAAGTAATGGATTTTAGAAGAACGCAGCTACAAACTTATGTCATATCATTCATATCTGTGGCATGAGACCGCGCCAAAAAAATTTTGAATTCGACTGTATTTTCTGGCCAACTTTCGAGTACCCAATTTGAGAGCGGGCAGCAAGAAAACTACATGTAGAATGGGGCTGAAAATTTAACCACGCATTCCCCGTTCTTTTATGAACATTTTGATGTACATTACAAGTCATTTGGTTATTTCATGATTTTCGTGGTTTTTTCCATGGTCATTAGTCAGGAAAATATGTGAAAAATGTTGGGTCTCAGAAAAATTTGAAAAAAATCATGACGCTTCTAAAGGGCAGGAAAAAGCGTGTAGAGTAATTATTTTCCCGAAAAAAAAATATTTTCTACAAAATAAACTGATTGGACTATTGCAGTAGTTTCAACTATAAATTTTCTTTCGGTTCGTATTACTCCAAAATCCCTCGGTGGATTTTGATAAAACTTACCACCGATGTCCACAATGGATTCTTCTTTAAGATGTAAAATTATTTTGACAGTTGCATTCAACTGCAGTGGCTGATTGAAGATTGACAGAATTTTATTTAAGAAAATGCAATTTTCATATTAAAATTAACTTTTAATGCTTAATTTCTTAGGGAAATATTTGAAGTTTTCTTTCGAGAAATGAAAGAATGTTATACCGTAATGTGATTTTGACAGTTGCGTTTAGCTGCAGTGGCAGATAGAAGTTTGACAGAATTTTAATAAAGAAAATGCAATTTTTATACTCAAACTAAGTTTCAATGCTTCGAGTTTTATTTCTAGGGATTTTTGAAACGTTTGAATATCTCAACTTTATTTTTAAATGACACTCGAGACGAGTCCATCGACCTTGCGATATCACTACCTGCTCCAGATATTTCGAATAGGCGCTCCGGCGAAGTTCCTTTCCGCGTTTCGCTCTTTTTAGAATGCAACAACACCTCCAGACGGGCATCTGTTCTTGCACAACGACGTCATCTGGTCGAAATCGTTAAAAATGAAATACTTTCATGAATTCTAGTGGTATTTGTTAGGCAATTTGCCCAGCTGGCCATCAATCGTGAGATCCTTCAGCCGTTTAGATTTCCTGTTACATGTGAAAATATTGTTTATGGTGGAGGCTTCTACTTCGTTATACATGTTGTGAAAATATTGGATTAAATAATCAGCCCTTTTTTTATTGGCTTTGGCTTATAAGTCATTCAGCCACTAACGGTTATAGTATTTGCAGGATAAAAGGGGGAACAGATGAATAATTATAATGGGGTGAGCGTTACAGGTTTATACCAGATGTTTCCAGATATTGAAAGATGTTAATGTTATTTTTACTTACACGTGAAAATAAGAGAACTTTTGGATTAAATAATCTGTCCTTGTTGATAACGCCACTGGAGTGGGCAGTGAAATGGTCTGCGCTTCCAAAGTTCTTTCATGCACATTTCACTCATTTGATGCATAAAGTAAACTCGATTTGGCACCAGTTTTACTTCCACACGTCCAAGCATTTTTGATACGCTGCCTTCAACGTATCTAAAAGTGCCATTCCGCGGATAATATTAACTCAAATAGTTATCTAATTTATAAACACAATATGATTTGTGTGCCAAACTTTGAAAGGTCTCAAAGGTGAACCGGATTGTTACAATTTTATTGAGACGATCATCCGAGCCAAAATTTCAAGGACACGCCCGAATGTTTCAATTTCGTTGGATGTGCACGATTCTCAAGAGATTTAGGTTTAGGGAGGTAAAAGTCTGTTTTTCTAAAACTATATTTAAAGGTGCATAGTGTGACATCTTGTGACGTTTAACGAAAACCCTGAAGAACATTTATGGAAGCCATTTTACTTAAAGTAAATACTTACGTTAGCGTTATTTTTTTACTATTATATATTTTCGAATTAAACGTATTATTTATTATTAACAATATTTTTTGTTTGTTTCAGGATAACAAATGGAGACAATGACGTTTCTGGAAAAATACTGTAAGTTTAATCACATGTTTTATAACCATCAATTTTTTAAGTTTCTTAATTAATAGAATTCTTGATATACATTATTGTAACGCATAACACTATATTGACTATAACATTCTGTACCATCTGCAAAAGCGCTATCGAACTGATGGTCATTCCACTCATTCGTTATTTGTGTTGAGAGATTTTAAACTGAATTGAAAAATGCATTCAATAAAATTCAACCAATTTCATTTAATCACTTACCAACAGTCCATCTTCATAACTGATAATTAAAATCGATTTTCGTTAATTCAATTTTCCACAATCAGCACACTAAAACACCTTAACACTCGCCGGAAGATAAACTGCTCGACTTTCAATGAAAACAGGTGTTGCATCTTCGTCTATCTTGTGTGCAGATTGAAATGGATTTGATTCGATTTAGAGTTGCGTAGGTAAGCACTGATAACAGGTGAAGAAAGAATGTGGTCTCGCGATAACAACACCGGACGTGAATTGCCCCCGAGGCAAAACTCAGATGATAAGCTTGTTAGCACCTGAAATTTTCCAGTTCCGTGCGCGAGTTCGGCGTTAAAAGAGTTTAATAATGTGGTGGAGTGTTGTTTTTGGATTATCAGTTCATCAAGTCAAATTTTTGAAGGATGGATGAGGGACAATTGTCGTCTTATAGACATTATTTGAAGGTACGTGCACAGAGCCGAGCAATTGGAAATGTTCTCAACTAATAATCGAACAATGCGTTTGGCAGTTTTAAAAACGAACTTTAAAAAAGTGCAATTTTTGCATTTTGTGTTAATTTCACGAAAATAGTTGTAAAAGTATTTGTTAAAATTTGCAAAAGAATAATGCAACGATTTTAATTTTTTTACATTTTTCAAATTAACATTAAAATTTGTATCTTATTGCAGACAAAATTTAAAAAAATTCATAATTTTCGTCTCAGTCAAAATTTGCAAGAGAGATAAACTGTTTTAATTAGTAAATAGTTGTAAAAGTGTTTGTTTAAATTTGCAAAACAATAACGCAATGATTTCAATTTTTTTTTACATTTTTCAAATTCGGACTAAAATTTGTACATTATTGTAGACAAAATTTTAAAAATTCATAATTTTCGTCTCAGTCAAAATTTGTAAGAGAGATAAACTGTTTTAATTAGTGAATAGTTGTAAAAGTATTTGTTCACATTTGTAAAACAATAACGCAACGATTTGAATTTTTTTACATTTTTTAAATTCAGACTAAAATTTGCATCCTATTGCAGAGACAATTTAAAACAATATATATTTTTTGTTTCAGTCGAAATTTTTAAAAGAAATAAACTTTTTTAATTAGTATATAGATGTACAAATGTGTGTTAAAATTTGCAAAACAATAACGCAACGATTTTAATTTTTTTTAATTTTTTTAATTTAGACTAAAATTTTCATTCTATTGCAGGGACAATTTAAAAAATTTATATTTTTTGTTTTAGTCAAAATTTTAAAAAGAAATAAACTTTTTAAATTAGTATATAGATGTAAAAATGTGTGTTTAAATTTGCAAAACAATAACGCAGCGATTTTAATGTTTTTTACATTTTTTAAATTCAGACTACAATTTGTATCGTATTGCAGGGACAATTTTAAAAATTCATATTTTTTATCTTAGCCAAAATTTCTAACAGAAATAAACTTTTTTAATTAGTATATAGATGTAAAAATTTGTGTTAAAATTTGCAAAATAATAACGCAACGATTTTAATTTTTTTTACATTTTTTTTAAATTTAGACTAAAATTAGTATCCTATTGCAGGGACAATTTTAAAAATTCATATTTTTTGTCTCAGTCAAAATTTCTAAAGGAAATAAACTTTTTTAATTAGTATATAGATGTATAAATTTGTGTTAAAACTTGCAAAACAATAACGCAACGATTTTAATTTTTTTACATTTTTTAAATTCAGACTAAAATTTTCATCCTATTGTAGGGACAATTTAAAAAATTTATATTTTTTGTTTCAGTCAAAATTTTAAAAAGAAATAACTTTTTTAATTAGTATATAGATGTAAAAATGTGTGTTTAAATTTGCAAAACAATAACGCAGCGATTTTAATGTTTTTTACATTTTTTTAAATTTAGACTAAAATTTTCATTCTATTGCAGGGACAATTTAAAAAATGTATATTTTTTGTTTCAGTCAAAATTTTAAAAAGAAATAAACTTTTTTAATTAGAATATAGATGTAAAAATGTGTGTTTAAATTTGCAAAACAATAACGCAGCGATTTTAATGTTTTTTACATTTTTTAAATTTAGACTAAAATTTGTATCCTATCGCAGGGACAATTTTAAAAATTTATATTTTTTGTTTCAGTCAAAATTTCTAACAGAAATAAACCTTTTTAATTAGTATATAGATGTAAAAATTTGTGTTAAAATTTGCAAAACAATAACGCAACGATTTTAATTTTTTTTACATTTTTTAAATTCAGACTAAAATTTGCATCCTATGCAGGGACATTTTAAAAAATGTATATTTTTTGTTTCAGTCAAAATTTTTAAAAGAAATAAACTTTTTTAATTAGTATATAGATGTAAAAATTTGTGTTAAAATTTGCAAAACAATAACGCAACGATTTTAATTTTTTTTTACATTTTTTAAATTCAGACTAAAATTTGCATCCTATCGCAGGGACAAAAAAATTATATTTTTTGTTTCAGTCAAAATTTCTAACAGAAATATATTTTTTTTAATTAGTATATCGACGTACAAATTTGTATTAAAATTTGCAAAACAATAACGCAACGATTTTAATGTTTTTACATTTTTTAAATGTAGACTAAAATTTGTATCCTATCGCAGGGACAATTTTAAAAATTCAAATTTTTTGTCTCAGTCAAAATTTCTAAGAGAAATCAACTTTTTTGATTAGTATATAGATGTAAAAATTTGTGTTTAAATTTGCAAAACAATAACGCAACGATTTTAATATTTTTACATTTTTTAAATGTAGACTAAAATTTGTATGCTATCGCAGGGACAATTTTAAAAATTCATATTTTTTGTCGCAGTCAAAATTTCTAAGAAAAATAAACTTTTTCGATTAGTATATAGATGTACAAATTTGAGTTAAAATTTGCAAAACAATAACGCAACGATTTTAATGTTTTTACATTTTTTTTAAATTCAGACTTAAATTTGTATCCCATTGCAGGGACAATTTTAAAAATTCATATTTTTTGTCTCGGTCAAAATTTCTAAGAGAAATAATGATGAAAAACTGCGAGAATAATATGACAACGTATTGTTTATTTGTTTATACATAAATCACATTCAAAATTTTGAATCAGCTGCAAACATAGATTTTCTC
Source organism: Ocypus olens (assembly GCA_910593695.2). Lineage (NCBI taxonomy): Eukaryota > Metazoa > Arthropoda > Insecta > Coleoptera > Staphylinidae > Ocypus > Ocypus olens. The sequence goes on from OU343061.1 coordinate 48,392,697, forward strand.
ACAATTCCTTCGATTTTTGTTTTATTTATTTCGAATATTTACTTCTTGCTTAAACAGGTGACACGTAGTCATATTATTTTCTTATTTATCCGTCATTTACTTAAAAGCGACTTTAAATAAGAAATATGAATACGGGCCTAAATTAATAATAATATGTTGTATGTATGCATTAACTCGGACTGTACTGTAAATATGGTTGCATACCACGACATACCGAGAAAGCGACGCTGCGCGTCATTAGTCGAATGTTGGCAGCAATGTGTCCGACGTTGACCGATTGGCCCCGTGTTCCCCGGAAGCGGCGCTCGCTCGCCAGTTGTTGATTTCCGCGGCGCGTCCACAAAATTCCAAGTGACAGATGACAACGCGAAAAGTGTAGCGGAAAGTTGTGCCGAAAAACGCGCGCGCCTCCCACCCGAACACCCATAGTGCGCGCACGGGAAACGAGAGGGACCCCTCCGCCCGAAACACCAAAGAAAACAGCGCGCCCCCCCCACCGCCGAGCGACCCAGAACTTCGAACTTCCCGCCCGACCCCGTCCGCTACCCACTTCAGGCCAGTATTTAAAAATGGCGTCGGCATCGATTTACAAAAACTGCAACAGTAAGAAATCCGCATAGAACCACTAAAATAGCTTTCAGTAATTTCGCATCAATCCGCACACATCCCTCACGAACAGCATGCCCTCATGTAGGTACCGCCCGGTACTGCTTGCGACGGTAGTTTTTCACTCATAAAGGCCCGTTGCACCTGACATTTCCCCCCTTGTGATATGTCACAGGAGTCCCTGCGCGCCCCCCCTCACACTCGCAGCATAAACACAACAATAAAGCACCGAAACGAAATCGTAATTTTTACGTAAGCCGATTCGACGGCGGCGACCATAACCTATCCTAGCATGCACGCAAAAAGAACCCGACTCCCGATAATTTTTTAATCGTCAAATTAAAATCGAGACGTTAGTGAGAAGTGCGCTTTAAATGAAACGAGACGGATTAAGATCGGGGATGTGTGGGTTTCAGTGATGGAATTGTTGTGAACTGAAGGGCGGAACGTCAGGGGAACGTCCTGAGTTTTGTGAGTTTTACCTTTTTAACACGAAAGAATCGTAATTGTTTATTTTTTTATTGTTGCATTGAGAGTGTGTGCTGTTTGTGTTTGGATTGATTTTCGAATTATTATCGCACTTTTGAAAATCGATAATAAACGGGCGGCCTTTGGCTCTGTGCGTACGAACCAAGGGCATTGCCGTGAAATTCGGAACGTACCCGTTATGGCGTTGCCAGGTGGAACGGAATCTATCCCTACACCTTATTATTATTTGCGTAATTAATAATGGTAAAAATTAAAACGATACGTCACGCCAATCACGGAATCGCAATTCAATTATTCGCGAACTGTCAAAGTGACAGCTTGGTGAATTTTAGGCTACAAAAATGATAAAATCAACGAGAGTTGAAAGTGTCCACTTGCACCACAGTCGATTAACTTTAATCAGTGGTCAGTACCGGTTAGTACTTCTTTAAAACACATCGCAATTCAATTATTCGCGAACTGTCAAAGTGACAGCTTGGTGAATTTTTAGGCTACAAAAACGATAAAATCGACGAGAGTTGAAAGTGTCCACTTGCACCACAGTCGATTAACTTTAATCGGTGGTCAGCACCGGTTAGTACTTCTTTAAAACACAACAATTTTATTCGCAAATTGTTTACACAATAACGTATTGATCAAAGAGACATCTTACAAATTTATAACACTTTTATATTCCCGAGTTTTGACGCTTAATCGTGATTAACTGCTTAAACACGATTAAGTACTTGCGGTGCAAGTGGGCCTAAGACTAAAATCAATCACTTTTAGATATTATAATTACTTTTTTGATGGAGGGCACAAGTTGAAGAAAAATATTTATTATTAACTATTGTTAATATTGTCAACAAAACGTGCTACCATACAGTACTACTCCTAATAACGTTAATAAAACATGATACTCTATAGTACTATCGTTAATAATGTTAACAAAACATGCTACCGTACAGTACTATCGTTAATAATGTCAACAAAACATGCTACCGCACAGTACTATCGTTAATATTGTTAACAAGACATGCTACTATGCAGTACTATTGTTAATAACGTTAATAAAACTTGCTGCCATACAGTACTATTGTTAATAATGTTAGAAAAACATGATACTCTATAGTACTATCGTTAATAATGTTAACAAAACATGCTACCGTACAGTACTATCGTTAATATTGTCAACAAAACATGCTACCGCACAGTACTATCGTTATTATTGTTAACAAGACATGCTACTATGCAGTACTATTGTTAATAACGTTAATAAAACATGCTGCCATACAGTACTATTGTTAATAATGTTAAAAAAAACTTGATACTCTATAGTACTATCGTTAATAATGTTAACAAAACATGCTACCGTACAGTACTATCGTTAATATTGTCAACAAAACATGCTACCGCACAGTACTATCGTTAATATTATTAACAAGACATGCTACTATGCAATACTATTGTTAATAACGTTAATAAAATATGCTACCATACAGTATTATTGTTAATAATGTTAGAAGAACATGATACTCTACAGTACTATTGTTAATAATGTTAACAGAACATGCCACCGCTCAGTACTATCGTTAATAATGTTAACAAAACATGCTACCACTCAGTACTATCGTTATTATTGTTAGCAAGACATGCTACTATGCAGTACTATTGTTAATAACGTTAATAAAACTTGCTGCCATACAGTACTATTGTTAATAACGTTAATAAAACTTGCTGCCATACAGTACTATTGTTAATAACGTTAAAAAAAACATGATACTCTATAGTACTATCGTTAATAATGTTAACAAAACATGCTACCGTACAGTACTATCGTTAATAATGTCAACAAAACATGCTACCGCACAGTACTATCGTTATTATTGTTAACAAGACATGCTACTATGCAGTACTATTGTTAATAACGTTAATAAAACATGCTACCATACAGTACTATTATTAATAATGTTAAAAATAAACATGATACTCTACAGTACTATTGTGAATAATGTTAACAAAACATGCTACTCTACAGTACTATTGTTAATAATGTTTATAAAACATGCTTCTCTACAGTATTATTGTTAACCCTCAGGGTACTGACTATAAAAGAAATTACGTTCGGTACTGACATGGGTTAGCCTAACCCGGCGACTTTGATTGACTGTATATCGGGCTGTAATTTGTCAATTGAAACGTTTTTTTTTTCAATCGATCGGAAATTTTCTCAAAAATACAATGGTGTTAATAGATTTATTGCATTGTTGGTTTAAACAAAGATAAATTTTAAAATTTAAACAATTTGCAAAAAAAAATCATAAAAATTCATTTTTTGTTTGAAATTGCATAACTTTATGAAACAAGAATATATCGAAATTTTATAAGTCGCATTCGAAAGCTAGAAAGTTGATTTTTGAAATGGCAGAATTATTTGTTTGGATCCATTTTAAAAAGTGTATTTTTTGAACTTTGAAAATACCTGTTTTTTGCGATAGCGATGTAACGTTGCATGCTTGATTTATCGTAATAACACACAAAAAAAATCTTAAAAATAGTTCTTTTGGATATTTTTGATTAGTATAATATAAATAAATAACAAAAATTGATTATTAAATACAATATTTATTGTATAAAATTGAAAGAAAAAGAAAATTACACGGTGTTTCGGTATTCACAGCATATTTTAGCGACATGCTCTCTGCACATAGCCTTATTAGGCATTTGTAAAAAGTTTTACGGTCCAGATAATTTTCTTTTTTTCGAAAAAAAACGGATTTTGTAACGTTCGGTACTGACTGTATGAAAAATACCCGAACTCAATTTTCGAACTCGTACAACTCGGGCACCAAGCGCAGACTGACGCTGCCACCTAGCGCTTAAATAGGCGTTACCTCAAAGATTTTTCGCCCCCTAGTCCGGACACCAACCATTCACTTGGTTTGAAATGGCGCGACTTTCAAAATCTGACGCTAACCCAGTCAGTACCCTGAGGGTTAATAATGTAGTATACAGAATTATTGTTGATAACATAAACTATAGATGTCGCCTCGTCCTTAAACATCAAACTCGTACTGTAACTGAACTTACCGGTCTTGTGACGTAAATAACTATTGCAAATAACTATTTTTTTTTCTGACTGCAGCAACTGTACAGTGCTTTGCTCTTAATTGCAAATCGAGATTGATCGTTTTGGTGTTTGAATCTCGTTGGAAACCGGCCCCAAATGAATTTCCATTAAAAGTCCGCGCACTTGTCTAAGTTGTCTCCACCGAAGACTCCTAAAAACTGCCGGCGCTGAATAATTAATTGTGTTTCTTGTGGAAAGTTTCCGTTGTTTGCCGCGACGATGGCGGGCTCTAATGACGGACTTAATTAAAACGAAACGAAACGAAAGTCTTCGCCCCGACCCTCTCCATGGATTCACTTAATCAAAACAGAAGAAAAACGATACATTTTTAACAACCATCAAATAGTTCGCGGGCTTTAGAAACTCAATCAAAACACAAGACAAGAAAATGGTGTCGGTACCATCATGTTACTTTCTCCGATTTGATGGTATGTTGTATGTTATATTTTTAGAAACACCCTGTAAACACGGAAAAGACGTTCTTATAGCACTTTTTTATTATCTAATAGTTGGCATAAGACTTTTCTTCGTAACATGTTTCGTTTCTTTTGAACCATACTTTAAAAGTACTTCAATCAGTTTGCGGTACTTTGTAACGAAGAAAGAAAAAAATGCATCTATCTACAACTGTAATAATGTGACAATTTGGGAACTGTTATTCAAAAATCAAAAAATAGTTATTTATACATTCATGTCGAGAATAGGTTTAAATTGTAGGTGGTACATTCAAATTTTAAATTTATCAAAAAAACAATAGTATTTTGTTAGAAATAGAAGCTAGACTTTTTGTGACGAGTCGTCGGTACGTCTGTATCCATAAAAAGTAACCTCAGCTCCGAATAAAACACGCTGATTTTTTTTAAACCGATTTAATCATTTTCGGCGTTTAAAGAACAAAAAAATAACACGTTTTATTCGAAGCGGAAGACTTTTTGTGGCCCGTCGGAATTTGGATGCCGAGCTCGTGCCGCAAAAAGTGTCGATAAAACGATTTACTCCGTTTTTAAGCGAATCCGAATTTTTCTTTACATCTTTAAACCGAATAAAAACTGGTAACATATTGTAAACGATTCTACCGCAAACGTTGAAAATACAATTATAATTTCTAAAACAAATAAGAAATCATGTAACTTTCTTCGATTATAATGGTATCAAGGGAGCCATCCACTGTCGTACATGTGGGACGGACCACGAGTGTGTCAAGTTGGCACCCCAATGAAAAGTTCTGATAGTTCTGAATAGAATAGTTCTCAATTCAGTGATGTATCTAGAAGTACTATCAACTTTTAAAAAATAGTTCTGTAAAATTGGGCTGCCAGGAATTTTTTTTTTAAGGGTAGCCAACTTGATACCGCACCCCAACATTGTCATCGAATAGTTCTGAACCAGTTTTAAGGTGTGTTTAGGTTAGTACTATAGTTCCTGATACTTTTAAAAAAGAGTTCTATTGAATTTGCAGAGTTAAAAATTTTCAAAATATTCAAATTCATATTACTCACTCAATATTGGTCGAATCTAAATATTTCATAACAACTATGGATAGAACTCACAGAGAACTACAGGAAACACCAAACAGAACTATCCGGAACTATCAAAAATATTTTTTTGAAAAAAGTCGCAAAATAAAAAAAAGACAGTTCTAGGAGTTCTGAGTTAATTTTCTATTTCTACTCATTGAGCACAATAATTCTTTGTTATAAACAAATTCGATACAATCACGATTTATGGCATTTTTAAATAAATTTAAAATTCGATCATTTTTCAATGAGGAACACTCGAGCGCAAAAAATTAAAAAAATAATATAAAACGCAAGAGAAACGTTCTACAAAAATTCAGTTCACTTTACAAGACGTCGATCTTTTAAAATAATTTTGGTTTTTAAACATGCAGCAATTTTCAGTCGAGTTATGAATTTATGAAATTGTATGAACACTCGAGCGTAAAAAATTAAAAATTAATATAAAGCGCGGGAAAAACATTCTACAAACATTCAGATCACATCACAAGACGTCAGTCTTTAAAAACAATTTTGGTTTTTAAACATGCAGCAATTTTTAGTCGAGTTATGAATTTTTGAAAATGTATTGTTTTTTCAATGACGAACACTCGAGCGCAAAAAATTAAATATTAATATAAAGCGCGGGCAAAAAATTCTACAAAAATTCAGATCACATCACAAGACGTCAATCTTTAAAAGTAATTTTGGTTTTTAAACATGCAGCAATTTTCAGTCGAATTATGAATTTTTGAAAATGTATTTTTTTCACGAGCGCAATAAATTAAAAAATTAATACAAAGCGCGGGCAAATTTTTTTACAAAAATTTAGATCACATCACAAGACGTCAGTCTTTAAAAGCAATTTTGGTTTTTAAACATGCAGCAATTTTTAGTCGAGTTATGAATTTTTGAAAATGTATTTTTTTTTCAATGACGAACACTCGAGCGCAAAAAATTAAATATTAATATAAAGCGCGGGAAAAAAATTCTACAAAAATTCAGATCACATCACAAGACGTCAGTCTTTAAAAGCAATTTTGGTTTTTAAACATGCAGCAATTTTTAGTCGAGTTATGAATTTTTGAAAATGTATTGTTTTTTCAATGACGAACACTCGAGCGCAAAAAATTAAATATTAATATAAAGCGCGGGCAAAAAATTCTACAAAAATTCAGATCACATCACAAGACGTCAATCTTTAAAAGTAATTTTGGTTTTTAAACATGCAGCAATTTTCAGTCGAATTATGAATTTTTGAAAATGTATTTTTTTCACGAGCGCAATAAATTAAAAATTAATACAAAGCGCGGGCAAAATTTTTTACAAAAATTTAGATCACATCACAAGACGTCAATCTTTAAAAGTAATTTTGGTTTTTAAACATGCAGCAATTTTCAGTCGAATTATGAATTTTTGAAAATGTATTTTTTTCACGAGCGCAAAAAATTAAAAATTAATATAAAGCGCGGGCAAAAAATTCTACAAAAATTCAGATCACATCACAAGACGTCAATCTTTAAAAGTAATTTTGGTTTTTAAACATGCAGCAATTTTCAGTCGAGTTATGAATTTTTGAAAATGTATTTTTTTCACGAGCGCTAAAAATTAAAAATTAATATAAAGCGCGAGCAAAAAATTCTACAAAAATTCAGATCACACCACAAGACGTCAATCTTTAAAAGTAATTTTGGTTTTTAAACATGCAGCAATTTTCAGTCGAGTTATGAATGTTTGAAAATGTATTTTTTTCACGAGCGCAAAAAATTAAAAATTAATATAAAGCGCGGGCAAAAAATTCTACAAAAATTCAGATCACATCACAAGACGTCAATCTTTAAAAGTAATTTTGGTTTTTAAACATGCAGCAATTTTCAGTCGAGTTATGAATTTTTGAAAATGCATTTTTTTCGCCGACGAACACTCGAGCGCAAAAAATTAAAAATTAATATGAAACGCGGGAAAACAAATCTACAAAAATTCAGTTGACTTCACAAGACGTCGCTCTTTCAAAATATATTTGGTTTTTGAATGTGCAGCAATTTTCAATTGAGTTATGAATTTTTGAAAATGTATTTTTTTTTTAATGACGAACATTTTTTTTTATCGAGGATATTTTACATTACTGAAGGCTCTGCAAGGGCTTTCAACAATCAACAAATGTATCCCTGGCTAATGTCAAATGTTCATCCCTTAAGTTATTTCTTATCCGCGTCCTATTCCTCAAGCACACAAATTCGATTACCCTTGTATATGAAAAATGTTTTTTTTATGAACTTCCCGACGATCCTCGCCTCAAGACCGCAAAACTTTTCCCCCCTTATCCGATGCAATAATGATATCTCCGAGTCAGCCTTGTCTGCTCCGGGAAGAGATTGATGTCGGGGGTGGTAACATTAAAGATTGAAAACTTTCCTGATAAATGCTTACAGTTGAAAATCCCACACACAGCAAACATTTTCCCCGATCATCGCCGCAACTAAATGAAACTTTAATTAGACCCTCGCATTAGATATAATATTAACCCGGAGGGACGTTAACCATCACCACCACCACCACCCACCGCTGCCGGCCATCATTTTATTATAATTATCCCCGCGCCTAATTAATTTCGTTTCACCGTGATTAGGTCCCGCCGGAAACGCCCAAAAAAGGTGCACACGCGCCCCCGCACGGAATTGGGGCGCGTCCCACTTATTCCCGGGGGACCGCAGGGGAGAGGTCGGGTCGGGCGCTGGACTTAATTTGCCCGTTGCAGATGCGGAATTGCGAACGGGGATTCGGGAATTCAATGTGGAGAAAGAAAAGAAATGAGGAAAATAAAAAAAAATACAATTTGTTAACACGATTTTTGTGTGCGGTACGGGTCATATAAACCCCGTACAATTTTTTTTTTTTTTTATTGTGCTACTGCAAACCGAATGGAGTAAATCGATACCACAGATTAACTATTAATCAGTGATCGGTACCAAACAAACTTTTAATTTCGTTGAAGCATGACAAAGTTATTTAGATTATTTTAACTAGTTTTTCAAGCTTTAAGTTGCTGCATGTGAAATTGTGTTCTTTATGTGAAATAGCGAAATAAAATTAAGAAAATTAACTGGTGATGAACGATTTGCTGTCGTCAGATTTTTAATTTTCAAAAAAAAAATCGCAAAATTCTTCGAAAAATTCCCGGAAAACAATCGAAAATTGGCCGTAGATCGTAAACGGTGAGCCCCACGAAAAATACGGCCCCTACCTTTTCGACGCAAAATAAAAGTCCGAATGGCATGCTGTTTAAATTTTTCGCGTGGGATAAAAATGGCCGCTCTAGAATTTTTTTATTGAAGTCGGGGGTGGTTTTCTTTAAATAACTCTTCAAGGGTTGGAGATATCGAAAATTCGTGAGAGACATAAAATATGGAGGGGCCTTTGTTCTATAAAAATCTATGAAAATTAAAGTCGCTATTGTAAAGGGGGCGCGGCCCCGTTCGCCGAAGCACGAAAAAAGCGACCTCTGCAGAGAAAGCGTTGCAGCTCGCGAACGGAGAGGAGCACTTCCGACACAGAAGTGGCCGTTGTGCCCCCATGTATTTGGGATTTTTCGAGCCGTATCCGAACCTTCCAACTCGAAAACCCAAAAAGCCTTAGCATTTGGCGTAAACCTCTGCATCGCGAAAAATCGATTTTCAAAAATTCACCCCCGAATCTAGGGGTGAGTTGGAAAATTGCGGTTTTCACGGGACCCTAGAGGACGTTTTCGGCTTTCAGGAAAAAAATAAATATTGTAAAAAAAAAATTTTTTTGTGTGGTTGGCAACACTTTTTTGAGTTAGTAGTTCTAGGGGGTTTACATTTTAATAGTATTTGTCTTGAATTATTTTTGATTTCTCATAAAAATTTCAAATCGATATCTATAAGGGTTCAGAAAATATTTGAAAAAAACGTGATTTTGGCATTACGCGTTTAGTATACAGGGGTTTCAGAGCTCTGGGAAGGGTCAACCACGTGCTTATTTTTCAAAATTTCGAAAAATATTTTATACAAAAGTTGTGTATAATAGTGAGCTGCACGCCCTAAAAATATTTAAATTTATACAGGGTGTCTCATAACAAAGTTACAGACCAAACTTATGTTTTTTTTAAATGGAACACCCCGTATTTTTTGTCATTTTTGAATTATATGGAGCAAATAAAGGTGAGTTACTTCAATACTCCCTATACCTATTGTTTGCCGTTTTCGAAAAATTTGAAGATTTGTTGAAATGCAAGGTCTGGGTGAAATTTTATTTTTGCCCCAGTGATTGACGTTGAACGATTAAAATCATTTCTATTATTTGGTTGAAGGTTCGAACTATAGAGCCAACCATGATTTCATACAAAAAATTATACAGGGTGATAAAAAAATGCGGTAGAAAAACCCAACTTTTAAAGTTGAATAACTTCGTTTTTTCAAATGGCACACCCTGTATTTAGTAACGTATTCTAAAGTGGAATCCAATTATCTTTCAGATTGTATAAGGGTTCCCTGTTCCTAATCTCAATAGTTTTCTTGTATTCGGCGATTATCATATCAGGAATAATTATTATAATCTTTTTTTTTCTTTTTCGTGCTAAGACCTTACAGGTTTACACAAGTCATAAAAGTAATATTACATGTAGTGAAAAATAATAAAAATATAAATATTACAAAGTTACAGGGTTACAATATTACATATTAAAATTATGTTCTAGGTACTATCTGAAATATAATTGGATTCTACTTGAAAATACGTTGCTAAATACAGGGTGTGCCATTTGAAAAAAACGAGGTTATTCAACTTTATAAGTTGGGTTTTTCTACCGCATTTTTTTCATAAATAATCATCGATTCTTTAAATTATTTTAATTTATTTTTGAAACTGAATTATCTGGCCCTATTTTACGGGACATATGTGCCCCGTAATGCAGTGAACGTGTTAACTGTGTATAAATACTCATGGATTCTTTAGATTATTGTAATTTCTTTTTGAAACTGAATTGTCTGGCCCTGTTTTACAGGACACATGTGCCCCGTAACGCCGAAATTGAATCGTCCGACCCAGTTTTCAACTTCAACTCGGTGTATCCGTTAAATAAATAATGCAGGACGTCTCGTAATCCCGCCGCGGAGATATTCCTGCGGGAATTATTAATTGCGTTTCCTGAAAACTTTTCCTCTCACGCAAACTTACAAGCCCCGCCTAATTAAAACTCGACAGTAATCATCCAATCCGTACACTTACTTCTGTGCCGAAACTTTTTTTTTTGCTTTGGGCATATCACACAACAATCATTAGAAAACAATCTGCTAATGGTCGGATTGTGTGCACGGTTTTACGCACGACAAGCGTGGGAGACTTGGATCGATATTAATGTATTGAATGTTTTTTTTTTAATGATTGTAATTTACCTGCCGGTACTTTATACATTGACAATTAATCTTACTTACTTTTTAAGCAGTGAAATCGCATAATGTTGATGGCACGAGGCAGTAAAATTAATCACGCTGCATGAATAATTATCGCGGCAATCATGCTGGGCGCACAATTACCGCGGCAATTGCTCTTGTTGATATTGCCTAGCAACGCTGCACTTTCTATTGCAGAACGCCATTAATTTGTTTCCGCAACGAATATTCTCGATCTCTTCGTATTTTTGTGCGTTGCGTTGCTGTTTTTTAACCAATTAAATCGCATAATGTTGACGGCACAAGTAAATCAAATTAATCACGCTGTGTGAATAATTATCGCGGCAATCATGCTGGGTGCATAATTCCCGCGACAATCTCTCATGTGGGTATTGCTAAGAAACGCTGCACTTTATATTACAGAACGTCGTTAATTTGTTTTCGTACCGAATGTTGCGATCTCTTCGTATTTTTGTGCGTTGCGTTGCTGTTTTTTAACCATTGAAATCGCATAATGTTGATTGCAAGAGCAAGACATTCTGATCACGCTAGGTGAATAATTATCGCGGCAATCATGCTACGTGCATAATTACCGCGACAATTGCTCATGTTGGCGTTGCCTAGCAATACTGCACTTTCTATTGCCGAACGTCGTTAATTTGTTTCCGCACTGGACGTTGCTATTTCTTCGTATTTTTGGACGTTGCGTTACTAATTTTTAACCAATGAAATCTTATGATGTCGATGGCACGAGGCAATGAAATTCCGATTACATTCTAATCACGCTGTGTGAATAATTGTCACAGCAATCATGCTTGGGCACACAATTACCACGGCAATTACTCATGTTCGTATTGCCTAGCAACGCTGCACTTTCTATTGCAGAACGTCATTAATTTGTTTCCCCACCGAATGTTGCGATCTCTTCGCATTTTTTGTGCGTTGCGTTACTGATTTTTAACCAATGAAATCGCACAATGTTGCTGGCAACAGCCAATGAAATTCTGATCACGCTGGGTGAATAATTATCGCGGCAATCATGCTAGGCGCACAATTACCGCGGCAATTTTTTTTAAAGCTATTTTGAATTCTATGTATTCATTTTCTATTATCCAAATTGTTTTGTTTGACACATTTTCATTTATATATATTGCATTCTTGTATATACTTATTTATTGAGAATAAATTAAGTTTTGATTTTTGATTTTTTTATTTGAATTGCTCTTATTGATATTGCCTAGCAACGCTGCACTTTCTATTGCAGTACGTCATTAATTTGTTTCCACACCGAATGTTGCGATCTCTTTGCATTTTTTGTGCGTTGCGTTGCTGATTTTTAACCAATGAAATCGCATAATGTTGATGGCAAGAGCCAATTCAATTCTGATCACGCTGGGTGAACAATTATCGCGGCAATCATGCTGGGCACACAATTACCGCGGCAGTTGCTCATGTTGGTATTGTCCAGCAGCGCTGCACTTTCTATCGCCGCAAAACGTCATTAATTTGTTTCCACACAAAATTTTCCGTATTTTTTTGGGCGTTGCGTTACTGATTTTATTAGTAATAGAATTTATGGGAATTTCTCAAAAACTTGATTGTTTTTACTACAATTATTCTAGCGTACATTGATTTTAACAACCTTAAATTAATTCAAGAATCGCTTAAAATGTAAATAATCCTCTCGCGGAGTTGATTTTCTAAAACTAGAGTTTTTTTTTTCTGGTCCCGCGTCTCCGTCCTCTGCCAAATAATATTTCGGTCGCATCAATTGAAGTGCAAAGTTAAAAATATTCGCGCGGCCGACGATTTTTTTTTTTTTGCCAATGTTCCTCTTCAGCCGGACTAGTAATACACGTACGTGCACATACATGCGTACATTCTTTCGCGCAAAAAAAAAATGTATTTCGGGAATGTCGGGATCATAAATTTACCCGCCGCTCTCTTGTTTATAAATCCAAAAAAAAAAGGAAAACGGCAAAATCGCTGGCTACACACGTTCAAGTTCACGATGGGTTTGAAATGAAAATATTCAAGTTCATCGGAAATAGATTCGAGTTCGGTTTAATAATATCCTGAGGGTTAATGTGGAGGGAAATGATCCTGAGAAAGATTGCAAATTCAAATTGATTAAATGATTAAATGAAAAAGGTGCAAATGTTCGCGATACCGAAAACCAAAAAAGCTCGATATTTTGTATAATTTTTTTAAATTTTATTTAAGTAGGCAAAGTTGTGGATGTAGATTCGTAAGGTGTGAGCCACAAAATTTTGTTTCCGAGTTGGCCATGCCTGAGAGAGAGAGAGAGAAACATAGCAGTCATGTCTGAGATTAATTCTTTTTTTTTAATATAATTCAATATTTTCATGATGTAATAAGATGCGATATACCTCATTTATCTCACAGCCAACTCTGAAACAAAATTTTGTGGATCACACCTTACGAATCTACATCCACAACTTTGCCTACTTAAATAAAATTTAAAAAAATTATACAAAATATCGAGCTTTTTTGGTTTTCGGTATCGCGAACATTTGCACCTTTTTCATTTAATCATTTAATCAATTTGAATTTGCAATCTTTCTCAGGATCATTTCCCTCCACATTAACCTTCAGGATATTATTAAACCTTAATTACGCTAATGGAAGAATAGCTGCCAACCATCTAAATCTCATATATAAAAATGACAAAAAAGTATACAGTATTATGTTTCTACATTGTAAGGCCGGCTTTTTTCTTATTAAAAAAAAATTCAATTAAAAATTATGAAATATTGTGGTTCTAAAAAAACCCTATCTGCAGTTCTCCACTGATGAAGACCAATTCGATTTGGTCGAAACGTCGCGAAATAAAAATATTTCATAACTTGTAAATAAAAGCGGTCTACCTAACAATGTACAGAAATGCACACCGAGAAACAAATGAAAAGACTCGAAAGCTGTGGTCTTCTCCTGTCATTTTTATGAAATAGGAAGACTGTTGAACATGGTGTTCCACAAGGATCTGATTTGGGGCCATTATTGTTTTTTTTTTTTGTCAATGACCTTCCCCATTGCATCAGCCTAGATTTAATATTATTTGCCAAAGTCTTGCATTCTTCAAGTTTTCTTCAAAGATTTCGATTCTAAAAAAAAAACAAATAAATATATGACTCAGGTCTTCGTGCATTCTTCAAAGATTTCTATTCTAAAAAAATCAAATAAATTTATGACTAAAGTCTGCGTGTATTCTTCAAGTGTTCTTCAAAGATTTTAATTCTAAAAAATTCAAATAAATATATAACTAAAAACTTCATGCATTTCTCAAGTGTTCTTCAAAGCTTTCGATTCTAAAAAATTCGAATAAACATATGACTTAAGTCTTCATGCATTCTTCAAGTGTTCTTCAAAGATTTCGATTCTGAAAAATCAAATAAACATATGACTAAAGTCTTCGTACATTCTTCAAAGATTTTGATTCTAAAAAAATCAAATTAATATATGACTAAAGTCTTCGTGCATTCCTCAAGTTTTCTTCAAAGATTTCGGTTTAAAAAAGTTCAAATAAATATATAACTAAAGTCTTCATGCATTCTTCAAGTGTTCTTCAAATATTTTGATTCTGAAAAATTCAATTAAATATATAACTAAAGTCTTCGTGCATTCTTCAAGTTTTCTTTAAAGATTTTGATTCTAAAAAAATCAAATGAATATATGACTAAAGTCTTCGTCCATTCCTCAAGTTTTCTTCAGAGATTTCGGTTAAAAAAAATTCAAATAAATATATGACAAAGTTTTCATGCATTCTTCAAGTGTTCTTCAAATATTTTGATTCTGAAAAATTCAATTAAATATATAACTAAAGTCTTCGTGCATTCTTCAAGTTTTCTTTAAAGATTTCGATTCTAAAAAAATCAAATAAATATATGACTAAAGTCTTCGTGCATTCGTCAAGTGTTCCTCAAAGATTTTGATTCTAAAAAATTCAAATAAATTTATGACTAAAGTCTTCGTGCATTCCTCAAGTTTTCTTCAAAGATTTCGGTTAAAAAAAAATTCAAATAAATATATGACTAAAGTCTTCATGCATTCTTTAAGTGTTCTTCAAATATTTTGATTCTGAAAAATTCAATTAAATATATAACTACAGTCTTCGTGCATTCTTCAAGTTTTCTTTAAAGATTTCGATTCTAAAAAAATCAAATAAATATATGACTAAAGTCTTCGTGCATTCGTCAAGTGTTCTTCAAAGATTTTGATTCTAAAAAATTCAAATAAATTTATGACTAAAGTCTTCGTGCATTCTTCATGTGTTCTTCAAAGATTTCGATTCTAAAAAAATCAAATAAACATATGATTAAAGTCTTCATACATTCTTCAAGTGTTCTTCAAAGATTTCGATTCTAAAAAATTCAAATAAACATATGACTAAAGTCTTCATACATTCTTCAAGTGTTCTTCAAAGATTTTGATTCTGAAAAATTTAAATAAATATATGACTCTAGTCTTCGTGTATTCTTCAAAGATTTCTATTTGGAAAATTTAAATAAACATATGATTAAAGTCTTCGTACATTCTTTAAGTATTCTTCAAAGATTTTGTTTCTAAAAAATTCAAATAAATTTATGACTTAAGTCTTCGTACATTCTTCAAAGATTTTGATTCTAAAAAAATCAAATAAATATATGACTAAAGTTTTCGTGCATTCTTCAAAGATTTTTATTCTAAAAAAAAAAAAAACATACGACTAAAGTCTTCGTGCATTTTTCAAGTGTTTTTCAAAGATTTTGTTTCTAAAAAATTCAAATAAATATTTGACTAAAAACTTCGTGCATTCCTCAAGTGTTCTACAAAGATTTCGATTCTAGAAATTTTAAATGAACATTTGACTAAAATCTTCATACGTTCTTCAAGTGTTCTTCAAAGATTTCGATTCTGAAAAATTCAATTAAATATATGACTAAAGTCTTGGTGCGTTCTTCAAGTGTTCTTCAAAGATTTTGATTCTAAAAAATTCAAATAAATTTATGACTACAGTCTTCGTGCATTCTTCAAGTGTTCTTCAAAGATTTAGATTCTGAAAAATTCATTTAAATATATGACTAAAGTCGTCGCGCGTTCCTCAAGTGTTCTTCAAAGATTTTGATACTAAAAAAATCAAATAAATTTATGACTAAAGTCTTCGAGAATTCTTCAAGTGTTCTTCAAAGATTTTTATTCTAAAAAATTTAAATAAACATATGACTAAAGTCTTCGTTCATTCTTCAAGTGTTCTTCAAAGATTTTGATTCTGAAAAATTCAAATAAACATATGACAAAAGTCTTCGTACATTCCTCAAGTGTTCTTCAAATATTTTGATTCTAAAAAATTCAAATAAATATATGACTAAAGTCTTCGTGCGCTCTTCAAGTGTTTTAAACATTTTCATTCTGAAAAAAACAAATAATTATATAACTAAAGTCTTCGTGCATTCTTCAAGTGTTCTTCAGAGATTTTGATTCCGAAAAATTCAATTAAATATATGACTAAAGTCTTGGTGCGTTCTTCAAGTGTTCTTTAAATATTTTGATTCTCAAAAATTCAAATAAATTTATAACTAAAGTCTTCGTGCATTCTCCAAGTGTTCTTCAAAGATTTTGATTCTAAAAAATCAAATAAATTTATGACTAAAGTCTTCGTGCATTCCTCAAGTGTTCTTCAAAGATTTTCATTCTGAAAAATTTAAATAAAAATATGACTAAAGTCTTCGTGCATTCCTCAAGAGTTCTTCAAAGATTTCGGTTTAAAAAAATTCAAATAAATATATGACTAAAGTCTTCGTGCATTCTTCAAGTGTTCTTCAAAGATTTTGATTCTGAAAAATTTAAATAAAAATATGACTAAAGTCTTCGCGCATTCCTCAAGTGTTCTTCAAAGATTTTGATTCTAAAAAATTCAAATAAATTTATGACTAAAGTCTTCGTGCGTTCTTCAAGTATTCTTCAAAGATTTTGATTCTAAAAAAAATAAATAAAAATATGACTAAAGTCTTCGTGCATTCTTCAAGTGGTCTTCGGAGATTTTGATTTCGAAAAATTCAAATAAACATATGACTAAATTCTTCGCGCATTCCTCAAGTGTTCTTCAAAGATTCTGATTTAAAAAAAAAATCAAATAAATATATGACTAGTCTTCGTGCGTACTTCAAGTGTTCTTCAAAGATCTTAATTCTGAAAAATTCAAATAAATTTATGACTAAAGTCTTCGTGCATTCTTCAAGTACTTTTCAAAGATCGATTTTAACAAATTCCTTATCGTAATAGAACCAGGAAATATAATCTGTAATCTTTGGATTCTTTGTTTTCTTTTTGTTATTTTTTTAACAACGACTCGATTACTATTCACCAGTGGATAAAATTTGAAAACTGCCAAAAACTTCGTTATTTATAACAAAGACCAATAATTTAGTTGTTTAACGGTGTGGAGACGTCTCCAAAAATAACAAACTTTGGCGCATCGTATCTTTCTCAGCCCCGTCGCGTCTCGTATTGTGCTTGCGTCCATTGAAAGTTTAAGAAATTGTGCGCCGTTTTTGACTTTTTTGGCACCCGTCCGTTTTCACCTGTTCTCGAATTAAGCGCGTCCCCAATTGACTTGACCTAAAAATAATGCAGAGTAAGCGTAATTACGATGAATCCACGAAAACAAAACAAAAAATAGAATACAGAATGATAAATAAAATTGCAATGAAAAAAAAAATCGGGTGCAGTAGGGTGTATTTTTTATTTTTTTGAAAATGTAAACAAAATGCTGATAAATGTTTTATTGAATATTCGGGAATTTCGAATGTCGGCTAAATGTCCGCCTCTGTAAGTATAACATTTTCTAAATTTAATAAAGACGAGAAATATTGAATGCATTTGCAACAAGTCTCAAATTTATTTATAACATGTTTCATTAAATTTTTATTTTATTTTATTTTTTATTTAATACGGGAAATCCCTTAATACCCCTGTAATACAAAATATGCGTCATTCTTAAACTGATAATTAACAATATAAAACAGGTAGTAGTTATTACAATTACAAAAATATTTTTTAATAAATTGAATTGAAATTTTCAATTCAGTTTAATTACGAATTACCATCTAGTAACGATCACAACCATTATCTTCATGATATTTCATTAATTTCGTCTCGAATGTTTTGTCTAAATTTCTCGCGCGTTTCTGGTTTGTTGGAGTGAACCTTACTTAAATCAGGCGACCGTCGAGACCAATCGAGAACACCATGTTTTGAGATAATTTATTGATCTGTCAGTTATTCCATTGTAACATTGGCTGTATGTGAAGTTGCACCATCTTGTTGGAACCACAGTCCAAAGCATCAAATTCTGGTGTAATTTACTGTTCAGCCGATTTCTCTAGTATTGAAAATTCTATTGCATTAAAATGAAAACTCCGATATTTTTGTTATCGTACAAAACAAATAATAAAAGCATCAATAATATAAATTACAGAATTGTACTGTGTGTCCCAGTGGAGATGCAGCTCTTGAAAAATACGAATTTTCTTGAAATCGCCCATTGCACCAACAATGAGATAGGTTGGCGTGTTCCTAAGTCTGTCGGTGGTTACGTCACTCAGATTGGGTTTAGTACAACATTCAGGCAATAGATTCCGCCACTTTGACGTTTCAACCTTCATTTCTTTTTTAATTATTAATCCGCAGCTTTGCCCAAATTTAAACAACTTTGCATTTTCTAAGATAACCGAGCTACCCGAAGTGACAACCGGGGTGTAGTCAATTTAATGAATTCAATGCACCCCCGGGAAGAATTCCTTCCATACTCACCCTCCGGGTAGGCCTATAAATTACGCGCTGAATAAAAGTTGTGTCTTCAGTCCCTTGGCGATTTTGCCTCCCCCCTCTCATGTTCCGCCATCCAGGTTTTCCCGAATTTCCACGTCGTGATCAACAGGTTTTCCCCCGATAAATCACCACGCTGTAGATAATCTTAAGTACTGTCCAAAGAGAAATTGAGTTTTTATCTTCTGTTCAAATAACGTCTTAAAGAAATATGTCGCATGTCGCTGATTGCCTGAATGGCAGTTCATAGGCGACTGAGATTGATTTATTTTTGATACACACCAAATTTATATAAAACTTGGAAAGGCTAAAATATACAGTAAATTCAATACGTTGCTTTATTAAACCAATCCTAATATCTTCCTGATGTTCAAGATCTAAGATTCAAGATGCAACAGGTTACAGCATATTTTAATGTGGAATTTATTTACTTAGTGAACTCATATATACTTGACCATACTAAAAATATAAGAGGAGCCCACGGCATGCCAAAATAATCTAGCGAAATGCATTAATAAACAAAGCCGAGCGGCAGCAGACGACGACGATGACGATGACGATGTTCCCACGGAAATTCTCAACATTTATAATTGTGTGATTTATTTTCGAATTAGTAGTGAAATCAAAAATGCGATCTATTTATGAACCGAGTTAAAAAAATTAATATACACGTTATAGTCTGTTCGTTATACCGTGATAAATTTACGGTCAGGTGGGCTGGCACTCCTACACAGTCGGTAGGCTGGCACTCCTACACAGTCGGTAGGCTGTAATATTTGACCGATCGGCTCAGTGGTGTTCGTAATGTATCCTGTGCAATCCGTGAAGACATATTTTGCCACGGCGCATCGTTCAGTTTACGACAAATTTATCACGGTATAATGAACATGCTGTACTAGTGTTCTGGATCGCAACTACATAGACGATTGGAATGTTTCATGTTTGTAATAATAATAATTAGTGCATTTAATATACGTTTTACACAGGTCAATACAATAAAGAAATGCAGATATAAGTAATATATATATTTTTTTTAATTTAGAAACGGGAAACCCCTATTACAATAAAGATTTATACAATTTATATAACAACTTAAGTACTAAAAATATATGTAAAAAAAATAATGATTATATTAATCTAGTCACCATCGTGCGACATATACAAGTATACATACAAACAAAAAACTGCAATTACATAAAATTTCAAAATAATAGATATTTATTTACCGAGTTAAAAAAGTGAAGAAATTTTTTTCACATCTAACAAATGATTTTATTTTGTTAAAATGAAGTGAAATAAAAAGTTTAAGTAGTTTACGATATAAGTAACGTTATTCAGGTTTTTACAATACAAGAGAAAAGTTTAAATGCACGAGCGATGTAGGAGTTTAAAGTGGTTACTAAAGATTAGATCATTTCACTTTAAAACGTCAAAATGGGATAAAAAAACTAATAATAAAAATCACAAGCGCATGAAAACCCTTTCATGTTTTTCTTTTATGTTAGGAGTAAGATCTGCCTTCCTTGATCCTCTTGCAATGTTTTTTTTAATGTAGTTTTTAGTTATTTACAAAGTTGGTGGTAAACGATCCACATTTTTCTATTTTCATTACGTTAATCAATTTTCATTGATCCGATCCAACAATTAGATCGGACGTTCTGCGAACAAGTAAACGAGGCGAAAATGGCAAGGAAGAGGGAGGATGGCGTGAAGTCCTCTACATAAATAAGTTAAGATATTCGTGGATCCGCTTCCTTCCGTAAGTAAGAGGGTGTCGAATCGATGGGCTAATTCGAGCACCGCCCTTAAATACGATTCAGGCCAGAGGGGACGATGATGATGATGATAAATTCGCAACTTCACCAGGGAATTGCTTTCTTTTGACTACAAAATTTCCTTTCAAATTAAAACGTTAATTATTAACAGCTGTTGAGTTTGCAACAAACTGCTTCCAGGACATACACGTCTCTACAGGGTGACATTGAAAAAAAGGGGTAATGCATAGTACCGTTAAAAATAATATCGGTCCAAATCCCAATAGTTTATTATTTGCGATCAATTTGTTATAAACAAAAGCATGTTTATTATTCTGGTTTAAAAACAAACTTATCTTTATAGTAAAACACTTTTACTTTGTTGGTATAACACAAATTTTATTTTTTTGTGTTATACCAACAAAGTAAAAGTGTTTTATTATATTTACAACATGTATAACGAAGTAGAAGCCTCCACCATAAACAAAACTTATTTTTTATAAGTTAAGTTGCTCATCTTAGCAATTTTTAGAAATTTGATGTAAATATTCGCATTTCACGATAAAAGACAAAAAAAAAATACTTTTTAATATCAAAGAAAAAATATTTCCCAACATTTTCACGTTTATCTGACAGTTTGAAAATACTTATCAAATTTGTAGTTGTTTTAAGATATTTCCGCGCGTAGTAATTTTTTTTAGATTTTTTCTAATCGCGAAATGCAAATTTCGCTTTCTCAGATTTAAGTTTTTTGGGCGACCATTTTGTATACAGTTGAGGAATCTTAACTGTTTTATGGTATGTCGTAAATACATCAATTTTGAGTAGATTTAGAAAATTTGAAGATAATTCCTCACGTGGTGATATTTTTAGAATTTTTCTAATCGCGAAATGCAAATTTTCACCTTCTCCGATTTAAGTTTGAGGGTGGCCATTTTGTTTTCAGTCGGGGAATCTCAACTGTTTTATAGTATGTCAAAAATACATTATTTCTGAGTAGATTTAGAAAATTTTAAGATAATTCCGCGCGTGGTAATTTTTTTTAGACTTTTTTTAAGCGCGACATGCAAATTTTGCTTTCTTCAATTTAAGTTTTGAGGGTGGCAATTTTGTTTTCAATTGGGGATTCTCGACTGTTTTATAGTATGTTAAGAATACATAATTTCTAAGTAGATTTAGAAAATTCCGCCCGTGATGTTTTTTTTCTAGATTTTTTCTAAACGCGAAATGCAAATTTCGCTTTCCCCGATTTAAGATTTGAGGGTCACTATTTTGTATACAGTTGAGGAATCTTAACTGTTTTATGGTATGTCGTAAATGCATCACTTCTGAGTAGATTTAGAAAATTTTAAGATAATTCCTTGCTTGGCAATTATTTTAGATTTTTTTTAATCGCGAAATGCAAATTTCGCTTTCTCCGATTGAAGTTTTGAGGGTCGCCATTTTGTTTTCAGCTGGAGAATCTCGACTGTTTTATAGTATGTCAAAAATACATCATTTCTAAGTAGATTTAGAAAATTTTAAGATAATTCCTTGCTTGGCAATTATTTTAGATTTTTTCTAGTCGCGAAATGCAAATTTCGCTTTCTCCGATTGAAGTTTTGAGGGTCGCCATTTTGTTTTCAGTTGAGAAATCTTAACTGTTTTATAGTATGTCGTAAATACATCATTTCGGAGTAGATTTAGAAAATTTTAAGATAATTCCTTGCTTGGCAATTATTTTGGATTTTTTCTAGTCACGAAATGCAAATTTCGCTTTCTCCCATTGAAGTTTTGAGGGTCGCCATTTTGTTTTCAGTTGGGGAATCTCAACTGTTTTATAATATCTCAAAAATACATTATTTCTGAGTAGATTTAGAAAATTGTATGATAATTCCGCGCGTGGTAATGTTTTTAGAATTTTTCTAATCGCAAAATACAAATTTTTGCTTCTCCAATTTTAAGTTTTGAAAGTGGCCATTTTGTTTTCAGTTGGGGAATCTCGACTGTTTTATAGTATGTCGAAAAAACATTATTTCTGAATATATTTAGAATATTTTAAGATAATTCCGTAAGTGGTAATTTTTTTACAATTTTTCTAATTTCTCCAATTTAAGTTTTTTGGGTGGCCATTTTGTTTTCAATTAAGGAATCTCAACTGTTTTATAGTATGTCAAAAATACATAAATTCTTAGTAGATTTAGAAAAATTTAAGATAATTCCGCGCGTGGCAATTTTTTTTTTTTTACTTTTTAAGCGCGATATCCAGATTTTGCTTTCTCAAATTTAAGTTTTGAGGGTCGCCATTTTGTTTTCAGTTGGGGAATCTCAACTGTTTTATAGTATGTCAAAAATACATTATTTCTGAGTAGATTTTGAAAATTATATGGTAATTCCGCGCGTGGTAATGTTTTTAAAATTTTTGTAATCGCGAAATGCAAATGTTCGCTTCTCAAATTTTAAGTTTTGAAAGTGACCATTTTGTTTTCAGTCAAGGACTCAACTGTTTCATGGTATGTCAAAAAAACATTATTTCTGAATATATTTAGAAAATTTTAAGATAATTCCGTACTTGGTAATTTTTTTCCAATTTTTCCAATTTCTCCAATTTAAGTTTTTTGGGTGGCCATTTTGTTTTCAATTAAGGAATCTCCACTGTTTTATAGTATGTCAAAAATCCATCAATTCTTAGTAGATTTAGAAAATTTTAAGATAATTCCGCGCGTGGTAATTTTTTTTTGAATTTTTCTAATCGCGAAATGCAAATTTCGGCTTCTCCGGTTTAAGTTTTGAGGGTGGCCATTTTGTTTTCATTTGGGGAATCTCAACTGTTTTATAGTATATCAAAAATTGATTATTTCTAAGTAGATTTAGAAAATTTTAAGATAATTCGCAAATTTTCGCCTTTTCAGGGTGGCAATTTTGTTTTCGGTTGGGGAATCTCAACTGTTTTATGGTATGTTGAAAATACATTATTCCCGAGTGGATTTAGAACATTTTAAGATTATTCAGTGCAAGGTAAAATTTTTAGAATTTTTCTAATTGCGAAATGCAAATTTTCGCCTTTTCCGATTTAAGTTTTGAGGGTGGCCATTTTGTTTTCTGTTGGGGAATTTCAACTGTTTTATAATATGTTAAGCGTACATGATTTCTGAGTAAATTTATAAAATTTGAAGAATATCCCGCGCGTGATATTTTTTTTAGATTTTTTCAAATCGCGAAATGCGAATTTCGCTCTCTCTGATTTAAGTTTTGAGGGTGGCCATTTTGTTTTCAGTTGGGGAATTTAAACTGTTTTTTAGCATGTCAACAATACATTATTTCTGAGTAGATTTAGAAAATTTTTAAGAAAATTCCGCGCATGGTAATTTCTTTAGATTTTTTTGCAAATTTCGCATTCTCCAGTTTGAGTTTTTTTGAGTGGCCATTTTGTTTTCAGTCGAGGAATCTTAACTCTTTTATACCGTGTCAAAAATACATTATTTCTGAGTAGATTTAGACTGTTTTTAAGAAAATTCCGCGCGTGGTAATTTTTTTAGAAATTTTCTAATCGCGAAATGCAAATTTCGCCTTCTCCGATTTAAGTTTTGAGGGTGGCCATTTTGTTTTCGGTTGGGGAATCTCAACTGTTTTATGGTATGTTGAAAATACATTATTCTCGAGTGGATTTAGAAAATTTTAAGAATATCCCGCGCGTATTATTATTTTTAGAATTTTTCTAATGACGAAATGCAAATTTTCTCCGATTTAAGTTTTGAGGGTGGCCATTTTGTTTTCAGTTGGGGAATTTAAACTGTTTGATAGCGTGTCAAAAATACATTATTTCTGAGTCGATTAAGAAGATTTTTAAGAAAATTCCGTGCATGGTAATTTCTTTACATTTTTTTTAAGCGCGAACTGCAAATTTCGCTTTCTCCAGTTTGAGTTTTTTTGAGTGGCCATTTTGTTTTCAGTCGAGGAATCTTAACTCTTTTATGGCGTGTCAAAAATACATTATTTCTGAGTAGATTTAGACTGTTTTTAAGAAAATTCCGCGCGTGGTAATTTTTTTAGAATTTTTCTAATCGCGAAATGCTAATTTCGCCTTCTCCGATTTAAGTTTTGAGGGTGGCCATTTTGTTTTCCGTTGGGGAATCTTAACTGTTTTATAGTATGTCAAAAATACATTATTTCTGAGTCGATTTAGAAGATTTTTAAGAAAATTCCGCTCGTGGTAATTTCTTTAGATTTTTTTTTAAGCGCGAAATGCAAAATTTCGCTTTCTCCAGTTTAAGTTTTTTGAGTGGCCATTTTGTTTTCAGTCGAGGAATCTTAACCCTTTTATGGCGTGTCAAAAATTCATTATTTGTAAGTAGATTTAGACTGTTTTTAAGAAAATTCCGCGCGTGGTAATTTTTTTTAGAATTTTTCTAATCGAGAAATGTAAATTTCGCTTTCTCCGATTTAAGTTTTTAGGGTGCCATTTTAATTCTGATTGGCTAACATTATATATTTTGGACTGTGTTAAACAAACGTGATTTCTAAGTGAATTTTAAAATTTTGAAGATGTGTGATAATTTTTCTGGAATTTTTTTTATCTCGTGATGCAAATTTCTGTGCTTGTTTATTATTATTACATAATTTAATTTATTTCAGTTATTACTTTTTGTGGTTGTATATATACAAACATCTTTATTTAAGAATTGATACAATTCAATATAACATACATTTAGGTTTTTCCGAAATTCTTAATTGATTAACAACCGTAGGTCTTTCAGCCATGTAGTTGTATATTTTCAGAAAGCACTACAAAAACGGAATCATTTTTTTTATAATAAAACACTTTTAACTTTGTTTTGTATAACTTATATATTTATTTTTGTGACTTAAGTTTCGGTAATACACATAAGAAAAGTTTTAAAATGGTAATTGTATTACCGAAACTAAAGTCACAAAAATAAATATATAAGTTATACAAAACAAAGTTAAAAGCGTTTTATTATAATATTTAAAATGTATAACGAAGTAGAAGCCTCAAGCATAAACAATATTATAGGAATAATTTGGGTGGATGCGCCGGGAAATCCAAACTTCTCTTCAGTAGATAATTAAACATATAATTTTGTTAATTGCAGCACAATTAGATTGTGTTTCTTAAAAGCATAACGGTGGCCTTGAATACAAAAAATAATCTTCGACCGCGAAAGGTTTCCCGATCGCTGTTCTAAACATTATTATTGATGTGAATTTTACTGAATGTTATATTCGGACATTTTCCAAGTCATTAAAAAAATGGTAAGACAATTGCAATAGACGCAAAACTTTCAAAACTCACTAAAAATAATTTTGCCGAATACAAGAAAGCAATCACGCACGTTTTCTATTTTCTATTATATCATATTTTCACGGTTAAAAGTTTTGCAAATTGGGCTCGCGTGAACATATGGCGGATGCGCCGGGACGCGACAGGCGGAACGGTTTCTCCTTGAACATTATACGCAAAACTGGAACAGGCGACGTCCATCAATCTTGCGGAGGGTGCTCAAGAAACGTATCCCGAGGGGGGGGGGGACGCGGGCGTAATTAGTTTGCGATGTAATCGAAAAAGTGTCGCGGTTTCCCGGGTCTTACGTTCGCTGATGAATTACTTTACTGCTGAACCGAACGCCTTGCTTCAT
This sequence comes from Ocypus olens, assembly GCA_910593695.2. NCBI lineage: Eukaryota > Metazoa > Arthropoda > Insecta > Coleoptera > Staphylinidae > Ocypus > Ocypus olens. The sequence goes on from OU343061.1 coordinate 48,419,025, forward strand.
CTGTTAATTTGTATGTTTTAAAATGTGAAACGCAGAAATGCAATTTCAAAAAAATCCACTGACGTTTGCGTAGTGCAATATACTCAATGAATATATTTCGTTTAAAAATATATAATTATGCTGTTTTCTCTTCCGAAACGCGACATTTTTTTTTTATTTTTATCAAATTAACACATGTGGATAGATTGATTTAAATCGATTGAGCTGGTAAGCTCCCGTTGGCATGGCACGATGCGGTAAGCGCCCGTCGTTAAGTAAATTGTATAAACGAACGTTGATTACCAATGGTAACACACGTGGTTACAAATTAATAGTCGTTAAGTATATAACATTGTAATTAGTTAAGTTGAATGTTTATTTTATTAGTTTATATTTCTTTACCATGCGCTTTTTATACTTTTGTTTTCTTAATGTTTTTGTAAAAAGGATATTATCCGTAAGTAAAGTTATTATTATTATATAGTATAAACAAACCGTGATTACCTATTATAACACACGTGGTAATAAATTAACAAATTTGATTGGGTAATGAGAACCGAATAATATTATCAGAACCAGCCAGATTTGACTTGTATTATTTCGAATACTGAATATTTCCTCAAAAGAATTTTTCTTTATTTCCGAAATCTTTATGTAATCCATAAGCGTCAGCCAGTGCAGTTTTACAATTTTAAAATATCGATTATGCTGGGAACTTGCGCGCCAAGTCATTGAAAAATTACTGCAGGCCTTTCTTTGTTCGCCCTTAAACTGGAAAAGTTTCACGGGGGCGTGGAACTGCCAGCCCCTTTTCGCCCTTTTCTTTTAGAAATTACGACGCACTAGCGAAAATGGGCTTTTGTTGTCCTTTACTATATCATCCCTGATTGCGCGGCGTTGTCCCATTTGTTTCAGGTCTCTTGCGCTGTGTGTTGTAACGTCGTGCCGATTAGATGTAACTGGGTCGTGTTCGAAATTACCCCTTTTAAGTAAATTTCTTCCCCTTCGAGCATAAATTTAAAAATAGTAGCTGTTTAATTTTAAATAATATTTTAGAGAGTCAATAAAAATGTCGCGTTTCGGGACAGAAAATTGTGAATTGATCAACATATGTTTATTCCAATTCTGTAATAGAAATTATCTGCGAATACATCTCGTCCAATGATAAATCCTTATTTTTTTTTTTATAAAAGGAAAAAAAAATTCTTAAATTTTTTATTTAACATTAACAGAAAATCGTGGCCGGCCCATAAAACAACATGGGCATCGCAAAAAAAAATTATTCATCACGGTTTTTTGACGATTTGTAATTGTTTGCTGATGCAGAAAGGCATTGCGAAAATAAAATATTTTTTTTTGCAATGCCCTTTTTGAGTTACGATTTTTTTAAACGCCACCCGTGAATTAACGAGCTGTTCGATAATTTTTGTTTTTTTCGTTTTAATTTTCATGGCCTTTTGACAGTTTGTAGTTGATAAATACACCCACAGAAAGGCACTACACAAATAAAAAATTAATAATCGCAGCGACATGGTGGATGCGCCGGGAAATCTATGGCTGGAATTTTTATGGCTAACTTCTCGTCGGTGGAAATGGTCTCTCATTCATATCCATTTCCACCGACGAGAAGTTAGCCATAAAAATTCCAGCCATAGATTTCCCGGCGCTTCCACCATTTCGATGCGATTTTTAATTTGAGATTATTTGTTCAGTGTTGTTTGATTATTTTATAAATAATAAGTACCATAATGTACTATTGATTTTAATCAAAAAATTCAAAGGCTCATTCCATTACAAATCCCAATCTGGTGCGCCAGCCCCATAAATCAATAAGCAAGTGCACGTTTACACTATCCCGGTGATTCCTGCGATGGCCTTAAAGGCCCGCAGGAGCGGCATAAAAAGGGAACGAAGTGTGTAATCGATGGAGAAGGAAGGCCCGGAAAATCGCATGTTTCATTCATGGCTTTACCCAATCTTGAGGGGCGATGCAGGAGAGCTAGCTTCACGTTATGCCCCGTTGCGATTAACCCACTTCACAGATATATCTTTTCATATCCGCAGTGACTTCCAAATAATATAAACAACGAGAATATCATAAAATCAACGCGTTTTGAAGATGATGGCCCTTTTTCTCTTTACCGTTTTCGCTTCGAGGATACGATTTTTTTTTTATCCGCTATTAAATATTTTGCAAAATCTGATTTTTCCTGAAATTGCGCGAAATTTGCCATTTTTTGTAACTGAAAAACCATGACACATAACAGTTTTTGACTTCAACATAGCAAATATGAAAAAAATAAAAAGTGGTCAAGCAAGATATATAATTATAATTACCAATATTCATTACAATTAAATGAAAACATGACAGAATAATCCTTAAAAATGCGCCTTTGCAAATTACCAACTGACACTTTTCTAACTTTACCAGAAACAAAATGGCGCTGGCAAAACTGAAATTTGATGAACAAAAACTGACTTTTTGCAGAAAAATTATTGCAAATTCCATCCATGCAGATAATTGAATAAAAATGTGACAGATTAATCCTTAACAATACGCTTTTTCAAATTACCAAGTACAACTTTTCTAACTTTACCAGAAACAAAATGGCGCTGGTCCAAACTGAAATTTGATTAACAAAAACTGACTTTTTGCAGAAAAATGATTGCAGTTTCCATATCCATTCAGATAATTAAATGAAAATGTGACAGATTAACCCTTAACAATACGCTTTTGCAAATTACCAACTGCAACTTTTCTAACTTTACCAGAAACAAAATGGCGCTGGTCCAAACTGAAATTTGATTAACAAAAACTGACTTTTTGCAGAAAAATGATTGTAGATTCCATATCCATTTAGATAATTAAATGAAAATGTGACAGATTAACCCTTAATAATACGCTTTTGCAAATTACCAACTGCAACTTTTCTAACTTTACCAGAAACAAAATGGCGCTGGCAAAACTGAAATTTTATGAACAAAAACTGACTTTTTGCAGAAAAATGATTGCAGATTCCATATCCATTTAGATAATTAAATGAAAATGTGACAGATTAACCCTTAATAATACGCTTTTGCAAATTACCAACTGCAACTTTTCTAACTTTACCAGAAACAAAATGGCGCTGGTCCAAACTGAAATTTGATTAACAAAAACTGACTTTTTGCAGAAAAATGATTGTAGATTCCATATCCATTTAGATAATTAAATGAAAATGTGACAGATTAACCCTTAATAATACGCTTTTGCAAATTACCAACTGCAACTTTTCTAACTTTACCAGAAACAAAATGGCGCTGGCAAAACTGAAATTTGATTAACAAAAACTGACTTTTTGCAGAAAAATGATTGCAGATTCCATATCCATTCAGATAATAAAATGAAAATGTGACAGATTAAGCCTTAACAATACGCTTTTGCAAATTACCAACTGCAACTTTTCTAACTTTACCAGAAACAAAATGGCGCTGGTCCAAACTGAAATTTGATGATCAAAAACTGACTTTTTGCAGAAAAATGATTGTAGATTCCATATCCATTTAGATAATTAAATGAAAATGTGACAGATTAACCCTTAATAATACGCTTTTGCAGATTACTAACTGCAACTTTTCTAACTTTACCAGAAGAAAAATGGCGCTGGTCCAAACTGAAATTTGATGAACAAAAACTGACTTTTTGCAGAAAAATGATTGTAGATTCCATATCCATTTAGATAATTAAATGAAAATGTGACAGATTAACCCTTAATAATACGCTTTTGCAGATTACTAACTGCAACTTTTCTAACTTTACCAGAAGAAAAATGGCGCTGGTCAAAACTGAAATTTGATGAACAAAAACTGACTTTTTGCAGAAAAATGATTGCAGATTCCATATCCATTTAGATAATTAAATGAAAATGTGACAGATTAACCCTTAATAATACGCTTTTGCAAATTACCAACTGCAACTTTTCTAACTTTACCAGAAACAAAATGGCGCTGGTCCAAACTGAAATTTGATGAACAAAAACTGACTTTTTGCAGAAAAATGATTGTAGATTCCATATCCATTTAGATAATTAAATGAAAATGTGACAGATTAACCCTTAATAATACGCTTTTGCAAATTACCAACTGCAACTTTTCTAACTTTACCAGAAACAAAATGGCGCTGACAAAACTGAAATTTTATGAACAAAAACTGACTTTTTGCAGAAAAATGATTGCAGATTCCATACCCATTCAGATAATTAAATGAAAATGTGACAGATTAATCCTTAACAATACGCTTTTGCAAATTACCAACTGCAACTTTTCTAACTTTACCAGAAACAAAATGGCGCTGGTCCAAACTGAAATTTGTTGAACAAAAACTGACTTTTTGCAGAAAAATGATTGCAGATTCCATACCCATTCAGATAATTAAATGAAAATGTGACAGATTAATCCTTAACAATACGCTTTTGCAAATTACCAACTGCAACTTTTCTAACTTTACCAGAAACAAAATGGCGCTGGTCCAAACTGAAATTTGATGAACAAAAACTGACTTTTTGCAGAAAAATGATTGTAGATTCCATATCCATTTAGATAATTAAATGAAAATGTGACAGATTAATCCTTAACAATACGCTTTCGCAAATTACCAACTGCAACTTTTCTAACTTTACCAGAAACAAAATGGCGTTGGTTCAAACTGAAATTTGATTAAAAAAAACTGACTTTTTGCAGAAAAATTATTGCAGATTCCATATCCATTTAGATAATTAAATGAAAATGTGACAGATTAACCCTTAATAATACGCTTTTGCAAATTACCAACTGCAACTTTTCTAACTTTACCAGAAGAAAAATGGCGCTGGTCAAAACTGAAATTTGATGAACAAAAACTGACTTTTTGCAGAAAAATGGTTACAGATTCCATATCCATTCAGATAATTAAATGAAAATGTGACAGATTATTCCTTAACAATATGATTTTGCAAGTTACCAATTGCAACTTTTCTAACTTTACCAGAAACAAAATGGCGCTGGTCCAAACTGAAATTTGATTAACGAAAACTGACTTTTTGCAGAAAAATGATTGCAGATTTCATATCCATTCTCATAATTAAATGAAAATGTGACAGATTAACCCTTAACAATACGCTTTTGCAAATTACCAACTGCAACTTTTCTAACTTTACCAGAAGAAAAATGACGCTGGTCAAAACTGAAATTTAATAAACAAAAATTGACTTTTTGTAGAAGAATGCTTGTAGAATTCATATTCATGACAGATTAATCTTTAATTATTAGTAATGGTAAGTGTAATGTAGTTAAAACTTGTGAGCGAAATTTGGCGCCCAACGTGGGGCATCTGCTTTGTTCTTTTATTAACGATACAATATTTACCAAAATAAATTCATCTAATTCTTTAATAATTATATTATGTGCAATGTAATTAACACTGGTGAGGTAAAATTTGGCGCCCAACATGGGGCTTTTTTTCACAATCGGTATATAAAGCACACCTGAAACAATTGACCGTTAAAAAATATATTTTACGCTACGTGCGTTTCTAAAGTCACATTCAATCAACTAATTTTTGTTTGTTGTTTATATACGAAATTGAGTTCCAAAATTTTTCGTCCGAATTTTTCTGTCGACTTCAAGGTATTTAAACTGTGAGTGTTGTATACAGGGGCGGCTCGTTATGTAGAGTCAAGGAGCCATGGCACTACCTGTAGTTTCAAGCTCAAAATAAATCGTTCTTTCTTTCTTTAAAAAGTATATTGTATAAAAATGCAACTTTCTTAATAATCATCGTAGACTATGATTATAGTCAGTCACCATAAGGATTTTGGAAAATTTAAGAAAATAATTGATTTTTCAGACTTTGATCGGCCGTAGCGGCTAAACGAAAACTCCAAATTGAACGCGATTTGCAAATCTGTGCTCCTCGTACGTCGATTAGTCGGAATCAATTAAAATTGGCGATTTTTAATTTTTGACGAAAACCTGAAAATCTACCCAAGGGTACCCCCTTCTAACTTTTTCTCAAAAATTGGCTTTGGAATAAACCACTGGTTCGATTCCGGGTTTCTACACACCACTGAAAGATCCCTTCAAGACGCTTCGGAAAATGTACTTTCGCAAAAGCAAACGTCAAATTAAGGGCCGTGACGCGTCAGCAAAGAAAACTCGAAAATGGAAAAAATCGAAAAAATAACTTTTTTAATAATCATCGTAGACTATTGAAGTATACCTTGTTTTTTCAAGTTTAGGACCGGTTGTTCAATAGCAGCTTAAACCGAGCTGTGTTTACTTTATTTTAAGATTATAAACTACCGTTTTAGGGGCTTAAATTACCTTTAAATTGTAATTGAAAGTCATCCAAACAGAGTTTAAGATTGAACTCGGTTCCAACTGCTATTGAACAATCGGTCCTAAACTTTTTGATGTTGTAGCTTCCGCATGTAAATTTCACCCACGATTAAAAGAGAATATACAAATAACTCGTAACATCAATAATGTTTTCAATTTTATCGTATGCACCGAAAAATAAGCGAGTACGAAAAAAAATCAATGCAACAAATACCCCACTGTCCGCTGTCTGTTGCATGCTACCAGTGGAAGGGGTTGCGTGACCCCGTTGCGTACGCTTGGAGGGGGCGGGGGGTAACACCACGGAAGGAATTTTAATGGGGGTTGACGGTAGCCCCAGACGTTGCCGTTGTCTGGCGATAGGGGGAGCGGAAGCGTGGGGGAGGTAATGAATGGGGGGATTGCGGGCGGATTGATAAATTCTCCCCAAGTTTACTCATCGTGCGTTAAAAGAAGGGGGACGCTGAAAAGTTGGGTTTGTTCGGAAGTTATTACCGAGGGCTGAAAAGCTTACGATGATGAGATGTGGGCGGTTACACGGTGGATATAACTAGCTATGAACTGAAGGAAAAATTAGAGATTTTTTATTCACGCACGACTTGCACAATAATAGAAGAATATCTTGGTAAACAAAATTTTAAACTTTCAAAAGAATTGCGTACATTTGTTTGATAGCAAAAGTTTGTCCAAAATTATAGAGTAAGTCAGTTGTTAGAAACACTTAAAGACTTGTCTTTGTTCTGGATACATTTTTAACAACTGACTTGCTCTATAATTTTGGACAAACTTTTGCTATCAAACAAATGTACGCAATTCTTTTGAGAGTTCAAAATTTTGTTTACCAAGGTATTCTTCTGGCCTACGTTGTTGATTTTTGGAGTCAGCTGTATTTCTCAGCTAAGAAATTAGCATCTTGCAAAAGATATGTTTTAGGGACATGAGAAGATTTCAATAAATCTTCAGATGATTTCTTTATTGTTCATGTTCTTGCAGAAAATATATTTTTTCAGCTAAGAAATTAGCATCTTGCAAAAGATATCTTTGTCCCTAATGAGAAGATTTCAATAAACCACCGACTGGAAGTTAGCCATAAATTTCAGCCACGAATCCGGCGCCTCCACCATGTTTGACTTTGGTAAATTTCCAAGTTTTCTCTCCTAATTTACAGAAAATAGATTAAAATTCATAATTAATCAAATTGCTGTAGTGCCATAGTAATAACAATAAGCTTTTAACTTGGGATTTACCGCGATTTTTCGATAAGACATCTACGAAATTTCGTAAAAGTGTCTGGGTAAATAATTATTTAAACAAAAATTAAGAATATGTGTCGTTTTTTTTTAAACTTAAATATTGTATACAAAGCCCTGTAGAACATTTGTGGCCGAAAATATCGAACCTAAACTACGCCTAACGATGACTTTTGATTTTTTGAAAATTGACGAAATTTCGTAAAAGTGGGTAAATAATTATTTAAACAAAAATGAAGACTTGTGTCATTTTTTTAAACTTAAATATTGTAAACAAAGCTCTATAGAACATTTGTGGCCGAAAATGTCGAACCTAAACTACGCCTAACGATGACTTTTGATTTTTTGAAAATTGACGAAATTTCGTAAAAGTGTCTGGGTAAATAATTATTTAAACAAAAATGAAGACTTTGTGTCATTTTTTTAAACTTAAATATTGTATACAAAGCCCTGTAGAATATTTGTGGCCGAAAATATCGATCCTAAACTACGCCTAATGTTGACTTTTGATTTTTTGAAAATAGACGAAATTTCATAAAAGTGTCTGGGTAAATAATTATTTAAACAAAAATGAAGAATATGTGTCATTTTTTTAAACTTAAATATTGTAAACAAAGCTCTATAGAACATTTGTGGCCGAAAATGTCGATCCTAAACTACGCCTAATGTTGACTTTTGATTTTTTGAAAATAGACGAAATTTCGTAAAAGTGTCTGGGTAAATAATTATTTAAACAAAAATGAAGACTTTGTGTCATTTTTTTAAACTTAAATATTGTAAACAAAGCTCTATAGAACATTTGTGGCCGAAAATGTCGAACCTAAACTACGCCTAACGACGACTTTTGATTTTTTGAAAATTGACGAAATTTCGTAAAAGTGTCTGGGTAAATAATTATTTAAACAAAAATGAAGACTTTGTGTCATTTTTTTAAACTTAAATATTGTAAACAAAGCTCTATAGAACATTTGTGGCCGAAAATGTCGAACCTAAACTACGCCTAACGACGACTTTTGATTTTTTGAAAATTGACGAAATTTCGTAAAAGTGTCTGGGTAAATAATTATTTAAACAAAAATGAAGACTTTGTGTCATTTTTTTAAACTTAAATATTGTAAACAAAGCTCTATAGAACATTTGTGGCCGAAAATGTCGAACCTAAACTACGCCTAACGACGACTTTTGATTTTTTGAAAATTGACGAAATTTCGTAAAAGTGTCTGGGTAAATAATTATTTAAACAAAAATGAAGAATATGTGTCATTTTTTTAAACTTATATATTGTAAACAAAGCTCTATAGAACATTTGTGGCCGAAAATGTCGAACCTAAACTACGCCTAACGACGACTTTTGATTTTTTGAAAATTGACGAAATTTCGTAAAAGTGTCTGGGTAAATAATTATTTAAACAAAAATGAAGAATATGTGTCATTTTTTTAAACTTAAATATTGTAAACAAAGCTCTATAGAACATTTGTGGCCGAAAATGTCGAACCTAAACTACGCCTAACGACGACTTTTGATTTTTTGAAAATTGACGAAATTTCGTAAAAGTGTCTGGGTAAATAATTATTTAAACAAAAATGAAGACTTTGTGTCATTTTTTTAAACTTAAATATTGTAAACAAAGCTCTATAGAACATTTGTGGCCGAAAATGTCGAACCTAAACTACGCCTAACGACGACTTTTGATTTTTTGAAAATTGACGAAATTTCGTAAAAGTGTCTGGGTAAATAATTATTTAAACAAAAATGAAGACTTTGTGTCATTTTTTTAAACTTAAATATTGTAAACAAAGCCCTATAGAACATTTATGGCCGAAAATATCGAACCTAAACTACACCTAACGATGACTTTTGATTTTTTGAAAATTGACGAAATTTCGTAAAAGTGTCTGGGTAAATAATTATTTAAACAAAAATGAAGAATAGGTGTCATTCTTTTAAACTTAAATATTGTAAACAAAGCCCTATAGAACATTTATGGCCGAAAATATCGAACCTAAACTACGCCTAACGATGACTTTTGATTTTTTGAAAATTGACGAAATTTCATAAAAGTGTCTGGGTAAATAATTATTTAAACAAAAATGAAGAATAGGTGTCATTCTTTTAAACTTAAATATTGTAAACAAAGCCCTCTAGAACATTTGTGGCCGAAAATATCGATCCTAAACTACGCCTAACGATGACTTTTGATTTTTTGAAAATTGACGAAATTTCATAAAAGTGTCTGGGTAAATAATTATTTAAACAAAAATGAAGAATATGTGTCATTCTTTTAAACTTAAATATTGTAAACAAAGCCCTGTAGAACATTTGTGGCCGAAAATATCGAACCTAAACTACGCCTAACGTTGACTTTTGATTTTTTTTAAATTGACGAAATTTCGTAAAAGTGTCTGGGTAAATAATTATTTAAGCAAAAATGAAGAATATGTGTGATTTTTTTAAACTTATATATTGTAGACAAAGCCCTATAAAACATTTGTGGCTGAAAATATCGAACCTAAACTACGCCTAATGATGACTTTTGATTTTTTGAAAATTGACGAAATTTCGTAAAAGTGTCTGGGTAAATAATTATTTGAATTTTAATCTATTTTCTGTAAATTAGGAGAGAAAACTTGGAAATTTACTAAAGTCAAAAATGGTGGAGGCGCCGGATTCGTGGCTGAAATTTATGACTAACTTCCAGTCGGTCAATAAATCTTCAGCTAATTTCTTGGCTTATCGTTCATGTTCTTGCAGAAGATATATGTGTCCCTCTTGAGAAGACTTCTATAAATCTTCAGATTTCTTGGTTCGTGTTCTTGCAGAAAATATATTTGTTCCTAATGAGAAGACTTCTATAAATCTTCAGCCAATTTCTTAGCTTATTGCCCATATTCTTGCAGAAGATATATTTGTCCTTAACGAGAAGATTTAAATATCTCTGGCCTCATGGATTATAATCTGCAACCACGAGTTGTAAGGATTGAAGATCTGAATCAGATTTACTAAATCCGATGTCGATAAATCAATGTAACAGTTTATTATGGGAGAGTAAATTTTATTCGCGAACGAATAAATAATCAAACGGAGTGCGTAAATATAGCAATGACAAAGACGCCCGGAGTGGTGTTCTCTTTGTATGTGCGGAGGTTATCATTTTCATCATTTATTTATTCGTTCTCCGTGGCCTTGTGTCATTAGCATTCGCGTCTGGGCCGAGTAGTACTACGGATGAAAGTGACATGTGTCACGTGTCCGAAAATAGATCTTCCCGGCGTTTATTGTTCCGGGCGTAACATTTATGGGCCGTAACTCGGGCCACTTAACTTATTTTATGATTGACAGCTGAGAGTTTGTGTAATGCATAAATTTCATCATTGATCGTTAACTGGAAAGTAAGTGCGGTTTTATTTACATGAAATGATTCGTTGTGTAAATAATACATACTTGTTTTATTCATGAAGCAAAACCGTCCTACAGATTGTCAAAAATTATCTTGGTCGAGAGTAGCCATGGAATGAAAAACGACTGTCTTGGCTTCTGCCATCCCTTTGAAATAATTATGTAAATGTTTGTTATTCAGGAACTGTTTAAGATCACAATAAATCTCATGGCTTCGAGAGAAAGTATAGATCACTAATGCCATCATACATGCCAAATATGTATTTTCTTTTTTTTTTTTTTGTTTCAAACTGTTCGTTTACATAATTACTGATTATTCCATTAAACTGTGTAATTCTTGGCTGAAGGACTCCGGTCGATGGCCATTGTATTTATTATTTATTATAAGTACAATAAACGTTTATTATTATTCGTGACAGAGGCTATTCCATGGCTACTCCAAAATAATTTTTGGTGTAACTGCTTAGAGTTACAAAAGAACTTGTAACTTGACAGAAGCTTTTTTTTCTCTCCATGGCTACATACAACGACCATGGATATATCTCGATAAAAAAAAAAGTTCCACCCGGGCGGGGAATCGAACCCACTCCATTTGGGATCCTGCGGACAGATGCTCACGCTCTTACCCACTACACCACCAGGCTTCGTTTTTTTTTTTAAATCATGCGAAAGCAAAATCAAGTATTCCTCTTGGATTTTTAAAATAAACCCTCGACGAATATAGAATTTAACGGCATCTATGAATATACTTAAAGTGTTTTCATTCATGAAAGCTAATTACCTCACAGGGACATTTTTTTATGTCCGTCATGCAACGCCGCAGTGCACGGCATGCGCAGTCGCGCCGAACAGCTGGCGTGCGTCGCGCGCGCCCCCTGTACACCGTGCCCGTGCGTCCCGTCGGCCCTTCAGTAGTGCGGCGCGACGTTTAGGCAATCCGCCCGACAACCGTGTCATGAGTGCCGTGTGTGAGCGAAGGTAGTGAACTATGCCTCGCCGACGACGGCCATCGTCGTCCCACCACCCCTCCATCCAGAAGTCGCCTGATCGGCGAGGGTTCTCGCGACGCGACGCCGCCGCCGCCGCCAGCCCTTCGCGTATCGACGCGATACCAATAGTAGGTTAAGGTTATTCCCTATAAATAACGACGGAACGGGCCCTGCACAATCCCAGAAGGGAATCGAATTAAAAAGAAGTGCGTCTTAAAATAAATTTAAATTGTGCTTTGTTGATATCCTGTTGCGATGGAAGGATTTTGTTTATGTAACCTACCAGGGGTGCGCCGGTACCGTCCGATGCCAGTGTGCAAAATTTCCCTTCCCCAAATCGCCTTGTAAAAAACGTATCAGTGAGTGCAAACGAAATAATTTGATAATTTTGGCGCCTTTACTATCTTGCACACTTTACTGTGTAGGCGCCAGTGACGGCTCACGGGGTGACTCATGGTACGGCCGAGGTAGCAGAGGTACCATGAGTCACCCCGCGAGCCGTCACTGCTAGACGCACTCTTGTAACCCACATTTGAAAAACAATTGAACGTAATTTAAATATTAACATTTATAGTTTTATGTCAAATTTTTTTTTCAAACTCCTCAACAAATCAGAGGAAATGCGTTGTGCTGGAGAATAGATTTTGTTTTGCTTATTCTAACGTAAAAAATGTTACTTTCGCCGATTTAATAATACCACCACTTCCGGTTCATGAAATTATACCAAAAGCCATGTGAAAATATTTAGTAATTTTGAAGATGCGCACATTTCTGAATCGCCTCGGGACACCTCAAAATGGACATTTGCGTTTTTAAATTTCAAATTAGAAAGAAATCAGGACCGCGGTACTTTCCCGCACTCACACAAGACGCGTTACAAGCGAACGAGCTATAGATTATATACAGGGCTTTTATTTTAACTCTGAACATATTTGTTCATATTTGGCGACTAGAAAAAAATACAAAAACAATTGCCATCGACTTGAAATTTTCCAAAATTACTCTGAATTTACTCGGGATATTGATTCTGAAGAAAACTCCATATATCACATCACTAGATTTTGTAACAATTACATGTGATTAGAGCGTGGATTTGTGAAAAATTTCAATAATTTCGGCGACTAGAAAAAAGTACAAAAACAATTGCCATCGACATGAAATTTTCCAAAATGACTCCAAATTTACTCGAGATATTGATTCTATGAAAAACTCCATACATCACATCACTAGATTTTCTAACAATTGCATGTGATTAGAGCGTGGATTTGTGAAAAATTTCAATAATTTCGGCAACTTGAAAAAAATACAAAAACAATTGCCATCGACATGAAATTTTCCAAAATGACTCCAAATTTACTCGAGATATTGATTCTGTGAAAAACTCCATACATCACATCGCTAGATTTTGTAACAATTGCATGTGATTAGAGCGTGGATTTGTGAAAAATTTCAATAATTTCGGCGACTTGAAAAAAATACAAAAACAATTGCCATCGACTTGAAATTTTCCAAAATTACTCCAAATTTACTCGAGATATTGATTCTGTGAAAAACTCCATATATCACATCACTAGATTTTGTAACAATTGCATGTGATTAGAGCGTGGATTTGTGAAAAAAATCAATAATTTCGGCGACTTGAAAAAAATACAAAAACAATTTCCATCGACTTGATATTTTCCAAAATTACTCCAAATTTACTCGAGATATTGATTTTGTGAAAAACTCCATACATTACATCACTAGATTTTGTAACAATTCCATGTGATTAGAGCGTGGATTTGTGAAAAATTTCAATAATTTCGGCAACTTGAAAAAAATACAAAAACAATTGCCATCGACATGAAATTTTCCAAAATGACTCCAAATTTACTCGAGATATTGATTCTGTGAAAAACTCCATACATCACATCGCTAGATTTTGTAACAATTGCATGTGATTAGAGCGTGGATTTGTGAAAAATTTCAATAATTTCGGCGACTTGAAAAAAATACAAAAACAATTGCCATCGACTTGAAATTTTCCAAAATTACTCCAAATTTACTCGAGATATTGATTCTGTGAAAAACTCCATATATCACATCACTAGATTTTGTAACAATTGCATGTGATTAGAGCGTGGATTTGTGAAAAAATTCAATAATTTCGGCGACTTGAAAAAAATACAAAAACAATTTCCATCGACTTGATATTTTCCAAAATTACTCCAAATTTACTCGAGATATTGATTTTGTGAAAAACTCCATACATTACATCACTAGATTTTGTAACAATTGCATGTGATTAGAGCGTGGATTTGTGAAAAATTTCAATAATTTCGGCGACTTGAAAAAAATACAAAAACAATTTCCATCGACTTGAAATTTTCCAAAATTACTCCAAATTTACTCGAGATATTGATTCTGTGAAAAACTCCATATATCACATCACTAGATTTTGTAACAATTGCATGTGATTAGAGCGTGGATTTGTGAAAAATTTCAATAATTTCGGCGACTTGAAAAAAATACAAAAACAATTGCCATCGACATGAAATTTTCCAAAATGACTCCAAATTTACTCGAGATATTGATTCTGTGAAAAACTCCATACATCACATCGCTAGATTTTGTAACAATTGCATGTGATTAGAGCGTGGATTTGTGAAAAATTTCAATAATTTCGGCGACTTGAAAAAATACAAAAACAGATTTTTGCTGAAACATAAAGTTAGAATGTATTTTGAGTAAATTTGGAAAGTTTCAAGTACTTGGCAATTATTTTTCTAATTTTTTACTTCACTCTAAAAAAATGTTCAATTTCACGATGACATTTTTTGGTGATTATTTTAAAATTTAGTGAAGGGTATTTTCAAATTTTTGTTGTAACATAAAGTAGAATGTATTTTGAGTAAATTTGGAAAGTTTCAAGTACTTGGCAATTGTTTTTATAATTTTTTACTTCTCCCAAAAAAAATGTTCAATTTCACGATGACAGTTTTTGGTGATTATTTTGAAATTTAGTGAAGGGTATTTTCAAATTTTTGCTGATACATAAAGTAGAATGTATTTTCAGTAAATTTTGAAAGTTTCAAGTACTTGTCAATCGTTTTTCTAATTTTTTACTTCACTCTAAAAAAATGTTCAATTTGACGCGATGACTATTTTAAAATCTAGTGAAGGGTATTTTCTAATTTTTGCTGAAACATAAAGTGAAATGTAATTTGAGTAAATTTGGAAAGTTTCAAGTACTTGGCAATTGTTTTTATAATTTTTTACTTCACCCTAAAAAAATGTTCAATTTCACGATGACAGTTTCTGGTGATTATTTTTAAATCTAGTTAAGGGTATTTTCTAATTTTTGCTAAAACATAAAGTAGAATGTATTTTGAGTATATTTGGAAAGCTTCAAGTACTTGGCAATTATTTTTCTATTTTTTTTACTTCACTCTAAAAAAATGTTCAATTTCACGATGACAGTTTTTGGTGATTATTTTAAAATCTAGTAAAGAATATTTTCTAATTTTTGCTGAAATGTATTTTGAGTAAATTTGGAAAGTTTTAAGTATTTGTCAATTATTTTTCTAATTTTTTACTTTACTCTAAAAAAATGTTCAATTTCACGATGACATTTTTTTGTGATTATTTTAAAATTTAGTGAAGGGTATTTTCAAATTTTTGCTGAAACATAAAGTAGAATGTATTTTGAGTAAATTTGGAAAGTTTCAAGTACCTGGCAATTGTTTTTATAATTTTTTACTTCACTCTAAAAAAATGTTCAATTTCACGATGACAGTTTTTGGTGATTATTTTAAAATCTAGTAAAGGGTATTTTCAAATTTTTGCTGAAACATAAAGTACAATGTATTTTGAGTAAATTTGGAAAGTTTCAAGTACTTGTCAATTATTTTTATAATTTTTTACTTCACTCTAAAAAAATGTTCAATTTCACGCTGACAGTTTTTGGTGATTATTTTTAAATCTAGTAAAGGGTATTTTCTAATTTTTGCTGAAACATAAAGTGCAATGTATTTTGAGTAAATTTGGAAAGTTTCAAGTACTTGTCAATTATTTTTATAATTTTTTACTTCACCCTAAAAAAATGTTCAATTTCACGCTGACAGTTTTTGGTGATTATTTTTAAATCTAGTAAAGGGTATTTTCTAATTTTTGCTGAAACATAAAGTAGAATGTATTTTGAGTAAATTTGGAAAGTTTCAAGTACTTGGCAATTATTTTTTCTAATTTTTTACTTCACTCTAAAAAAATATTCAATTTCACGATGACAGTTTTTGGTGATTATTTTTAAATCTAGTAAAGGGTATTTTCTAATTTTTGCTGAAACATAAAGTGCAATGTATTTTGAGTAAATTTGGAAAGTTTCAAGTACTTGTCAATTATTTTTATAATTTTTTACTTCACCCTAAAAAAATGTTCAATTTCACGCTGACAGTTTTTGGTGATTATTTTTAAATCTAGTAAAGGGTATTTTCTAATTTTTGCTGAAACATAAAGTAGAATGTATTTTGAGTAAATTTGGAAAGTTTCAAGTACTTGGCAATTATTTTTTCTAATTTTTTACTTCACTCTAAAAAAATATTGAATTTCACGATGACAGTTTTTGGTGATTATTTTTAAATCTGGTAAAGGATATTTTCTAATTTTTGCTGAAAAGTATTTTGAGTAAATTTGGAAAGTTTTAAGTACTTGTCAATTATTTTTCAAATTTTTTACTTCACTCTAAAAAAATGTTCAATTTTACAATGACAGTTTTTGGTGATTATTTTTTAATCTAGTAAAGGGTATTTTCTAATTTTTGCTGAAACATAAAGTGGAATGTATTTTGAGTAAATTTGGAAAGTTTCAAGTACTTGTCAATTATTTGTATAATTTTTTACTTCACCCTAAAAAAATGTTCAATTTCACGCTGACAGTTTTTGGTGATTATTTTTAAATCTAGTAAAGGGTATTTTCTAATTTTTGCTGAAACATAAAGTGGAATGTATTTTGAGTAAATTTGGAAAGTTTCAATTTTACAATGACTGTTTTTGGTGATTATTTTTAAATTATTAACTGCAATCGATCATCCATCCTCCTTCCGCACTAACTTCTCGTGTTTCTTCGGTGTTCGGCCAAACTGTCAGTTCGATGTCAATTATCGGCGACGTGTGCTGCCGCCGCCCCCGCACGGTGGAAAGTGGAATATTCTTTTCTTGCGCAATTCCGGGGGTTTTTGCCAATAATAGTTTATCGCGAAATGTCTCCGACGTTGTGTTTTGAGACGAGGGTTTGGGTAAGGGTATTGATTAAGTTCGGGCAGAACCGGTTAGTGGTGGTAGATGGGGATGTCCCGCACTGGTGTGCAAATGTTTCAGTTATCGATATATGATTCATCGCGGTGGTGTATTACGTAATTTAATATTCCTTACAAAAAAGAATGCAGAGATATCGGAATAAAGGCCGCTTGCTGCTTCGTGTTTGTAGTAGGTATGTGCCGCCCTGGAGTCCGTAGGGTTCAACCGTTAAAGAGGGCAGCAATTTTCAAAGAAGTTGTTCATATGAAAAATATGTTGTAAATGTCATTTTAACTGCTGCTAATTATTCAATGAATAAAATAATTAATAACGTTTTGTCCAGAGTGCATAGACGGCAACGTTACTTAGCAACCAGTAAATAAATCGCACAAATGTCGGTCGCCATTATTATTTGTGGAAAAAGTTATCTGTAAGTGTTATACAGTTATAAATCGCAGAAAAAATGTGTGATGGAGATGGTAGTGATATTCAAAACAATCATTCCGATGTCGAAGAGGCCGCGGCAATGGCAATGAAAATCTTGTAAGCAGTGTGAATTAGTTAATACTAAGTTGAATCACTGGTGTACGTCAAAAAATGTCCATAACTTAAAGGAGAGCGTCTTCAGGGAGAATGGTGGATGCGCCGGGAACTTATACGCTCACCATGTGAATTCGTTTTTACTCAAATATTTTTATGGAAATTTATAAATGCGATGTATACCCAGAATATACGAATATTAACGAACATATTTCGTGTGTAATAATGTAATAAATCCAGTTTTATCTATTATCTCCGTCAAAATCTCTCGAATTTGATTTTGCGTTGTTATATCATCCAGACTGATTATCCGATCCGCTCCAAAGACCCTTACGAGACATTCCACTTGATCGGCAGCGTTTTGCATAATTAATTTACTCGATCAAAGGAAACAATTTCAGACTGTCGTTCGTACTAATTACTTAATTCTCGGCTCGGTGATCGATTTTATCTTGTAGCTGCTTAAGCAGACAACGCGAAGTGTTTGTAACAGAAACTGAATGTACAATATTAGCCCTTGACCTATCTCTAGTCGGTTTCAATTAAAATTGAAAATACGCAAGTACAGCCCTTGGAACTTTTCTCAAAAAATGCAACTTTCTTAAAAATCATCGTAGACTATGAATTCATCAGAAAGACTAGAGAAATTGATTGCCGTTAAAAAATTTCAGCTATCTTCAATAGCAAAAAAATTAGTCAGTCACCATGAACATTTTTGAAAATTTAAGAAAATAATTGATTTTTCAAACTTTGATCGACCGTAGCGGCCAAACGAAAACTCCAAATTGAACGCGGTTTGCAAATCTGAGCTCCTCGTACGTCAATTAGTCGGATTAGAGATTTTTAAATTTTTGGAAATTTTGTTAAAAAATGCAACTTTCTTAAAAATCATCGTAGACTATGAATTTGACCTTTTTTTTCATCAGAAAGACGAGAGAAATTGATTGCCGTTAAAAAATTTCAGCTATCTTCAATAGCAAAAAAATTAGTCAGTCACCATGAACATTTTTGAAAATTTCAGAAAATAATTGATTTTTCAGACTTTGATCGGCCGTAGCGGCTGAACGAAAACTCCAAATTGAACGCGGTTTTGAAATCCGTGCTCCTCGTGTGTAAATTAGTCGGATTCAATTAAAATCGGCGATTTTGAAATTTTGACGAAAACCTGAAAAACTACCCAAGGGTCCCCCCTTCTTACTTTTTCTCGAAAATTGGCTTTAAAATAATTTCCTGAAGAAACCACTGGTTCGATTCCGGTTTTCTAGACATCACCGGAAATATCCCTTCAAGACGCCTTGGAAAATGCACTTTCGCAAGAACAAATGTCAATTTGAAACCCGTGACGCGTCGGCAAAGAAAACTCGAAAATGAAAAAAATCGAAAAAATAAACTTTTTTAATAATTATCGTAGACCATTAAAGTTACTATACAACTCATTTACATCAGTGCTCCTTCTCATTTTCTAATAGCAGTTAAAGGTTTTGTTCCTTAGAAGAATATTAAAAATGATTATTCCTGTGAGGAACAAAAACTTCAACTGCTATTATAAAATGTCCGTAAAACTACTTCCACAAATAATTTGTGTGAGTTGTGGAAACTGCGCCGATTACGCTAATGGACAAACCGGAAACTTTCCTCGATTCCCGTGAGGTTCATTAGCGAAAGTGTGGTCCATCCTTACCATCAACCCGGAGGCCATTCAAATGTTTCGCCGGGGGGCCGATTACGCCCGAATCAAATGAATTCCCCGTACTTTTTTTTGTTCTTACCGGAAGACCTACCCCCGACGACATAGTTTGTGCAGAATCGCAATTTTCACAAAGGGCTGCGTGTCCGAAAGAACAAAGCTTATCCAGAATAGACGGTGAACTATGCGAGTTATTTAAGTGAAATATGCGTCGTCGGGGTAAATAACGCGGGGGATGTAAAATGGTGGAATTTTGTTACGCCAAGAGCACGTGAAATAATTACCACGGTATGTAACCTTCCGCTGCGGGAACCGGATAATTACGCAATAAATACTTCGCAGTACGCATCTATACGCAATAATTCTAACCGATGTGAAGATAGCCACGGATTTCCCGGCGCACCCGCCACCGAATAAAATTTCTTCATATTAAATGATTTTTGATAAATCAAACGCTGAGAATGTAATTAAGATAAGCCTATAGATGTAGAGTCAATCCACAATTTCAATTATTTTTTTCTCGAGTCCACGCGAACTCCCTTTTTAAAATGACAAGAATACAAAGTCCAATATGGCACTGTTTGACGCGTTTTTTAACACTAAAATGCCTGTCAAATGATGTAATTTTGACATCTAACACATTTGACCCAAACCGAGAAATTACCTTATTTTACATCAAAACAAAATTTGCTTCTTATTTCTTACATTCTTTTCCATTTCAAAGGAAATCTGAATTTTTTACGTGGAAAATGTCCAAGAAATAAAGATGCGGCTCTAAAACAACTCTCACATGATGCAATTTTGACAGCTGTCACTTTTTATCTAACCTACAAATAATTTTTTTTTCTACGCGAAAACAAGACTTAGCTTCTCATTGTCCTCACGCGGAAAATGTTCAAAAAATAAAAATGCGGTACTAAACACCTGTCAAATAATGCATTTTTGACAGCTGTCACTTTTTATCTGACTTAGAAATGTTTTTTCCACATCAAAACAAAACTTGGCTTCTCATTGTCCTCACGTGGAAAATGTCCAAGAAATAAAGATGCCGCTCTAAAACAACTCTCACATGATGCAATTTTGACAGCTGTCACTTTTTATCTAACCTACAATATTTTTTTTTCTACGTGAAAACAAAACTTAGCTTCTTATTGACCACATTATTTGCAAGTTGAACGTGAATCTGTACTTCTCACGTGGAAAATAGACAAAAAAGAAAGATGCGTTGCTAAAGTACGTGTCAAATAATCTGACTTTATTTTTTTTATAATTTTTACATGAAAACAAAATTAGCAAAATTTTATAGAAAATCCGAGCTTCTCGCATAGAAAATGTTTAAATAGAAATGATGCGGTACCAAAATTTCTGTTTAATGACGTTATTTTGACAGCTGTCATTTTTTATCTAACCTAAAAATAAGTTTGTTTTTCTACATGAAAACAAAACTTAACTTCTCATTGTCCGCATTATTTGCAATTTCAAAGTGAATTTGAGCTTCTCGCGTGGAAAATGTACAAGAGAGAAAAATGCGTTGCTAAAATACGTGTCAAATAATCTAACTTTGACAATTGTCACGTTTTACCGAACATGGAAATAACGATTTTTTACATTAAAACAAAATTAACTTCTCATTTTTAAGCAATTTTAAAGGAAATCTGAGCTTCTCACGTAGAAAATGTTCAAATGGAAAAGACGCGGTACCAAAATACCTGTTTAATGTTGTTTTGACTGCTGTTATTTTTCCTCTAACCTAAAAATAAGTTTGTTTTTTTCATGAAAACAAAACTTAACTTCTCATTGTCCGCATTATTTGCAATTTCAAAGTGAATTTGAGCTTCTCGCGTGGAAAATGTACAAGAGAGAAAAATGCGTTGCTAAAATACGTGTCAAATAATCTAACTTTGACAACTGTCACTTTTTACCCAACATGGAAATAACGATTTTTTACAAGAAAACAAAATTAACTTTAAGCAATTTTAAAGGAAATCTGAGCTTCTCACGTAAAAAAAGACGCGGTACCAAAATACCTGTTTAATGATGTTATTTTGACAGCTGTCAATTTTTATCTAACCTGGAAACGTTTTTTTTTATATACATGAAAACAAAATTATCTTACATTGTTTGCAATTTCGAGTCGAATCTGAGCTTCTTTCGCCGGGGATGAACAAATGCAGTACAAAAATACCTGTCAAATAATGTAATTTTGGCAGCTGTCACTTTGCGCGTTTTTTGCATACAAATAAAATTATCTTTTTATTTTTTACATTATTTGCAATTTCAAAACGAATTTGAGCTTCTTACCAACAAAATATTGGGGGAAAACAGATGCGGTACAAAAATACGTGTGAAATAATGTGATTTTGGCAGCTGTCACTTTGTGCGTTTTTTGCACACAAACAAAATTATATTCTTAGTTTTTACACTATTTGTAATTTCAAAACGAATTTGAGCTTCTTACCAACAAAATGTTGGGGGGAAAACAGATGCGGCACAAAAATACTTGCGAAATAATGTAATTTTGACAGCTGTTACTTTGTACCTAACTTTTTTTGCATAAAAATAAAATTAGTTTTTCATGTTTTACATTCTCTGCAATTTCAAGGGAAATCTGACCTTCTCACTTGAAAAATGTTCAGGAAATAACGATGCAGTGCGTTTTAAATAAAGCTGTCACTTTTTATCTGACCTAGAAATAAGTTTTTTTCTACATACACGAAAACAAAATTTGAATTTGAGCTTCTCGCGTGGAAAATTTACGAGAAGGAAAGATGCGTTGCTAAAATTCGCGTCAAATAATCCAACTTTGACAACTGTCACGTTTTACCTAACCTAGAAATAATGATTTTTTACACGAGAATAAATTTAGCTTCTCAGTTTTAATCGATTTTAAAAGAAATCTCAGCTTCTTACAAAGAAAATGTTCAAATGGAAAAGTTGCGGTACTAAAATACCTGTTTGATGGTGTTATTTTGATAGCTGTCATTTTTTATCAAACCTACAAAAAAGGTTCTTTCTACATGAATACAAAACCAGCTACTCATTGTCTATTTTATTTGCAATTTAAAAGTGAATTTGATGGAAATGCGCGTTGCTAAAATACGTGTCAAATAATCCAACTTTAACAACTGTCACGTTTTACCTAACCTAGAAATAATGATTTTTTACACGAGAATAAATTTAGCTTCTCAGTTTTAATCGATTTTAAAGGAAATCTCAGCTTCTTACAAAGAAAATGTTCAAATGGAAAAGTTGCGGTACTAAAATACCTGTTTGATGGTGTTATTTTGATAGCTGTCATTTTTTATCAAACCTACAAAAAAGGTTCTTTCTACATGAATACAAAACCAGCTTCTCATTGTCTATTTTATTTGCAATTTAAAAGTGAATTTGATGGAAATGCGCGTTGCTAAAATACGTGTCAAATAATCCAACTTTGACAACTGTCACGTGCGAAATTTTTTGAAAAATTCTTGTAGTCCAAGGACAACTGTGAGAGGCACAGGTATCACTGGAAGAATTTGTGAATAAATATAAACCTAAAATATAAACCTGTAGTGATTCTTGACTGTTAGAAAACTTGTAAAGCACCCAAGAAATAGTTGTGTTTAGCACTAGGGATGACTAGATGGCGTTAAAACCATTTGGTAATTGATGCTACGGATGCGGATGACCCCTCTTGATTTCGGTTTCCGGGAAATGTCTATATAAATAATAAGTGACCTCAGGTATTGACCGTACAATTCTATACGGCACGATGTATGCAACCCGCAGCAAATAAGCCGCCAATTAACAGCCGGTAATACGTCCCTAATAAGAAGGGCAAACGCCGATTCCTCTTCATAAAGGCAACAATGGCGTCCGCAAAATTGAATTTCCTCCACTCGAACGGGCGTGCACAAGACATTTCATTGTTGGCTCGATACACGCATTAATCAGGGCGGCTATTTTCGTTAACGGATAATTTCACCTGTCAGTCATGTAATTTCTATGGCTGGAGGGGGTAAAACTTTGCCGTTTAATGAATGGTGCGAATAATATCGCCATTACTCGTCTGCTCGATCGTATGAAGCCAGAAGGTTGAAAAAAGGATTTGGCTCCTCAAAATTCGATTTTTTTAGAAAAAAAAAAAAATTCACCAGATTAACTAGCGCCGCCACAAATAAATACAGCTATTGTCTCTAAGACGAGGAAGTTTAGGGGTTGGAAATTTCATAATTTGACATTTTGAAGAAAAAAAAAACTATAACGACATTATCTAGCGCCATAAAGAAATAGAGCCATCGTCCCTAAAACGAGGGAGTTAAGGGGATAGAAATTTAGAAACTAATGCACCAAGGACATTAGCAAGCGCCACCTAACGCCGCCACAAAAAATAAAGCTGTGGAGTTAAGGGGCTGGAAATTTCGTAATTCGACATTTTCGAAAAAAAAAAACTATTGAGCCAGAAGGACCTCAGCTAGCGCCACACTTTCGTTCGGCACTTTGGGCATGGTCGGTAGTATGAATTCGGCACTTTGGGCCAAATACCGATTCGGCACTTTGTCCCGGACCCTTTGAAAATAACTACTGTCAAAAATTGACGTCGGTTTCGTTTTGCGGGGCGTTTTATTTTCGCGGTTGTATATTATGAAAGTGTCTGTAAATAAATGATTAGGTAACGTAATTGGGTCAGGCCAGGTCGACGGCATTTCCGACGCTCCGGACGTTATAAACGGGGCGTCGGATTACGTCCTGTGGACGGCTTTAACATTGACATTTTTGAGTGTTCGGATTATGCGAACGGGAACAGCTTACATTTCTCCACCTCGGCGCTTAATTCTAAACCAGAACGACCGAGTGATTACAAATTAATGATTTGGTGAATATTTTGAAGTGAGTAAATAAACCTGTTGCAGATTGTTGTTAACTAAAAGGTTGGTGAGATTAAATAGTAGTCGGTTTGCTTGTTAAGGAGATTCACCCGTGGGATTATGGCGTGTTTAAAAGTTTACAACTACTTCACGAGATTGCAATTATGCAGGATTTTACGATAATCTACGTCCGGGATTTGATTACTACATTATAAATGGTTTTTAAATCAACTGGATTAAGACGAAAAGCGCGAAAATGTTCTGAAATGCTAATTGATACACTTCGTCGTGTCTGACCGCCATTGCGTTCAAATCAGTGGATTTCGTATACACCGGATAATTTAACACGAATCGATACACTTCTTCCAGTCTGACCACCTTTGCATTCAAATCAGGTGGATTTCTTATGCACCGGATGATTTATTAAGAGCATTTAATATCGTGTGAAATTAGCATTTGAGTTTCTTTAAAGGTCTGAATCCGCAGATCGCGTTCGCGGATTGGTTTTATCATCCGCCCGGATTTGACCCTTTTTTTGGATTAACAGCGCAATCTCTCCGCCGGGTAATCGTGGAGAGGGACGTGAGAAAGCTTCTGGACCCGCGGGGTGAGGGAAAGAGGGGGATGATTGATAGTCACTTTTAAATCGGAGCGTGCCGAATGAGAATTGATACGTTTCGTTACATTCGGCTTCGTCCTTCTGCGCTTTATTCTCGTACGGGTAGTTTTTTTTTGGGTTAATGGGCGATAAGAAGAAAAGTGCTCATTAATCTTGGATGTATACAGGATTGTTTTGTATTTTTTATATTATTTGTACTTATTATAATATGGTAATATGAAATAAATAGACCTACAAAATAAAAATTAAAAATAGAAGTTCAGAATCTTACGATAGTTTTTCGTAAGCCGGTATTATATTTTTAGCTGTTTAAACGTTCTTTACGCGTGCCATTGACTGTCTCCATGAGTCACCGAATACATTTTTAATTGTTATTGAAATGGAGACTCGAAAAAAGAATTTAAGATGAAAGTAAAATAGAAATCAATTAGTTTAATAAAAATATTTAACTGGATTAAGACGAAAAGTGCGAAAATACGAATTGATACGCTTCGTCCTGTCTGACCGCCATTGCATTCAAATCAGTGGATTTCGTATGCACCGGATAATTTCCTAAGAGGATCTAGTTACGCTTTATAAATCTTATGCAAGGGCAGGCACCAGACAGTAATTAAAAAATATATATATATATATATATATATCCTCAAATGTACAAAATGAACATTATTCCCACTCCCACAAATTTCGTAACAAAATCTGTTCCTCATTATTTACAAACGGCAATTATTCGCGGCGTAATATACATTGGAAATTGAAACTGCTCGCAACGAACATTGACGCGAATTAGGGGTGACGGGTAGCGGACGGGGCGGTTCAAATTCCATCAAAATACATTTCCCGTCAAACCGTATGACCTAATCGAATCACACATCGGACCCTATTTCCGCAACGCAACGTTCCTGCAAATTGTTTGCGAAGTGCTCTCGTGACGTAATGAGGGTAATTGTATATACCTGGCAAGAGTATAATTAAAAAATCATTATTCTGTCATTATTAAACATTCACAGCATAAATATGCATTTGACAAATTAATCGTAGATGCAGTTTGTCATTATTTAACGAGAATGTCATGTAAGCTATTATTACTCGCGCATCACGAGTGTAAGAATAGCTGTTATAAGCGAGTCAAACATAATATTTAGTGATATTATTTGACTCGCAAATAACAGCTATTATTAGCAACCCGAATAATAATAGCTATCTTTTGCGAGTCGAATAATATCGCTAAATAACACATTTGACTCGCGTGTAATAGCTATTATTACACACGCATGAGTGAGGCATTTTCAATACGAGTAATAATAGCTATTATATGTAGTGATATTATTCGACTCGCAAATAATAGCCATTATTACTCAGGTTACAAACGCCTCATTCATGCGAGTGTAATAATAGCTAGTATACGCGAGTCAAGCATGATATTTAGTGATATTATTTGACTCGCTAATAATAGCCATTATTACTCGTGTTGCAAACACCTCATTCGTGCGATTATAATAATAGCTATTACATGCGAGTCAAGCATGATATTTAGAGATATTATTCGACTCGCAAACAATAGCTATTATTACTCGTGTTGCAAACGCCTCATTCATGCGAGTGTAATAATAGCTATAACATGCGAGTCAAATATGATATGTAGCGATATTTTCTGGCTCGCGTATAATACCCATTGTTACTCGTGTTGCAAACTAATAATAGCCTGCATAACGTGTTGGTTAACACATTAAGCCCGGACATGCAGTGCAAAATTCTCGAACCAAATTTCGTTTCGTTCTATGCACGACAAAAAGAAAATGCCGGACTGAGAGCATAAAATGGTCCGCGCATCGCATGCCATATATTCAGTAGGCGAATATTCTAAAGAAGCGTGACACCGCTTTTTTGTCACGCCGTCCGGGGGTCCGGCGAAAGTGAGTCACACCGGGCTTAACGTATTAAATATTATGCTATGACAGATTGTATCTATTTTCCGCTTTATCGCGACACCAGTTGACAAAATAAAATGCATTTATCCTCTAGACTAGCGTGACATCACGTTGATGACACGCCGTCGGGATGGCCGGTGAAAATGAGGCACACCGAACTTAACGTGTTAAATATGGTGTAATAAGAAAATTGTATCTGGTTCTGCCTTATTAGCAAAGACTGTTTTTCCTCTTGGCGTAATAATCTAGACTGGCGTGACATCGCGTTGATGTCATACGATATGTTATAATGACAATTTGTATCTGCTTCTCCTTCATCAGCAAACATTATTTTTTTCGCTTTATCGTTACAAGATAAAAGGCATAGATCCTTGTGCTGCAGTAATAGAGACTAGCGTGACACCGCGTTGATGTCACGCCGTCCGGAGGGCTTAGCATGTTTAATATTATGCTATAATGTCAAAAAATAGCAAAAAATTGTTTTTCGCTTTATCGTGGCATCAGTTCACAAAATAATATGCATCGATCCTTGCAGTGTGGTGATCCGGGCTAAAACGGATTCAGTATTAACTGTCCCTCGTATCTGGCCGGCGGCGGCTTAGTTCGTTAGATAATTGATCCCAATCAGAGTGTGCTTCATGAGCTGTTGAGCATGCACCCCACCCCTCAGGTGTTTCATTTCAATTAAAGTGGCGCCGAGGGTAAGATCGATGTCCGGGCCTACGGTAATTGTACATCAAACATAATTTGTACCATTGGTACACAATGTATAGAAAATTTGTAATTGTTGTATTACCTATTTTAATGG
Source organism: Ocypus olens (assembly GCA_910593695.2). Taxonomy (NCBI): domain Eukaryota; kingdom Metazoa; phylum Arthropoda; class Insecta; order Coleoptera; family Staphylinidae; genus Ocypus; species Ocypus olens. Next base: position 48,446,699 of record OU343061.1, read on the forward strand.
AAATTATATCGTGTGAGCCACAAAATTTTGTTTCAAAGTTGGCTGTGAGATAAATGAGGTATGTCATGAGACTAGATTAGTTCAATTGAATATTAGATTTAAAAAAATGAATAACTATGTTTCTCTCTCTCAGGCATGGCTCAGAAACAAAATTTTGTGGCTCACACCTTACAATAATTTCGTGCATAACAGCATGTCTAAATAAATGTTGTACGAATTTGTGACAGGTGGCTCAATTTGAACCAGCAAATTACATCGAAAGAAAACAAAATTTTAAGTTTTATAACAGCCTGGTTTAAGACTTAAAACTTCAAAATTATATCGATAACCTCAGTTTTGTTTGATTCACAACTGAAAGCGATGCAATAATGAGCGCATTACGCAACGTCGCAATCATTTTTCGAATGTTACCCCACAACATTATGCGTTATGCGGTGTTATAATGAGCGCATTACGCAACGACTTCTGGCGTGCAATCATTTTTCGAAACAATATGCCGTGTGTATAACGAACAATATTGCGTTTTAAGTCGATTCTGATGCACTTCAGGTTTAACATAATCTCGCCAAAAATAATCCAAATCCGTCAAATTTAGAGAGCGCGCAGGTCGATCTATCTGTAAAAAAATTTGAACCGGAAAGATTCCCTCTTATACAGGATGACATAGAACAAACTGCAATGCATAGCACCACGCGATAAAGGACCAAAAAATAATTTTAAAAAATCCTATACACTAATGTCCGATCGCTTTTTGTTTTCAAGTTACAGGCTTTTATGTTTTTTTTAAATAATTTTAATAAATTAAGAAGGTTTTTATTAAATACAACAACATTGAAACAATGTAAGGTATTAAGTTCTACAGATGTTCAATTTGACTTTGTGCTTGGATGCACATTTCTAATCTTCGTATTAATGATTGAAATCTTTGAAATATATTCGGATTATTACGAAATGTCTCAGCAGACTCTACAATTCTGTTCCATAATTGCTCTTCAGTGTTTATTTCTACGGCATACACTTCATTTTTCATAAACCCCTAAAATGAAAAATCGAGGGGGTTACGATCGGGAGAACGAGCTGGCCATGGTTAGTTCCCCCTGCGACCAATCCACCTATTTCCAAATCTTCTTTGAAGAAATTAGTTTGACATTTACTAACATTTTGTTTCATGAAATCATGGTCTGCCTTCTTAATTTATTAAAATTATTAAAAAAAAACATTAGTAACTTGAAAACAAAAAGAGATCGGACACTATTGTGTAGGATTTTTTTAAATTATTTTTTGGTCCTCTATTGCGCGGTGCTATTCATTGCAGTTTGTTATATGTCACCCTGTATACAGACCCATTTTGACTAGGATCTTACCGGGTCGCCCAAATTCTTTGCAAAGTGATCAATCTGCGTGCTCTCCGGATTTGTAATTGTAATTTGTAAAAATGGAACTTTCAGCCACGAATCCGGCGCATCCACCATTTTTGCGTTTACTAAGTTTCTAAGTAATCTCTACTGATTTACTGAAAATGAATAAAAAATCATAATTAATCAAATAGAAGTGATTCTATAGTAAGCTTTTAACTTAAGTACTTGTTACTTTCTCCGACTTGATGATATCATTTATATTTACGCTTTCGTGGTTTATTTTCAATTTAAATCATATTTTAAATGTACATCGAACGTTTTGTGGAGTCGGATGAAAGTGACGTTTAAAACGTCAAAATTATGAAAGATAGAAAAATTTCTCTTCAAATTAAAAAAATCAGTTTACTCAAAAACTAAACAGATTTCGAAAAATACTTATTGTTTATAAGTTGTTCATTTTTGCATTATCTACAATTATTATTAGAATAAATTTTCTGTAACTATTATCGTTTCATAATTATAACAATTTATGAAAAATATTTTTCAATCAAACATGTTAAATTCTTTGTTGTCTTCAATATTTATTTAAATACTTTTGTGATATTTTTCATATTTACAAAAATATTGGAAAAAAACAAAAAACAGTTAAGGTAATCACCCACTTCCGGTGTACGAAATTTTACCAAAAGCTTTTCAGTTCTTCGGATTATCAAATAAGACATATGTTGAAAGTTTCATATCAATTGCTCTATTAGTTTTTGAGATACACCGGAAGTGGTGTTTTTTTTCCAATATTTTCTTAAATATGAAAAATATCACAAAAATTCTTAAGCAAATATTGAAGACAACAAAGAAATGACCAACTTTGGTTTCAAATTATTTTTCATAAAATCATTGTTATTCGAGAAAAAAATCCAAGACATTTTCTTATTTTTCTTGAAATTTTTCTTATGTAAAGGAAATCAAGTTTTATGCCGTTGAAAAGAGAAAAAAAAACTCTATCAAATGACTATAAAAAATATGTTCCTTGTCATTTAAAAAAAGGTAAGTGTTATTCGTTACGCTTTTGTTTATAGCAAAAAAATAAAATTGATGTATCCAAGGTGGTGGATAACCAAGTGTCAAATAACTTCTATTTAAAACTTTTTTCTCTAAAGTGGATATTTATTGAGCTATACGGGATATTCCATACTTTTCGGACACCCTGTATATTATATTATTATTTTCGTTTAAATAAATTTTTAATGCATCTGAAATAAGTCAGGCTTTCTAATTTTAATGATGACTTTGCATGTTGCATTTCCTTGTGTGCCCCAATACGTTTTGATATAAATGCATTCCACCACCCCATTTCGTTAAAAATATCAAATATTTATCCGCCCCTAAAAGATAATAACGTTATCGGCTGCCCATAATTACAACCACATTTTAGTCATATCAAACGGTTATTACGATTTATTTCCACGATAAAGCATCTAAATGTGGAAATAACGATAAATGTATTAATAGGCAAACGATACACACCCCCGCGTTCATTGCGAGCGGGTGCGGGGGCGGAACAGGGGGGTGGCGGCTGTTTTATCGATTCAACTTCACTTTTACGTTCGCATATTTCATCGCGAGAGCTGGGTGTGGATGTTCCCATATAAACATTCTCCACATGCGCACACCTTTCAAAAATTCCAGATAAAACGTAGGTAACGAAGATTAGCGATTAAAACGCGTACGCCCATGGAATTTTACCAAAAATTTCAACAGCCATTATTCGAGATAAAAAGTAGATAACAAAGATTCACGGTTAAATATTAATTTTTATCCAACGCAGCAGCAGCGGTGGTATTTCTTGGAATATTTGATTTATTCTCTGAACCATTCCCTTTGTCCGATAAACCGCTCGCTGTATCTTTTGAAATGTTGCTTTTATCAGCTTAAGTTTTAGTTTCATCAGTAGTAGTTTTGGCTTTAATTAGTTCTTATTAGTTTTTCCAGCTGAAGTTTTAGCTTCGACGTTTTGTGATGTAAAGGGTGCCAAAATTTAAATTCGCAATAAATCACAAAAAATAACTTTGATATATTTTAATTGAAAATTTTGTCGTACTAATTGAGTAAGAAAAGTTTGACAGCCCAAAAAAACCGCTATAAAGGGGCGTCGGCCGACCGGCACAAAAAATTCGCCCAAAAATATGAGGAGGATTTTGAAAATTGCGTCCCCCGAAACTCACCCTTAAAAATTGTTAGTTTTTGCGCGCAGATCGACGCCCAGATAACCGGGCAAGCTTTTAGAACCGGCCCCGTCGTTTTGCTTCACCCCCACCCCAGGGGGCGATTTTTCAAACGCAAATTTTCGATTTTTGCACGTTTCCAAAAAAAAAAAATATCTCCTCCCTAACCGCCGGAGCTGGACGATCCCGGTATATCTTAAAATAATCTTAAACAAAATATCTAAAATTGATCGGGCCACTTTTTTGAATTTTGGCCCCGTTTCCGAGATATGATTTTTTTTAAACCAGGTAAAAAAAAAATTCTTCTTTTAAGGACGTATTTTTTTCTTTTCAAGTCGAAAAGTTGAAACTTTCAGGGGTGAAAGAAGCGATGACTGGCTTTCATAGAGAATTTTTTCAAAATTTTTGGAACCACCCCTACGCGCCGTTTGCACCCTCAGTGTTCGTTTTTCTTCTTTTAAGGACGATTTTTTTTCTTTTTAAGTTGAAAAACTGAAACTGCGTTTCTCGAATCATTCTTCAAATTGGGTAAAGTAAAATACTGGCTTTGTAGACTGCAAGACAAGCACACCGGAATGATGTTTTCGGTTAGCACCGATTTACACCACGAACGGGTCTTGTTCCGAAACGTTCGCACGTCCTCAGTAATGCGAAATCGATATTTGAAGGACGAACGTTGAGGGGGCGGATACCGCTCACAAAAGGCATAAATCAACGTGGTGCATCCGCTAGATTTTCAGTGGGGCGAAGGCCGCGATCATCCCCGAATAAACTCGTCCCATCACCACAAAGAGCGCGATTCTAGTAATCGAATGTAACATTGAGTTATTACAAAAAGGAAGCGAGGGTTGATATTTAAAAAAAAATGTAAAAAAGGCAACGGAACTAACGTAGCATTGAGAATTATGACTTGAAATTAATCATATATACAGGGTGTTTCTAAAAATACAACATTTCAGAGGCTATGATTGTTCGATTTTGAGAACACGTAAAGTAGACTTCTTGACCGACAAGAAATTAGTCATGAATTACCAGCCACGGATTGTCCGGCGCCTCCACCAAAATAATTTAAAACAATTTGCATATCACAGCTGGAAACAAAACAGCAACACAAAATTTAAACGGAGGAATGTGCTATAAATTTATCTATTTACTGATGGTATCAATTTTTTAAATGAAATGCTCTATTTCTTATTGCATCTGTATAGGTTTTTTCGATACCTTTTCAAAACACTATAATTTTATTCATTTTGACATTTTTTGCGACTTCAAATTTGAAAATTTGAAAAAATATTAAATGGCAATTTTTGTCCTTGAAAAAAATTCAGCAACTTTTCAGAAGAGTAATCTTTATTTAAGAGTTTATTTCATGAAGATATCTTCATTTTTTGCAAGAATAATCTTACCTTGAAGAAATCTACGATCTGTCGTAATTTGTTGATTAAAAATCTTCAAACAATATGAAATCACAATTTTAGTTTTTGAAGAAAATTAATCAAGTTTCTAGAAGAATATTCTTTCCTTGAGAGTTTATTTCATGAAGATATCTTTATTTTTTTCAAGATTTATCTTACTTTTAAGAAATCACCGTTTTTGCAAAATTGAAAATTTGAAAAAATATATTAAATCGCAAATTTTGTCCTTGAAAAAAATTCAACGACTTTTTACAAGATTAAACTTTATTTAAGAGTTTATTTCATAAAGATATCTTCATTTTTTGCAAGAATAATCTAATTTTGAAGAAATCTACGATCTGGCGTAATCCGTTGATTGCGAGTTAAAATTTGAAAATCTTCAAAATATATTAAATCACAATTTTAATTTTTTTAAGAACGTTCAGTAACTATCTAGAAGAGTAGTCTTTCTGTGAGAGTTTATTTCATGAAGATATCTCTATGTTTTCAAGAAATATCTTATTTTTTAAAAATCACCGATCTTCAAATTTGAAAAAAAAATATTAAATTCCAATTTTTGTCCCTGATAATATTTATGAAGATATCTTAATTTTTTCAAGATTTATCTCATTTAAAAAAAAATCAACGATCCTACCTGCGACTTCAAATATGAAAATTTGGAAAAAATATTAAGTCGCAATTTTCGCCCTTGAAAAAAAATCAACGACTTTTCAGAAAAATAATCTATATTTCATGAAGATATCTTAATTTTTTGCAAGAATAATCTTATTTTGAAGAAATCTACGATCTGACGTAATCCGTTGATTGCGAGTTAAAATTTGAAAATCTTCAAAATATATTAAATCACAATTTTAGTTTTTTTTTTTAAGAACGTTCAGCAACTGTCTAGAAGAGTAGTCTTTCTGTGAGAGTTTATTTCATGAAGATACCTCTATTTTTTCAAGAAATATCTTATTTTTAAAAAATCACCGATCTTCAAATTTGAAAATTTGAAAAAAATATTAAAATGCAATTTTTGTCCCTGATAAATATTTATGAAGATATCTCTATTTTTTTCAAGATTTATCTCACTTAAAAAAGACTCGACGATCTTAACTGCGACTTCAAATTTGAAAATTTGGAAATAATATTAAATCGCAATTTTCGCCCTTGAAAAAAAAAATCAACGACTTTTCAGAAGAACAACCTATATTTCATGAAGATATCTTAATTTCTGCAAGAATCATCTTACTTTGAAGAAATCTACGATCTGACGTAATCCGTTGATTGCGAGTTCAAATTTGAAAATCTTCGAAAAATATTAAAACACAATTTTAGTTTTTCTAAGAACATTCAGCAACTATCTAGAAGAGTAGTCTTTCTGTGAGAGTTTGTTTCATGAAGATATCTTAATTTTTTCAAAACTTATCTTACTTTAAAAACATCACTGATCTTGCCTGCGACTTCAAATTTGAAAATTTGAAAAAAATATTAAAATGCAATTTTTGTCCCTGATAAATATTTATGAAGATATCTCTATTTTTTTCAAGATTTATCTCACTTAAAAAAGACTCGACGATCTTAACTGCGACTTCAAATTTGAAAATTTGGAAAAAATATTAAATCGCAATTTTCGCCCTTGAAAAAAAAAATCAACGACTTTTCAGAAGAACAACCTATATTTCATGAAGATATCTTAATTTCTGCAAGAATCATCTTACTTTGAAGAAATCTACGATCTGACGTAATCCGTTGATTGCGAGTTCAAATTTGAAAATCTTCAAAAAATATTAAAACACAATTTTAGTTTTTTTTAAGATCATTCAGCAACTATCTAGAAGAGTAGTCTTTCTGTGAGAGTTTATTTTATGAAGATATCTTTATTTTTTTAAGATTTATCTTATTTTTAAAAAATCACCGATCTTCAAATTTGAAAATTTGAAGAAAAAAAAATTAAATCGATATTTTTGTCAAAAATCGTTTCAAAAGTTGATTTTTATGAGTCAATGTATTATCAACAAAAACTTGTAAAGTAGATTTTTTAACCGACGAGAAGTTAGTCATGAATTTCGAGAGCATTTTTTCGTGGATGCGCCGGGAAATCCATCACCTCGTCTGTGATTTTTTACTAAACGCGAGACAGCAGATCGACTGAATAAATTCGATTTCTGAGCTCGGAGAGATCGGCAGGCAAACGAAGAACAAACGATCGATCTTTGATGGAAGTCTGGTGAGCGATATGGCCACGCATTTAACCCTGCACGATCAACCCGAAATCACGAACTTCTAGTGATAGTGAGATGGTGCCCCATCTTGCTAGGACCGAATCATCTATCGTGATCCTCTTCGTCGTGGACAGAAAATGAGTTTCTAGTGGACGAAAATTGTTTTTTGTATTTTTTTCTCGCGTGAACTGAACACGAACCAGTAAATCGACTGAATAAATTTGATTTCTAAGCTCGGAGAGATGGACAATTAAAGGAAGAAGAAACAATCGATCTTTGATGGAAGTCTGGTGAGCGATACGGCCACGCATTTACCCCGCACGATCAATCCAACGGCATAGAGAACGAAATCACGAACTTCTAGTGATAGTGAGATGGTGCCCCATCTTGCTAGGACTGAATCATCTATCTTGGTAGTCTTGGTCTGTCTGCGAAATGAGGTAATTTTGGAGAGAGATAATGAGTTTCCAGTCGACGAAATTTGCACCAATTTTTTTAGACGGCTTTTTCAAAATCAGGTCCTGTGATGTTCACGAATTTTTAGATAAACAGAATCGAAAGAACCAAACAACGGAGAGGAAGAAATTCGACGTGTCATTGAGCAAATATGCGAAAATGTAATCAGGAACTTCTCTGAGAGAGAAGAGTTGAAAATAAATAGAATAAAAAGGCATTTCAGAAAAATCTCAACTTTAATAAACCGAAGACTCATCAATCTCGATGCGAAGCAAAAGGGACGTTATTAAACACCAACCAGTTGTTCCTGCAACTCGAAGGAAGGAACGGAGTACACGTCGCATCTATTATTCATGTAGCCAGCAGACGTCTTACTCATACCCTCCCTCCTGCCCTTCCTTCTCGCTGGTTTATTGCAAAATCGATGTTTCCTCGGAACCGAGGAGATGTCAACAAGTGATTACACCGATCCGTCAGCCCGTAACGGACCCAAGGCCCTCTTTGCGGACCCTCGCAGGAAGTAACGACCGCCATTCGTTTTCGGCGGGGGTCTTGGAGCAGATTTTCGGGAAAAAGTTGCGGTCCTGTTGCTGATGGCACGGAGGAATGAGGTCGGTGGTTACGTTGCGGAAACACATCGAAGTTTTTTGTAATTAATCTTAAGGGGAGGGAAAAAATAATAGCGAGAGTGAAATATGAATCTTCGACATTGGTTGCGGGAGGCATTTACAAATGAGGGTACAAGAGCATTGAGTTTTGTAAAGCTTTATTCACTTGTGATGCAGCTAAGCTATCCCATTCAAGTATGTAATAATCGCATAGTACTTTTTTTCTTTTAATGCAAATTTACTTATCGATACATGGACTACAATACCACGTACGGGCAAAATTTTCAAATGTTATTTTTTTGCGGTACTTGTGTCGCATAAATCTGCGAAATTTAATAGAAATATTTTTTTAAATCAGTTTCTAAGACCTTGTATCAAATGTGCGAATTGTGAGTTGGCATTTGTTGTCCGCGCTAGCAACGATTACTCAATAACTTTATCAGTGCGCCCTCTACTTTTTAGATTAAGTACCTCAATTAACAATTATAGTGAAAATAATCCGATTAATAGATTGATGCGATTTGCTAATTTACTTGATACAAACGCAAATTTTGATTTGTTTTGTTGTACTTTTAATAAATTTAAGGCTTCTCTTTCTAGAGTGAATTTAAATATTTTATGTTAACCATTAGTTTATTATGTTTAAGCACCATACATTGTTTAATTCTTAAGATTGTAGTTTAGCTGTTATAATTATATTATTGTAAATATTTTGTAAAAAAGGTGTAATCGTTTATTAATAAATAATAATAATGAATACTGGTATCTGCTGATATGAGGTTTTGTCACATGCAAACAGGATGTTTCGCCAACACGTATGCCGTCCGAAGCAGATTTACAACAGACAAACGGGATGTTTCCTCAACACTTGCGAAGAAGATTTACAAAAGCTTGTAGATGAAATTAGTGATTAATTAATTCTTGGATAATAATAATTTACTAGGAAAAAAAAACGAGCTGTTGTAGGTACAATTTTATTCCTTTGCAAGTTTTTTTTTAATCTCGTTCACCTGTAAGTCGTGTTTTATCGCCGGCTACATGTTGACGTGCTGACGTCAGCCTATATGGGATGTGTGATGTAATGTTGGCGGGATGCCAGAGATGGGAACAAATGACCCCCATTAAGCCACCTAACCGTGAGTAACGTAGCCCAGGCATCGGGATTATCAAAGTTTATCGCCCGATGCTCGATCGCGAGACGTGAATTTGAATTTGCGCAAATGGCGAGTTTAATAAAAAGATAGATAAGGCAATTTTGCATCTGTATTTTAAAATTTTATATGGCGATATAACAGAAGACTAAATTTTTATTAACAAACGAAATCTGCAAAAGTTTCCCCTTTCCCAAAATCGAAAAGTATTTTTTTCACAAAAAATGTCTTCGAAGGCTCGAATCTAAATTCAAAAACGTACGAATTTTGGATATCAAAACATATTTCGAAACAACGATTGTTTCTAAATTTTCCAAAAAATTTTCCCCGCGAAAAATGTTTTTCGTGTTCGTGTCCGGATTTGACTTTGCATGAAGAAACAAAAATCACTGTAATCAGTCAACTTTCGAAAAACACGTTTTCCAAGTGAGAAGCTTAGTTAGGTTTCAAACAATGTAAAATAAAGAAAATCAAATTTTATGCAAAAAAATGGTGATGTGGCCATCATGTTACTTGCTCCGACTTGATGCTATCATTTATATTTACGCTTTTCAATTTAAATCATATTTTAAATTGCACATCGAACGTTTTGTAGACTCGGATGAAACTGACGTTTAAAACGTCAAAATTATAAAAAAATTACTTCAAATTCAAAAACTCAGTTTACTTACAAGCTAAAGAGATTCCGAAAAAACGTATTCTTTATAAGTTTTTCATTTTGGCATTCTCTACAATTATTATTGACATAAATTTGCTGTAACTAGTATCGTTTTATAATTATAAACCAAAAATGAAAACAAAATTAAAAAAAAAATTTCTCGAATAACATTGATTTTATGAAAAATATTTTCAAACCCTAAGATGTTTATTTCTTTATTGTCTTCAATAATTGTTTAAGTGTTTTTGTGGTTTTTTTATATTTAAGAAGATATTGGAAAAAAACCAAAAAAAAAATGGTGATGTGGCCATCATGTTACTTTTTCCGACTTGATGGTATCATTTATACCTACACTTTCATGGTTTATTTTCAATCGAAATCATATTTTAAATGTACATCGAGTGTTTTGTAGACTCGGATGAAACTGACGTTTAAAACGTCAAAATTATGAAAGATAGAAAAATTATACTTCAAATTCAAATACTCAGTTTACTCAAAAACTAAAGAGATTTCGAAAAAACGTATTGTTTATAAGTTTTTCATTTTGGCATTCTCTACAATTATTATTAACATAAATTTGCTGTAACTATTATCGTTTCATAATTATAAACCAAAAATGAAAAAAAAAAAATTTAATTTTATAAAAAATATTTTCAAACCAAAGATGTTCATTTATTTGTTGTCTTCAATATTTGTTTAAATGTTTTTGTGATATTTTTCATATTTTAAGAAAATATTGGCAAAAAACAAAAAACAGTTAAACGCCCACTTCCGGTGTACGAAATTTTACCAAAAGCTTTTCAGTTCCTGTTTTCCTTGTAAACGTTTTTATTTATTTTTATTCTTACTATACAAAATATTAACAAACACAAACGCGTTCCGTTTCTGAAGAAACGTGCCGGAACGTCGTTCCTCCCCGTTCCCCCTCCAATACAACAATGCATTTATCCTTCCTTCAACTCAAACCCTACTTAAAAAAATCTGTACTCCGGAAAAGTTATCCCATAACGTAACTTTTTTTGTTATTTGTGCAGTTACATACCTTATTTCTTCTTTTATTTACTTCAAAATTACCCAGAGGGCGTCCTATATCAAAACAAATTTGACGTTTTCCCGTGTGTGTAACGATAAATTCCCGTCCGTTTTCTCGCCGGTCGCATGTCCTGCCATTTCCCAAGATGACGCCCATTTATTATTCATTACGAAAACACGTCTCGTGATAAAGTGGGGAATTAATCCACACGTGAAATTCACCTGCACGAGAGAGCATTAACCAAAGGCGGCGTTCCATTTGCATACGCAAAGTGCCCGGTTTTTTTTTTATGATTTATTAGTCTGCGCTCCGAAAACTCCCTCGAGATGGCGGTGATGATGATGACCTTTCCAAATCGGTACAAAAATAGTTCCAAAATAATAACTCCCTCGAGATGGCGGTGATGATGATGACCTCTCCAAATCGGTACAAAAATAGTTCAAAATAATATTGTTTAGAAATTAAGAGTGCCTACAAACTGGGACTGGCTAAAGTGGACTAGTTGCCGTGGCCAAGGAAGAAATTAAGAAGACGTAGAGAAAAAATCAAGACCATTTCTTGAAGCTTTTTTTTTATGTTCTACTACCGAGAAAAAAAAATCAGAGCAATTGTCCACTCTCACCTTTCCTTGAGCTGTTGATCCTAAAGCTTTTTTCTATGTTTTTCTGAAAGTCCTGATAATAAAATTATGTTTAATATATTCAGAAGAACATGCAAAAAGTCTTCAGGAGTATTGACAGACTGAATATTATTATTTACCAGCCTATTTTTAATAGTATATTATGCAACAAGTGTTATAAACTGCACTTTAGTCAACGAGTTAATAACGAGTGTCTAGAGAAGTTTATAACACGAATTGCATACTATACTTTTTCTACGAGTAAATTATTAAAATTTTGAAATTATTTTATTATCTTAAATGAACATGGTAATAGTAAATTATTATTCAATTGGTCTACTTGGGTAAATATACAATAACAATTAATTTAGAGACATAATGTCAATTACTAAATGAAATCATTGATTCTCCTAAATTTCTTGAATGTTGTGTATTATTTATTTCATTTAAGATTAAAGTATTCCTTCTTTCATTTATTTGTTTTATTTTGACAGATTGTTGATAAGTGACAACTAACTTGATTTTGAATTTCAATTGATTTAAGCGATTTAAAAATCTGGAGCTAACTTCAGCCCATGACTGTTTGTCAAGGTGTATTTAAAGAATCACTTAGCGTCATGGAAACATATGCGATAAATGGCATTTTAGAGGTGGGAGTAGAAAAACATAATTATATATTGACAATCACATCCACTGCAAATGTATTTTTATAACGATTGTATTGTATACTTTATAACGAGTGTAATGTGTATTTTGTAAATGGTGGCAAAAGTGAAATAAATAAAAATACAACAATATTTAATGTTCACATTAATATTGTTATATTTGCCGCCGCTGGCAATGTCCATATCTTGTCGGTGGTTAAGTGCAGCATTCAGCCAATAGATTCCGCCACTTTTCTACCTTGAAATAAATAAATTGAATTTAAATTACGTTTTTCTCGGCGACAATTTTTCGGCAGCAATCTTAGCGCGAGGGGTACATCGGAAATTATCTCCCGATTGCATACTTGCAAATGACAGTATTCGCGAATTATAAACACGGAAACAAATGCGCCCATGGTAACTAGAATGAAGTCTTTCGTATAATCTCTTGACGTTGGCATCAATTCTTTAATGAAAGGATTTTTTTATGAGCTGTCCACTTACGCGGGTGGATTGCGTTTGCGTGCCAAATTATTCGCGAGACGATTTTTTTTTATATTTCGTTCGTGATGTACGGGATTTTTTTTTGCGCGGCGTGGGCGAAAGACGAGCCAAAGGAAAATTAGTTTAATGGCGGGAATGCGTCTGGAGATGTAATTACGTTTATCGTTTTGTTTTGCAGAAAGAAGATAAGCTGGGAGGGACACCTAGATTCGACCGACCAAAATAACAATATCACAATGACTTCGGAGGATCTCCTGCAGCCCGGCCATGTCGTAAAAGAACGATGGAAGGTACGCAACTACTTTATTTTATCATTTTGATTTATACACTTAACAAATGAATATTCAACCTGTTCGTAACTCTGCAAGCAATTTAATGCTTTCTGCAACATGTAAGGTTGTTTCTAATTTATTTATACACTTAACCCTTTCGGCCCTGGTGGTGGCAATTGCCACCGCAACATTTACATGTCTCTACTTAGTATGACAATCCATATTTTTGCTGTTTATCACTAGATGTCACTTCAACAAAGCCTCACTAATTAATTCCTATACTAATTAAGGAAATGAGTTCAAATGTGGCGTTTATGGTCTTAAGAAGCACGCCATCAATAATAATTAACAAAACATTTTTTTTTCAATTTAAAAATCCAGGGCTGAAAGGGTTAAGTAAGACGTACACCTTGTAGGCCAATTTTCAAGAATATATTGTAATGAAACTAGAGAAGATTTCGACACGAAACTTTTCTTATGTTATTGTAGATCAATTGAATTTCACATATGATTTTTTTTTTACAAGTCAATGTTGACTTCGAAGACCTAGAGATGGCTTTGACAGCACCTTTGTAAAAAGTGAAGGGTCAAACGGTGTACAGGATTGGGTCAACCCTAGTTATCTGAAATATAATTTTCAACAAGACTTTTAATTGTTGTTACGTCAACAAATCCCGATCGTTCACTTTTTCGCATTTTTCCAAAAATTATTTTTTCACTGTTTTTGTTGCCCTACTTGAAGCTGTGAAAAATTGGAAAAGTTAAACGAAATTTTCCAAAAATGTACGATCGACAGATCAGTTGTTCTCCCATAATCATGCACAACAATTTGAAAAATGTAACTTTTGGGAAAACGCGTTGGAAGTTCTAGAACATCACAGCATGTAAATCATGGGACTTATGATTCATCTGCAATGGCCGGTCTGTACAGGACGGCTAATTTAAGTTGGCCAGACGCGCAGAGAGCAAGCGAAATCTCTCTCTCTCTCTCTACAGCCGGCCGAGTACAGTCCCTGTAATAAGCAAGCAACAACTCTATCGGACGCTCTCCTCCACATAATTGAATGTACCAGGCGCGCGAACTCTTCACGAAATCTATCGAGAGAGCCCTTCGAAGGTTCCGCCCACTATTTTGCCACTGCGCAACGGCAAGTTACGTTTGCCGTCCTGTACAGTTCGAAAAATTCACGATGGGTCATCTGCAGCGACGGCTCGCTGGTTGTTTTTGGTACGGCCGAGGTAGCAATCTCTGCAACCTACCCCACCTCTGCAGGGTGTTGAATTGCAAAGCGGACTGTAGGGATTTGCATGTAAAATTTGAAAAGTGTTAATATTGTCTTTCCTATTTATTTGACAGCATCGGTCTTGTTACATTCTTTTTAAAGCTTTTTAACCCTTTCGCTGCGGCGCAGGAAAACACTCACGTGCCTGTTATATTGGCTTGAAACGTCAACAGCAACGGCATCTAGCGAAAACGTATACATACGTTAACAGTATGCGAATTGTTTGTGAAAAATTAAAGAACTAATAAGAGCGAAAACGTATAAATACGTTAACAGCATGTGAAAAATTAAAGAACTAAAAAGTAGCTTTTCACGGAAGATTATGTAGTTTAGGTATCCTTAATTTTTATACAGAATAAACTTATCAAAACGCATACGTATATATGTGGCAATTGCAGTACAGGTACGCAGAAGCGGATCGTAAATATGCATCTGTAGCAGCGAAAGGGTTAAGCTGAATTATTTGGTACCGCACTTAATAATTTCTGCAAAATATTTATCGAGATAATTGCAAAAAACTTTTCTAGTATTTTGACTCAAAAATAAAGGTTTGCCATGAAATCATAATGGCCGATATTGCATTTTGTTCTAAAAAGTGACACTAGATGTCACTTTACGATTTACAATCGGCCAGTGTATTCTACATAAGAAAAAGTATTTATAATTAAATGGTTTCCCCCGGGTAGTATGTGAATTTCAATATCCAGAAAAAGTACTATTCAATGAATTTACTACTTTACTTTCTAAATTTGAAATGTGTTACAATTGGCTCCCTTAATTGCAATAGCATCGGTCTACTTACATTATTTTTAACACTCATTGAATTGTACCTTCGCTGGGTATTTGCCTCCGGAAATTCAACACTCACATTTCTTAAATAGTACCATTTACTTATAAATACTTTTTCTTGTGTATAATACACGGCCGGTTGTAAATCGTAATCTGACAGCAACTGTCACTTTTTTCAAATATCAACAAAATGAAATATCCGCCATTATGATTTCATGGCAAACCTTTGTTTTTATTTCAAAATGATTTTTTGGCTTGTAAAATTATTTCTGTAAATAGAGATTTGTGATGTACGGCGTTGTTTCAGGTTGTGAAAAAAATTGGGGGCGGCGGTTTCGGGGAGATCTACGAAGGACTGGACCTCATCACCAGGGAACAGGTCGCCTTGAAGGTGGAGAGCGCCAGGCAACCGAAACAGGTGCTCAAAATGGAGGTGGCCGTTTTGAAGAAACTGCAGGGCAAAGAACACGTTTGCAGGTAATTATTTGCCACACAAAGCGTTAATTCAATATCGGTTAATAGATGGCGTCTATCTGTACTACTCGTTTTGCGTTGGTAGTTGTGAAAAAAGAATTAATATAAAACAGGTGTGCGGCTCAGGTCGAGTATAAAAAATTCTTCTTATTGCTGTTCAGAAATGATGAAATTTCGGCAGTAAATAACGAGAGTCGGGGAATAAAAACTATCTGCCACGAAGACTCAAATAATTTCTTGTAGCGTCTTTTAACCAGTTCTCCTGCGATTATTTCAAAAATTGCTAAGGGGATGTTTTAAGATTATTTCGGAAACGTAAACTAGAATCAGTTTTGAGTATCTCTGCAAATTTTCCAGTACGTGGCAATTGTTTTTATATTTTTTTTTTAAACGCGAATGAATTGCGCGATCTCAAAATGACTTAAACAGAGTTCTCGTGCGTTTATTTTAAAAATTGCTAAGGGGATGTACTAAGATTATTTCGGAAACGTAAACCAGAATCATTTTTGAGTATTTCTGCAAATTTTCCAGTTTCTGGCAATTGTTTTTATATTTTTTTAAATGCGAATGAATTGCGCGATCTCAAAATAACTTAAACAGAGTTCTCGTGCGATTATTTCAAAAATTGCTAAAGAGATGTTTTAGATTATTTCGGAAACGTAAACCAGAATCATTTTTGAGTATTTCTGCAAATTTTCCAGTTCGTGGCAATTGTTTTAATATTTTTTTTTAAACGCGAATGAATTGCGTGATCTCAAAATGATTTAAACAGAGTTCTCGTGCATTTATTTCAAAAATTGCTAAGGGGATGTTTTAGATTATTTCGGAAACGTAAACCAGAATCATTTTTGAGTATTTCTGCAAATTTTTCAGTTTCTGGCAATTGTTTTTATATTTTTTTAAATGCGAATGAATTGCGCGATCTCAAAATAACTTAAACAGAGTTCTCGTGCGATTATTTCAAAAATTGCTAAAGGGATGTTTTAGATTATTTCGGAAACGTAAACCAGAATCATTTTTGAGTATTTCTGCAAATTTTCCAGTTTCTGGCAATTGTTTTTAACGCTGGGAGAATTGCGCGATCTCAAAATGACTTAAACAGAGTTCTCGTGCGTTTATTTTAAAAATTGCTAGGGGGATGTTTTAGATTATTTCGGAAACGTAAACCAGAATCATTTTTGAGTATTTCTGCAAATTTTCCAGTTCGTGGCAATTGTTTTTATATTTTTTTAAACGCGAATGAATTGCGCGATCTCAAAATGACTTAAACAGAGTTCTCGTGCGTTTATTTTAAAAATTGCTAAGGGGATGTTTTAGATTATTTCGGAAACGTAAACCAAAATCATTTTTGAGTATTTCTTCAAATTTTCCAGTTCGTGGCAATTGTTTTTATATTTTTTTTAAACGCGAATGTATTGCTCGATTTCAAAATGACTTAAACGGAGTTCTCGTGCGATTATTTCAAAAAAGCTGTGTTTGACGAGTAAACTGGTAATGAAAAATGGAAATATTTTGTGTTGTAACGAGTACCTACCCGATATAACTTTTCTGTCATTTTTTATTTTTTTGTTTTGTTTTTGACGTGAATACTTGTCATGAAGAAATGGTAACATGACAAGTACCTACTCGATATAACGCAAAATATTTTGTTCATGACGAGTATTCTCGTCACACAGCTAACTGGTTATCATCAGTGGCGGCTCGTGGAACGTGTTGATTGTAAAGCCACTTATGCAATATACTCCCCTCCTTTTTTGAAGAAAGATGGAACGATTTATCTTTATAGACCAAAGTAACTGGCGAAAAAGTGCTTTAAGAATTAATTGAAAATTCTTGCTGAGCTTGAAACTGCAGGTAGTGCCGTGGCTCCTTGGCTCTATATAACGAGCCGCCCCTGGTTATCATTGCATGTGAACGGACTATATTTTTACAAAACACTACTCGTGGATCTTCGTAGAGGAGGCTAAACAGAGATGCCGCTCGTGCTACACTACTTAAAGCAAGCAAATATTCCGCTGCTGTATTTTTCAAAGTTTCTTCAGTAGCCTCCTCGTCGAACATCCACGAGCCGCCGCTGCTGTGTACGGGTATAGTATTTGAAGAAGAAAAAGCATAATTATTCTTTATTACAGATTCATTGGCTGTGGTAGAAATGACAGATTTAATTACGTTGTGATGCAACTGCAGGGGAGAAACTTGGCCGAGCTGCGGAGGGCCCAGCCCAGGGCGGCCTTTAGTTTGTCAACTACACTACGCTTAGGTTTACAAATACTCAAAGCTATAGAATCGATACACTCAGTAGGTTTCCTTCATAGAGATATTAAACCCAGCAATTTTTCCATGGGACGGTAAGTACGCCTTTCAAATTTAACCCTTAACGAACGAGCATATTTTTGTAGAGCAATGACCAGTAGATTGATAGTATTTTAACAAATCAATAGTTTTATTACTGGAGCGAGAAAAAACTAACCCTTAGGTTTGTAATCGGTTTACAAGCAACTAAAATGAGCTTATTTGTGAATTTATCTTTTGGTGGCTGCGCCGGTAACTTTATTTATTCGTTCGCTAAGGGTTAACAACAATGCCTTGCCTGAAAACAATCGTTGCCTTACCTTGAAACGATTTTTTTATAGATTACCTTACAACTGTAGAAGAGTTTACATGCTGGACTTCGGTCTGGCTAGACAGTATACAACGAGCACGGGCGAGGTGAGGGCGCCGAGGGCGGCCGCCGGCTTCAGGGGCACGGTGAGGTACGCCAGCATAAACGCGCACAGGAACCGCGAGATGGGGCGGCACGACGACCTCTGGAGCCTCTTCTACATGCTGGTCGAGTTCGTGAACGGGCAGCTGCCGTGGAGGAAGGTGAAGGACAAGGAGCAGGTCGGACTGATGAAGGAGAAGTACGACCACCGGCTCCTCCTCAAGCACCTGCCCTCCGATCTCAAGCAGTTCCTCGACCACATACAGTCCCTGGAGTACGCCGACAAGCCCGATTACGCCGTAAGCGAAAACAATAAAGGAAGTAAATTGGAAGTAATTGTGTAATTTTGCAGATGTTGATATCGCTGTTCGAGAGGTGCATGAAGAGGCGAGGCGTGAAGGAGTCGGACCCCTACGACTGGGAGAAGGCGATCTCCGGCGATAATCTGACCAACGCGACGACCGTCACGACGACGCCCGCGCAGGCGCAGCACCCGCCGACGGCGCCCAGCACGCTGCAGAGGTACAACGCCCACAGGCACACCACCGCCACCGACAATAACCAGGAGAACATCGAGCCGACGGACAACAAAGAGGTGCTTCCCACGAACCTACCCTTTTCCAATAAAACGTTTCACTAACCTTACAGAAGCACGCGAAACAGTTGCGACGCAAGTGCTGAGCCGAACACAGCCTAGGTTCGCGAGAGATTGTTCGTTAGGTTTGTGTCCTCAGACGGTTATGGCCCGGCGGACCGCTAGCACTTATACCAATCTTCTTTTATTGTTGTAGTCGTGGTGATGTCGAAGCTGATGTGTTCTTTTCAATTTAGGCGCAGCTGGAGGCCAGGAGGAAGCGCATCGAAACGGAATACACGGCGCCGCTCGCCGCCGACACGCAGATCAACGCCACCAGGCCGGCCGTCGATAAGAATTGCAATGCCACAGCTGTTGAACAAGTACAACAAGGTACGCTTTACAAACGACAGACATAAAATAATGTAATCAACTCAAAAGGTACTTATAAAAAGCGACAAACAGCAATGATGGTAGTTTAACACACCTTCTCCGCTCGACTCGTACCTTGGTCTTCGAATTACAGTTTTCTTTAAAAAATTAGCTTAAAGTCATCGATGAAAATAACAGATAACCAAACGATCCACCATTTTAAATCTACAATACCAACTTTTTTCAAGATGTTCAAGCAATATCTTCAAATCTGCTGTGGCTTGTTTCAGAAAAATTGTTTCATCGCATATTTTTTTTTTTAGTTTCAAGACGTCGAGCAACATCCTACCTCGAACAAGCGCCGGAGAAGCTGGACAACGAGACGGCGGCCTCGGCGCGTTCAACTTCCGATGCGAACGTGAAGCCAGTGCCTCTGAGGAAGAGCCAGTCGGGCGTGGCGACTCTTGGAAGACTGAGGGTGGCGCCGTCGCCCCAACAAGGAGGCAAGTATTGCGTTCTTTCTGAGCGTCATAATGTTCTCGTCTTCGGGCAGACATTCTGTCGCCGGGGCTGCAACTCGGGCTTGGTCGTCGTCGCCTCTCGTCAACGTATGCTTTTCGTCGGTTCACCTTCTCTTCCGAGATCACTGCACAACTATTGATACTCGCCGACAGCTTCTCCACGGCACGAGAAACCCATGAAAGAGTACTCTCTTTCATGGGTTTCTCCGACACCTTCTCTTCTGAGATTACTGCACAATTATTGAGACTCGCCGACAGCTTCTCCGCGGCACGAGAAACCCATCTTTATGGGTTTCTCGTGCCGTGGAAGAGTGCCCATGAAAGAGTACTCTTTTTATGGGTTTCTCGTGCCGTGGAGAAGCTGTCGGCGAGTCCCAATAGTTGTGCAGTAATCTCTGAAGAGAAGGTGTCGGATTCAATTATTTCCCTTGGGCTCGTATGTTGTCCGGATGTTCCTGCCGAACGTTAAGTAAGCCTGGGTGAACTGCCGGAAGATGGCAGTGTTGATCGCGAATCTAATAGCAGGCAGTCTATCGGGCCAGTGGTCGCGATAGTTCTTAAGCTGCGAGGCTAGTTGGAATTTGAGTTCGCGGTTCCGTCGTTCCACCGTGTTTGCAGTCAGGCTCTGCTTCATTCCTAGAATATACCTGATCTGCTGCACCACAGCGCTGGTTAATTGCGTACCGTTGTCGCTGATAATCCAAATCGGAAGCAGACTTTGTGTATTAAAGCCCAAGCGCAGTTCTGGGCGGTGGCTTGCTGCATGGCGAATAGCTCGACCCATCGGGTTGCGGTATCCTTAATGATGAATAACCATCGTTCACCTTTCGGGCCGGGCGGAAGAGGTTCATGGCGAGGATTACCGGTGTTTGTATGAGGCGGGCGGGCTTGAGTTTGGAAGCTTTGTATTTAAGGCATTCCGGGTAGTGCTTGACGTATGCTATTACGTCGCGGCGTATGTTCGGCCTGGTGAACCTTTTCGTGATTTTATGCAAGGTGCATTCGGCGGTGGGGTCGTGGTGGAAGCTTAGACAGGACGGCGTCGTGCACGGCTGCGGGGATCACCAGGAGGGCCCCTTCATTGTCGTCGCCATAGAGGTAGAGACATCCTTGCGATAGTAGGTATCCTCGTGGCGACCTCCCTCGAATGCGCTGATTATCTTGCGGAGCTCAGGATCGGTTCTTTGCGATTCTCTGCTCTCGTGGGGTGTTTTTGTCAGTACGTCGATGGCGATCAGTGCGATGTCTTGTGCGTTCCTCAGTAGGCGGCAGAGTGTGTCGGCGACGATGTTAGCTTTCCTGGGGGTACATTCGATCTGTAGATTGTATGGCTGCAGGTGTAGTGCCCAGCGGGCTAGGCGTCCTGTTGGTGATTTTAGTGTCATCAGGTTGGTGGTTGGTAACGGCGATCAGCGGTCCCCTCGATGTTTCCTCGATATCTCCGGACGGTCCACACGATGGCGAGAGCCTACATTTCTGTGGTGGAATAGTTTCTTTCTGCTCTGCAAAGTAGCCAGCCGCCTGGCTGGCGAATTCGATGTGCTTTTGTTCATCTGGTCCTCCCTGGCTTCCGTTATTAGCGAGTGGTCGACTTGCCGGAAGAGCGGGGCTGTACTGAGTTCGGCTTTTAACTCAACGAACGCTGTCTGTTCGATTTCCGACCATCTCCAAGGCTGTGCTTTCTTCGCGAGCTGACTTAGGGGACGTGCGATTCCGGAGAATTTTTCGATGAATTTCCTGTACCGGCTACACATCTCTCTGACGCAATACTAAAGTATGTTCATTAAAAAAAAACCTCAAGTGTGCCATGATTTTTTATTTTTAAAAATTAAGATGGCACACATCTTAGGAATTGACATACAAAACGTCAGATCTTTCTAAAAGTCACACTGGTTTACAGCAACCAGCAAAAAACGTTTCTAGTTGAAAGTTATTTTTTAATTTCTTACGACTTCTCTGCGTCATTTGTCACATCAAATGAATTTATCGGTAGGAACATGCCACAACTAACATAAGCTCAATATGTGTTACCAACTTAAATTAAAAAAAAAAAAAATCATGGCACACTTGAGGTTTTTTTTTAATGAACATACGATACATATCGGTATACCTGGCAACCCATCATTTCTACAGATGTGTAGCTGGTACAGGAAATTCATCGAAAAATTCATACTTTAGTATTGCGTCTACTTTCTCGGGATCGGTGCTGACGCTTTCGGTGGTGAGACTGCGCCCCAGGTATTTGACCGGTGGAATTTTCTCCGGTTGAGCCGTAGACTGCTTGTCTGCAGCTTCTCCAGATCGCCAGATCGTTCGTAAATGTTGTGAAATGCGGTCCATCGGTCTCTGGAAGATGGCCGGAGCATTCCGTAGTCCGAATGGAAGATGTCGGATATGTCCCAAATGGTTTTGTCCCTATCCTGCAATCCAACAAGTTGAGTACAGCCCAAGATTTCTATAAAGGAACAAATTTACGAATGAGAACCATTTTAAGTCAAAGTTCCTGGATTTATTTAATTATTTTACACCTGTACAACCCTCGTTTATGCTCTATTATTTAAAGGGTGAGGTAGGGACCACCCATCAGCCTCGCATTAACTTTAACATCATTTGTAAATCTTGTTTTTTCTTTCTCCGTTACGAAGTACGAGAAAGTATTGTGATCGAGATTTTTTTTTCAAAAAATTTTTGGTACGGAAATATCCGTTTTGGGGTCCCTAGATGCCATTTCAACAATTTCTGGATATTTTTGTGTGTGTGTGTGTGTGTGTGTGTCTGTGCGCGCTGTATCTCAAAAACTAGAGATAGAGCAATTGGTATGAAACTTTGAACATACGTCTTATTTGATAATCTGAAGAACTGAAAAGCTTTTGGTAAAATTTCGTACACCGGAAGTGGGCGTTTACCTTAACTGTTTTTTGTTTTTTGCCAATATTTTCTTAAATATTAAAAATATCACAAAAACATTTAAACAAACTTTGAAGACAACAAAGAAATGAACATCTTTTGCTTGAAAACATTTTTCATAAAATCATTTTTATTCCAGAAAAAAAAAATTTTATTTTTTTATTTTTGCTTTATAATTATATAACGATAATAGTTACAGCAAATTTATGTTAATAATAATTGTAGAGAATGCTAAAATAAACAACTTATAAACCATAAGTTTTTTCGAAATCTCTTTAGTTTTTGAGTAAACTGAATTTTTGAATTTGAAGTATATAATTTTTCTGTCTTTCATAATTTTGACGTTTTAAACGTCAGTTTCATCCGAGTCTACAAAACGCTCGACGTACATTTAAAATGTGACTTAAATTGAAAATAAACCATGAAAGCGTAAATATAAATGATACCATCAAGTCGGAGAAAGTAACATGATGGCCACATCACCATTTTTTTTACTTTCTCCGTTACGAAGTACGAGAACACGAACACACACACACAGACACATTTTTTTTCCAGAAATTGTTAAAATGGCATCTAGGGACCCCAAAGTAAATTAAATAATAAAAAAAACATTTTTTATTTTTTTATTTTCCAATGCCATATCATACTTTTCAACTCATCAACTTTCTAAATCGGTTTATTTTATAGAAATCCGCTTATTATTAAGAAAGTTATAACGTGTTAAAGCCAAGACTGCAGGCGCTTGCAGTTTTGTTGATAAGAATTAAATTTTTTTTATAAAATATCAAATTTACATTTCTGAAATTTTACAACCGTTAATCATATTATAGAGTTGATCTACTTTTAAAGAGCATTTTAGTTCATAAAAATCCAAATATTATTAAGAAAGATATGATATTTTGCATGAAATTTAGAAAAAAAATCATTAAAATAATCAAAATTTTAATTTTAAAATTTTTCAATGCTAAAATATATTTTTGCACTCATCATCATTCTAAATTAGTTTATATTATAGAAATCCGCATATTATTAAGAAAGTTATAACGTTTTGAAGTTAAGACTGCAAGCGCGTCTCGAGTGCTTTTGAAGCAGTAGGGACGCGCGGTGGATGGTTGGATTGATGGACGCTTCAGAGGCATCAGCCCCATAAGTATATCATTGTAGCAGTGTATCGCATGGGAATCTGACCTTTAGCGTCCTTTGCGAAGATCCATGAGTCGCCGCTGCTACTTGTTACTTATTCAATTTGAAAAATCACCAATTGAAAATATGACTTTTTTGCGCAAGATCGGACACCCTTGATTATTTCCAGGGGCGGCTCGTTATATAGAGCCAAGGAGCCATGGCACTAGCTGTAGTTTCAAGCGCAGCAAGAAATTTTAATTGATTCTTAAAATACTTTTCTGCCAGTTTAAATGTTAAACAATGCCTGCATAACTTTAACGAATAGAGAAAAATCTCAATGTATTCGTTTCCCAACGCACCGTTAACGGTGCCAGCTTCCATCTGGCACGGTATTTCGGGGGCGCGTGCGGTTGGAGGATGCAAAAAAGGTCGCTTTCTGAACGTGCCAAATAAATTCTGGCTCATCTCGTGCGCACGACGAAGACATGCACTTGTTGGTCATATTTCGCCAAGCTAAACCGATCAGTCTCCGTTACGCGTATTACACAATGAATTAAATTAGATCATTACGGTATAAGCCTTCTTGCTTATACACTATTGAGCAACATGTGCAAATTAAACAGTTAGGTAGATTTCTGCCTAATTTTATTATATACTGTGGTATCAGCTTCCAACTCGAGAACGTCGAATTCGAAAACTTGTAAAGACCGAACGGGAAAGTTTAATCTGTAGTTATACTTTTAAAAAATAAGAGTGGCTCTACCGGCAACATTTTCCACAAGCCGCCACTGATTATTTCTCTTACTCAAAACGTTTTTATAGCAGCGGCGGTTCGTGGATCTTCATAGAGGAGGCTAAGACAGAAATGCTGCTTATGCCGCACTAATTCTCATAGAGGAAGGAAATATTCTGTTCCGATTTTGGTTAAATTTTCTTCTGTGGATCATTTTTTGCGTTGTGGTGCACGTTTACATATTTAAAAATTTCCAGGTAGCGTCGTCGAAGCGCCCGCCACACCGGAACAAGAACGACCCCGGCGGCGACAGCCGTCCGCGGCGAGGAGTTCCCGATCGGGGGTGCGCGACCAAAGCCTCACCCAGTTCGCCGTCATGGACGACGAGAACGTCAGCCAGCAGGTGACCAGAGGCGGCGCCCTCACCCTAGCCAGCCAGTGGAAGTCGCAGTTCGACGACAGCGAGGAGACCACCGACAACGAGTGGAAACCGGAGAGCCCCGAGCACCGCGCCGGCGCGAACACCCTCGGCGTCGGGGTCTCCGAGGCGGCGGCCGTGCCCCCCGCGCTCAGCCGGATCAGCGAAGACTCCCGCACCAGCCACAAGAAGTACATCAACATCGCCGGCATCGAGGACTACCCGGAGCTCGTAGGTCAGTACCACCGACTTGTCGTTGTTGTCGCGAACAGATATAGCGTCAGATATTTTAACGTCGGCGTCTTTCTGTACACAGTAATAGGGAAAGGAAGGTGCCATCCCCGCACAAAGGCGACATCCCGATCTTTCCATCTGACTAACAATGTTAAATTTTGTAAACTAAATATAAAGATAATGTCTGACCCTATACCCGTTCAGTGTGTCGAGTAGTCGCTGTGAATAAACAATTAGGTTAGGTTAGCTGTAAAGACTCTCGACCCCTTGATTAATATCGTTAAAGCGTGTGTGATTAATGTCCCCCGAAACTCCCATGTCTGTGTCTCTCTCCGAAGGCGGTCTTCCACGAGCATGGTCGACACCCTCACTGTCGCCATTTGTGCGGGTCGGCCTGAAGCCGCCGCTACTCCAGCAGGCTGCCTTCGACGACCTCGTGTTTAAAGTAGACGTCATGCGCAACGTCGCTTCACGACAAACTGTTGTAGACGAGGCCAATAACGAACCCAACGAGCCGATCGGACGCACGCAGGCCAACAAGTGGGGCAGCCTGCCGACGATACACCTCAACGACAAGGAACAGTTCAAGAGTCAGGAGGACGAGGGACTGCAGGAGGTACACCCGAACGTCCGGGCCTAACCTCCGCCCACTAACCGATTGCTCCAGGTTGCAGGTAAACTGGAGATCCGCGTGGTGCCCAAGGAGGCGAAACACGAAAAGGGCGAGAAACCGCCGCCGTCCGGCGGGAGTAAAGATCAGCAGCCGGGGTCGCAGCACGGCTCCCCGAAAATCAAGCTGGAACGCACGAAGAGCATCCTGAAGCAGGGCAGCAAGGAGAGGGCGGAGAACAACAGCGAGCCCCAGAGTCCCAAGAGGGAGGCGATCAGTTTCGCGCCCGAGTACGAACTGGAGAAGCACAACATGGAGAAGAAGAAGCTGGAGAAGCGCGTCAGTATAGAAAATGAGAAGACTAAGGATGTTGCGGCTGATCAGGAAGGTAAGGAAAATTAGTTAGAAATATAACTCTCTCTAGCCTCGTTAATGTTGATGTTGTTCGGCTTCAGCGATTGCGAAAGTCACGCAACGTTGGTCCGTGTCTGGTTACGAATCGAAAAAAAAATTCCGTTAAAAGTTGTTTATTTTTTTATGGGGAATCTTTCTTTGAGTGACATTGCAACGCATGCCGGGCACTCGCTAGTCGGTAATACAAATATCCTCTGTACTGTCTGTTGATTCGGTAGTAAACTTGCACTGTGTCCCTTTTTATTTTGCAGAACAAAAAGAAGTATTAGTTGTAGAAACCACCACCACCACCGGCCTACCGCATCCCGAGCAAAATTCCGAAATTCCAAACGTGAAAATTGTAGAGCCGGCCGTCGAAATTGAAGAGCCCGCCGAGGATGAAGTTGTCGAGGCCGAGGCCGAGGCCGAGGAGGAAGAGGAGGAGGAGGAGGAGGTCGTCGAGAAGGTGGTCGCGGAGAAAAAGGTTGACGTTCCGGAAAAACAAAAAGAGGATGAGGACGCCGAGTCGGTCAGCTCGGAGACGAACGAGAAGAATTCCGGCGCGAGGAAAAAGGACAGGCGAAAAACTTACAAGCTGTCGCACAGCGAGTCCAACTCGCACATCAACGTCGTCGACAGGGGCGAGGAGGCCGGCAGCAGGGACGGCTCGCTCAGGGCCAAGTGGAAGGCGCACGAGAGGGTGAAGAACAATCTGGATGGTGTTAATAGGTGAGTGAAGCAGCGGCTACACATTTTTTCCTTGTTTATGAACTCTGCTTGTCGTAAAATGTTCTTCGGGGGTTTCTTTCGAATTCTTACAAATTATTTCTTCGTTTTCCTTGTTTATGAACTCCAGACACATCTGGCTGTCATAAAATGTTCTTCGGGTGCTTCTTTTGAATGCTTACAAATTATTTTGTCATTTTCCTTGTTTGCGAACTTTAGACACACCTGCTTGTTGTAAAATGTTCTTCGGGGGCTTCTTTCGAATTCTTACAAATTATTTCTTCGTTTCCCTTGTTTATGAATTCCAGACACATCTGGCTGTCGTAAAATGTTCTTCGGGTGCTTCTTTCGAATTCTTACAAATTGTCGTTTTACTTGTTTATGAACTCCAGATATATCTACTTGTCCTAAAATGTTCTTCGGCGGCTTCTTTCGAATTCTTCATGTGCTCAGGCAACGCTAAAGTATTGAAAGTATCGGTGATGTACCTAATAACGTTGAATGTACTTTTAGTGGTAAATCTCTGGGAAGTTACCAGAAAAAATATCCCTCAGAAATTGCTTCTAGAGTCGCATCGTGTTATTTGTACTTCTCCCGAATTGGCGGGAAGACTTGCCGAAATCTCTTTAGTTTTTGAATTTGAAGTATAATTTTTCCATCTTTCATAATTTTGACGTTTTAAACGTCAGTTTCATCCGCTTGATGTACATTTAAAATATGATTTCAATTGAAAGTAAACCATAAAAGTGTAAATATAAATGATACCATAAAGTCGGAGAAAGTAACATGATGGCCACATCACCATTTTTTTTCCGTAGCCTCCGCGCCGAACATCCACGGGCAGCCGCTGAGTAATTCTCTCCTGTCGCTGTGTTGGTTCTGGTGGCGGATAATCTAAATTCCTGTCAAATCCCACGATTATATATTAATCTTTAATTACAGATCTGAAAGTAGCTCCTCGAAATCGGACAAGTGCAAGGTGCACCCGTTGGACAGGAAGAAGGCGATGGAGAACCTGCGGATCGACGCGGACAAGCAGCAGCACGGCGGCAGCCCCCCCGTGGACCCGACTTCCAATCCGGCCGTCACCTACGTAACGGCCAACAGTATTTTAGAAGCCAGGCAAGTACTTGTAAAGACGCGCAAGCGGCGCGGGCTTCCAAACCACGCATGTTCCAGTAATTTAAAGTGACCCTGTAGGTATGACCACATTTTAACAATCTTAACATTCTGCTCTCACACTCACTCACTCACCCACACCCATTAGTATTCAAGCCACACTAACTCGTCACCTCGTTGTGGAATTAAATGTTTCGGTGCTGTTGGCGGCGGTTTGGTGGCCGGGAGGCAGAGGGCAGCATCGACAACGTCAATAAATAACTGATCCCTGGTAGAAACCACTGATCTTTTTGCCGGTGCTGCCCTCTACAGTAAAAAAATATGCCTAGACACGCCCATCAGCTGAAATGTAAATGGTTGTAAAGTATGTTCATTAAAAAAAAACCTCAAGTGTGCCTTGATTTTTTATTTTTAAAAATTTAAGTTGATAACACATATTGAGGTTATGTTACTTGCGGCATGTTTCTACCGATAAATTAATTTGCTGTGATAAACGACGCAAATCACCTTCCAAAATTCCTTGGGCTGTGTTAATAGCACCCTGAGTACGTTTGACTGGTCTTCCACTTCCTGGTTTACGGAGAATACTACCCGTTTCATGAAATAATACAACAGATCAGGGGCGGCTCGTTATATAGAGCCAATGAGCCATGGCACTACGCTCAGCAAGAATTTTTAATTAATTCTTACAATTCTTTTTGTTTTCCGTGTGTATTGTTTGATGATGAGGTTACGTGGTCGAAGAATTTAGTGCATGTCTGGTACAAAATGTAAACGTATGATAAGTACGCATAAATAATATTTTCAGCTTGTTTGAAATTATGACTCAAAATAATCTTGGACTATGGAGATTAATCGTTCTTTCTTTCTTCAAAAAAGGAGGCGAGGCCCTTCCCATATTGTAAAAGTACCATCAACATGTTCCACGAGCCGCTACTGAAAGTCAGACTAGCCAAGTAAAGTGTTTTATTTGAATTATTCAAAATGTATCTACTAAGTCTAAAGTTGTCGAAACTGCCGGCACAAAAGGTGAAACAATAAAGTTAATGGTTTTATTTGAATTATTTTTCAAATTAGTTTCACTTTTTTGGACAATTAAAGCAAAAATTAAAGAAAAATATTTTCCTCTTAAAAAAAAATTGGAAATTGATTTTGAACAACAAAGTGATTTTTGAGATCATTTTCTTACTAGAATATTCTGCATTTTTTATTATTTTTTTTCGGCGTTACGCCTATGATCTATTAGCCATCATACATTTTTAATAGATATATAAGTTATAAACTAAACGATTAAATGAATGAATGAATGAAAGACGTATACAACAACCACGGACCCGAACGAATAATTCTCGAAACCGAAAAATCTTTCGCCTGGGCCGGGAATCGAACCCACACGGCCGCGGTGCCGCCGGCACAAGCGCTCTACACCAACAGACCGCCCCATTTTTTTTTTTGTTAATATTAAGCCTGTATTTCCCATTGGTTTTTTGGCTAAATTTTTGATCATTTGGCCTAAATATTCTTTATTTTAAGTTTTCGATTTCACTCCTAAAATTTTCGACTATTTGGTCCGCATTTTTATTTCTCCTAACGAATTTTTGGTTTTTAAATTTCAGACCTGTATTTTCGATATTTTTGGTCAAAATATTTCAACTCCAATATCCTTTATTTTGACCTTTTGCGATTTAATTGTTTAAATTTTAGTCTTTTTGGTCCCGCATTTTTGATTTTCCCGCCGATTTTTTTAATTTTTAGATTTTTGACCTGTATTTTCGATTCTTTTGGGTCTAAATTTTGGATCTGCTGACCTTAATATTCTTTATTGCGGCATAAATTTTCGATGTTATTGTTAAAATTTTTGATTTTTGCGTCCGCATTTTTAATTCTAGTTCCAAATTTTTGACTTGATTTTGGCTAAAATATCTCTAACCTGAATTATTGATTTATATGCGAGATTTCTATAAATTTTTTCCGGTATTTTCGAGTTTTGTTTGTTGAAATTTTCGATTTTGTAGTCTGCATTTATTATCTTCAGGCCCGAGTTTTCGATATACTCTCTAAATTTTCAATATTACAGATATTTATTATCTTTTTAAATCATTTGACCTAAATTTTTCTTTATTTTTGATTTTTTGTGGCCCTCATTTTTGATTTTTCGTTTAGTCCGGATTTATTATCTTTAGGTTCGAGTTTTCCATGTTTTGTCTAAATTTTCGACTTTTTGACCAACATTGTGTTTTTTTTTAAATCTTTGGTCCTAAATTTTTCTTTATTTTTTTTTTATTTGTCTGTTAAAATTTTTGTTTCCTTGGACCACTATTTTTATTTTTAGGCCAGAATTTTAGATTTTTGGTCTCAATTTTTTTTTTATTTTTCGTATATTTTGTGACCTAAATTTTACATTTTTAAACTTGGATTATTGATTTTTTAATTTTTTGCTTTTATTTTCGAATTTCTGGTCAGAAACTTATTTTTGGCGGCCGAAAGTAGCAAATTATTTTGCTTCTACCTTTCAATTTTTTGTCTGCTTTTTTTATTTTTAGATCAGGATTCTTGACTCCTTGGCCCATATTTTAGGTCTCTGTATTTTCGATTTTTTTGTTCCAACTTTTTTTTTATTTTTCTTTATTTTGACCAAAATATTCGATTGGTTTGTAGAAATTTGTGATTTTTTTTGTCTGCAATTTTTATCTTTACGCTCGTTTTCGATGTTTTGTCTAATTTTTCACCGTTTTAGGCTATATTGTAGATTTTTTTATTTTTTGGTCTAAATATTCTTTATTTTGACGAAAAAATTCGATTGGTTTGTAGAAATTTTGGAATTTTTGTCTGTATTTTTATCTTTATGCCCGAGTTTTCGATGTTTTGTCTAAATTTTCACCTTTTTAGGCCCTTTTGTAGGTTTTTACTTTTTTGTATTTCCGATTATCTTTGTTTCAATTTTTGGTCTTTTGGCCGAAATTTTCTTTATTTCGACTTAAATTTTCCAGTCGTTCGTTAAAAAATTTGATTTTTTTGTCTACCGCTTTGATTTTTGGGTACGAATTTTAGATTTTTGGTCTTAATTTTTAATTTTTATTCCATATTTTAGATTTTCTTGCGAATTTATTTTTTATTTTTATATATACAAACATCTTTATTCATAGAAATAACATCTTAATACATTATGTTAAAAACTTGAAATCCACTATCCGTTGGCTGTGAAAGGGCTATCGATTTTTATTTTTGCTATTATTTTCGAATTTCTCGTTGGAACTTATTTTAAGCTTAAAAGACTTATTTTTAGGGCTGAAAATGGCAAATTATTTTTGTCTTTGCTTATATTTTCAATTTTTTTGATCTGCCAGGTTTTTTTTATTTTTTGGCCGATATTTTAGATCTTCGGCTGTTTTGTTCCAAATTTTTGATTTTTTGGCCAGAATATTTAATTGGTATGGCAAGATAAATGGTTCTTTGATTCTTCAAAAAAGGCGGGGGGATATTGTATGTGGCTCTACCATCGACATGTTCCACGAGCCGCCACTGCAACAGATCATGACAAGGTATTTTTAAATTCAGCATAAATAATGAGAACGTTAGGAAATTCTTCCTGAAACTCAGCCACAGGTGCGTCGAATGAATACACCCAATTTCCGTCCACTTTAGTCCCATTTCGGAAATAACGTTCAACTAGAAACGTTTTTGCTGGTTGCTGTAAACCAGTGTGACTTTTAGAACGATCTGACGTTTTGTATGTCAATTCCTAACATGTGTGCCAACATAAATTATTTTAAATAAAAAATCATGGCACACTTGAGGTTTTTTTTTAATGAACATACGATATTACAGCGGCGGCTCGTGGATTTCCGTAGGGAGGGCAAAGACGAAGATGTCGCTAGTGCCGCACTGCTTACTCTTATAGAGGAAGCTGTTTCGGTCAAATTTTCTTCCAAACATCCACGAGCCGCCACTGTTGTATTCATTCAATCCTATTTGCAAAAATTTTGCTGCAAATTAAATCCATCGTGCAGTTAGAGGCTTTTCACGCAAACTTAACTTCACAGATCATTATAATGCCCTTTATTAATGCGGGCAATTTCATTTATTTACAGCAAGTGTAAAAAGTCAGTGGCGAACGGTTTGAGTCCGGGCGTCGAGGAGCAAT
Source organism: Ocypus olens (assembly GCA_910593695.2). Taxonomy (NCBI): domain Eukaryota; kingdom Metazoa; phylum Arthropoda; class Insecta; order Coleoptera; family Staphylinidae; genus Ocypus; species Ocypus olens. Next base: position 48,478,969 of record OU343061.1, read on the forward strand.
CCGAGTACTTCGACGCCACCGAAAACCCCCTCTTCAAAGACAAGAAGCTGGAACAGGACGACGAGGACAGCGGCGTCGACAACGTCAGCCAGGTGCTGCGCGAGACATCCGTAAGTCTCTCCCCAAGACTCGTCTCACGAGACCCTAACGTTTGAGAGATTTCGAAACAGGTCAGTCCGGCGCTGGACGGTTCGAAGATCTCGAGAATACCGGTGGCGGTCGGCGGCGGGCAGAGGCTGGCCAAGTGCATGTCCTGGTCGGGGGACCTGACCCCGGGGCTGAGGAGGCGCCGCCAGAACGAGAAGTACGTGACGGACCCCAGCCAGCTGAACCTCAGGTTCAAGCGACACTCGACGGCGGGACCCGGAGGTGAGTCCGTAACGGCACACCGATCATCACACATGAAGCGAGGGTACAGGAAAAAATCAGGAATTAAAGATGTCGGTGCCCAACGTCATAACCCTGTTATTTATTGACCGATATGAATGAACTATAAACGAAAGTCAACGGTGGTTTAAATACTAACAAATGAAGGGTACAGGGAATAAACCGGCTTAGTACAAAATATCCAGTTTTTGCGATTTTGCCCCATCTTGTAGTGCAAAATATACTCTACCGGGTGGTGTAGGTGCCAAATGACAGAACCGTGCAAGTCCGCTATAATAACAACTTAATAATTCACCGTACAGGGAAAGAAACAGCCAAGTCAAACTTTAAAAACGCGTTATCCACAAATTATGAAAATGTGGCTAAGCCGGTTTATTCCCTGTACCCTTCAAATGACATCAATATTGATTTTTTTCAATAATAACTTCATCGTCAAGTGATGGCCGACTTGAAAATTTCAAATGGCAGCATATGATGTTTTAATTTTTTTACATTCGACATTAATTTTCTATAATATATAAATATTCAACCTGTTCGTAACTCTGCAAGCAAAATTAAATCTTACTAAGACTATAAACAAATAACTTATTGAAACAACTACTACTTTCCTGGCTGATGCCACGCCGGATATTGATTTTATTATTTTATTAATTTTCTGATTCCAATAATGCCCAATATGTTGTTTTTCGTTCAATATTTTAGTCGAAAAAAATTAAAATATATCTTCCATTCAACATTACATTTTTCAAAAATTATAATTGGCGTGCCTTGGAAAAAAGTGACAAATATCATTTGTTGTAAGGTTACGTCAAACATGAATAATAAGGACACAATAAATAAGTACCTACGTTACAACTCACCGTAGAATAGAATAATTAAGTAGTGCAAGTATTAATTCACGTGCGATTTAGATGTTCTGTGATTATTGTAAACACTGAGTAGAACGTCGACCTCCGCAAGTCCACGAAATTGTCGATCCACTCTCTCCGACTCCATATCGTCTCAAATTTCCTTCTAACCTTCTAAATTTAGGTTCTGGTATTCGCCGCTCTGGAAACCGTGGATGATAAATTCGTGCCGCAGCTCTTCGATTTCTATTACATAGAAAATAAATTTGTTAATTCGCTATTGTTCATGATTATATCTGAAACACACACACTAACAATAAAATGGCTGACATTACTTACACAATAAATAACATTTGTCGATTCGAATTTTTTTCAAGGCACACTACATTTATTACCAAAAAAAATCATGCGAACAAGATTTATTATTATCTTTTTCTGGCATAAGTATTAACTTAAAACCAACATAACGGGCATAATTGGATTCAGAAAAGCAATGTCTAATATAAAATTAGAAAAGTATATGCAGCCATTTAAAAATTTAAAGTTGACCATGCGGAGGGTCCTGGGTTCGAATCCCGGCGAGGGCATGGGTGTTTGTGGATGTCTATTTTCATTTAATATGAATATATTACCATAACCGATGTGACTGAAGGGCAACTGCCAAAGTCAAAGAAAAAAAAAAGTTGACCATCATTTGGCAATGAAGTTGATTTTGAAAAAATATATAATTACCGTCATTTTATGGTATTTAAACAGCCATCGACTTTATTTTTTAGTTCATTCAAATCGGTCAATAAATAGCAGAGTTATAGCGTTGGGGCTTTTTTATCGAACACACGGTATATTCTCTAAAGAGACTACAAAAATTGTTATCATTCGTGGAATTTTATCCGACTTTACTTTGTTCACATCAGAGACTACAAAAATTGATATTCTTCATGGGGAAGTTCACTTTGCGTCAGAAAATTCTTGATGGATCATCAAGTATTCTCTGTAAAAGTTTAGCCTGGGGAAATTATTCAACCGCAGAGAGCAGCATCGCCATCAATCATTAGTAACTGATTATTTAAATCCCACAATTCATCGCCACTGATCTTTCTTGGGATCGTGCGTGCTGCCCTCTGCAGGTAAAAAAATTCACTATCTCAATCATAAAAATAATTGTTTTCGTTAAACTTTTTTTTTTGATAAACTATTCAATCATGAAAATAATTAAGTAAACTTGAGTGAACTTCCCTTGTTGTAGATTTTTCATTTGGATAAACTGTTCAATCATAAAAATAATTGTTTAAACTTAAGTGAACTTCCCTTGTTGCAGATTTTTCATTCGGATAAACTATTCAATCGTAAAAATAAGCGAGTAAACTCGAGTGAACTTCCCCTGTTGCAGATTTTTCATTCGGATAAACCATCAAAACCCCCCCCCTGATTTCTTCACTGACCCGAACTCGTCGTGAACTCTCTAAACGTGGTTTATTTGTAGTTTTTGAATACACGCCTCCTCCCGTTCTTGCGGGCTCGCCCCCTACTATTATCGTTGTAGACGATTCGGCAACGTCTACGACGAATTGCTCAGATACCTCAGTCACAAGCACGACAACCACCTCCACGTGTACCACTCCCACGCAAGAAGGTAGATCTCGATAAGATCTCTAGTCTGTCACGCGTACAGGAAGAGTCCACTTTTTACTTTTTTTTTCTTTTTACTTAACTCTCTATAAACAACAAAAAACAAACAACAAAAAAATAAAATAAATGATTAACCGCCTCATCGAATAACTCCAGCACATGTCGATGTCATGCGCTATAGTTGCACGTCAGTAGAATACTAAAATAACGAGTTTAAATATTTGAAATTGAAGAGATGCAAATTGTGTTTTTAATGCATTCAAAACTTTGTTCGTATTTTATTCTCGCCGCAATGGGGGTATTTTTTTTCCTTATGCCAAAGTTGTATTTTTGATACGATTGGGATTTATTTTTCTTAGGTTCATTGATTATTTGAGTGTCCCTACTGTTTGTTATTGATATATGAATGCCGTGTTGCAATTGATTAATTATTTAACAGAAAAGTGCCGAAAGTAATATAAAAAATTTAATTACTCGTTATGACAGGGTAATCAAGCACAGGCCAACCATGTGGAAAACATAACCTCAAATTTATTTTGAAGGCAAAAGTCAGAATTGCAATCAGAGTATCCAACCAAATATCCAACATTATAAAAAAAAACACCAGATCTGGTTGGTCAATAAAAAAACCAAGTATATGTTGTTAATTAACCTTTAATTTCAATAAAATGTTGCCAAACATTGTGTCTAAATGCCAAATCAATGTTTGCTTTTTGATAGCCCCCAATACTCCAGTCAAATTAAAGAAAAAAAACATTAATCGGTAAAGATCCAAATTTTGGTAGACATGCTTTTAATTTTTTTTTTCAAAATTTAGGGAAAGGGTGTTAATGTTTTTTCAATAATCATAACTTAGGGTATATTTTGAGTAACTTTGGCAAGTTTCAAGTCGATAACAATTGCCTTTATATATTTTTCGAGTCACGAAAGTTATTGATATTTTTCACAAATTTACGCTCTGTTTGCATAAATTTATTTCAAAATTTAGGGAAAGGGTGTTTATGGTTTTTAAATAATAACAATTTAGGGTGTATTTTGAGTAACTTTGGCGAGTTTCAAGTCGATAGCAATTGTCTTTATATTTTTTTTAAATCACGAAAGTTATTGATATTTTTCACAAATTTACACTCTGCATAAATGTATTTCAAAATTTGGGAAAAGGGTGTTTATGGTTTTTAAATAATCACAATTTAGGGTGTATTTTGAGTAACTTTGGCGAGTTTCAAGTCGATAGCTATTGCCTTTATATTTTTTTCGAGTCACGAAAGTTATTGATATTTTTCACAAATTTACACTCCGTTTGCATAAATTTATTTCAAATTTTGGGAAAAGGGTGGTTATGGTTTTTAAATAATAATAATTTAGGGTGTGTTTTGAGTAACTTAAGCAAGTTTCAAGTCGATAGCAATTGCCTTTATATTTTTTTCGAGTCACGAAAGTTATTGATATTTTTCACAAATTTACACTCTGTTTGCATAAATTTATTTCAAAATTTGGGAAAAGGGTGTTTATGGTTTTTAAATAATAATAATTTAGGGTGTATTTTGAGTAACTTTGGCGAGTTTCAAGTCGATAGCAATTGCCTTTATATTTTTTTCGAGTCACGAAAGTTATTGATATTTTTGACAAATTTACACTCTGTTTGCATAAATTTATTTCGAAATTTCGGGAAAGGGTGTTTATGGTTTTTAAATAATAATAATTTAGGGTGTGTTTTGAGTAACTTAAGCAAGTTTCAAGTCGATAACAATTGCCTTTATATTTTTTTCGAGACACGAAAGTTATTGATATTTTTGACAAATTTACACTCTGTTTGCATAAATTTATTTCAAAATTTCGGGAAAGGGTGTTTATGGTTTTTCAATAATCACAATTTAGGGTGTATTTTGAGTAACTTTGGCAAGTTTCAAGTCGATAGCAATTGTCTTTATATTTTTTTCAAGTCACGAAAGTTATTGATATTTTTCACAAATTTACACTCTGTTTGCATAAATTTATTTCAAAATTTCGGGAAAGGGTGTTTATGGTTTTTAAATAATAATAATTTAGGGTGTGTTTTGAGTAACTTAAGCAAGTTTCAAGTCGATAGCAATTGCCTTTATATTTTTTTCAAGTCACGAAAGTTATTGATATTTTTCGCAAATTTACACTCCGTTTGCATAAATTTATTTCAAAATTTGGGAAAAGGGTGTTTATGGTTTTTCAATAATCACAATTTAGGGTGTATTTTGAGTAACTTTGGCAAGTTTCAAGTCGATAGCAATCGTCTTTATATTTTTTTCGAGACACGAAAGTTATTGATATTTTTCACAAATTTACACTCTGCATAAATTTATTTCAAAATTTAGGGAAAGGGTGTTTATGTTTTTTAAATAATAATAATTTAGGGTTTATTTTGAGTAACTTTGGCAAGTTTCAAGTCGATAGCAATTGCCTTTATATTTTTTTCGAGTCACGAAAGTTATTGATATTTTTCGCAAATTTACGCTCCGTTTGCATAAATTTATTTCGAAATTTGGGAAAAGGGTGTTTATGGTTTTTCAATAATCACAATTTAGGGTGTATTTTGAGTAACTTTGGCAAGTTTCAAGTCGATAGCAATTGTCTTTATATTTTTTTCAAGTCACGAAAGTTATTGATATTTTTCACAAATTTACACTCTGTTTGCATAAATTTATTTCAAAATTTCGGGAAAGGGTGTTTATGGTTTTTAAATAATAATAATTTAGGGTGTGTTTTGAGTAACTTAAGCAAGTTTCAAGTCGATAGCAATTGCCTTTATATTTTTTTCAAGTCACGAAAGTTATTGATATTTTTCGCAAATTTACACTCCGTTTGCATAAATTTATTTCAAAATTTGGGAAAAGGGTGTTTATGGTTTTTCAATAATCACAATTTAGGGTGTATTTTGAGTAACTTTGGCAAGTTTCAAGTCGATAGCAATCGTCTTTATATTTTTTTCGAGACACGAAAGTTATTGATATTTTTCACAAATTTACACTCTGCATAAATTTATTTCAAAATTTAGGGAAAGGGTGTTTATGTTTTTTAAATAATAATAATTTAGGGTTTATTTTGAGTAACTTTGGCAAGTTTCAAGTCGATAGCAATTGCCTTTATATTTTTTTCGAGTCACGAAAGTTATTGATATTTTTCGCAAATTTACGCTCCGTTTGCATAAATTTATTTCGAAATTTGGGAAAAGGGTGTTTATGGTTTTTCAATAATCACAATTTAGGGTGTATTTTGAGTAACTTTGGCGAGTTTCAAGTCGATAGCAATTGCCTTTATATTTTTTTCTTAGAAAAATTGATTTGTATTCAAGAAAAATATACAAGCATTAAAAACACAAGTAATTCCAAATTTAAAATCATCACGTAGGACAGTATTTCTCAACCTTTTCAGCTCCCTCTCCCCCGAAATGTAAGAACACTTCGTGGCTTCCAGTCACGCATTATTTTTTTTTTCTTATAATCCTTGTTTACTTCCAGTGGCGGCTGTCGGGGTGACTCGTAGTACGGCCGAGGTAGCAGATACGTTGCAGAGATCTGTATTACCACCTCTGCTACCTCGACCGTACCATGAACCGTCACTGTTTCCTTCTTTATCTCGCAGAGATCTGTATTACTACATTTGCTAGAGTCACCCCGCTAGCCGTCACTGTTGCCTTCTCTATCTTCCTTTAGGAGCCGTCACTGTTTCCTTCCCCATCTCGCAGAAATCTGTATTGCTACCTCTACTACAGTCACCCCAGGCCGTCACTGTTTCCTTCTCTATCTTCCTTTAGTTGAGAAATACTGATAGTACGCTCTCCATAAAACGAATAAAATCCGCATGCGCATTGATTAACCAACAAAAGCGAGGGTGGACATGGAAAACATGTGATGACTTGAAGGAGAGTGGACCACTAACCACCCACCACTTTTTTATTGGCCAACTAACCCCCCACAACGGTGATCCTGGTGCTTCGCACGTTTAACCCCCTTCGAATTATTTTAGGTGGGAGGGCGCGAGGCGTCCCGACGTGCCTGATCGGAGCGGCGGAGAGTTCCCCCGACACCTCGGAAGGCCCGCCCCCGCCGCCGCCGGAGGGCGAGCCGCCCCAGGAATCGACGGTGCGCTGCAGACGGTTCCGACCAGTGACGTAGTGACATATTTACGTTAGGCTAGTTCGTATAATATTACATATTTACTACTTGAACGCGTCGCTTTCCAAAACGGGGACCTGTTTCTACTCCACGTGCGGCACGGTTTCGAAAGACGCGCCTTCAAACAGGATTATTAAACAAGCTACACACAAGGAACACAGATGAAAAAGTGTATATATTTGCTTAGGAAGAGGTGCGCGCGCCGCCGTCCCGTCGAGTCGTCCAAATGGCGGGGGGCCGCCCGCCAGCGGTCCCCCCGCCGTAAATCCCAAGTGTTGCTTCTTCTCCTCTCCTCTGTTTGAGTGGACCGGCGCGCGCGCGGCTTAAAAAAAACATGTGATTCGATTATGGAGACAACTTTCTCTCGTTAGGTTTTTTCGTTTAAACATATATACTCGTGGCAGATAGTTTAATTAACAAAACAAAAAAAAAATTATATATTAGGAGTAAATCGAAAGATTTTAGCGCGTAGCAGAACACACACTTATTTTGGGAGATTAGATTTAGATTTTTTTACTGTTACGTTCACCGACTGTCCGTGAGAAATGGTTGTGTTTTTATTTTGTACTAAGAGATGCCATTTTTTTTTTTAGTTTGATATTCCTAAGTGATCGACCCCATTGTTTCGATTTTGTGATGGCTCCGGCCCGGCGGCTTGTTTATTTTTTATACACGGGGCCCGGGGCAGCAAATTGCATGTGATTTACGTTGTTGTTATACCCTGTGTTCATCATCTCGGAATTTAATTTCCTCCTTTAAAAAAAAAAAAAAATACTTCATAACATGTGCCACAAGCTTTATCAATGTCGAAGCGTAACTGCAGGAACATTTGCCCGGATTTAGAGTAATAATAATCGTGTTTAATCGTTATTCGGTGTCCTTCTCGTAGGATGATTGCTCCGGTGATTTAAGGCCATTGAGGAGTTCGAGCAATCATAATTCTTAATTTCATTTTCGGTGTAAAATGATGATTCTTGCTGACAGTTGCATCCCGGCAATTTTTGTATGCCGGAACAAGTCACTTATTTTCGAAGCGTCGCCATGTTTTCTAGTCTACTTAAAGAATAATAAATAAAAAAAGAGGCACCCCCAACGTTTTCGCTTGGGGCGCGCTTTCGCATCCGATCTAGTCAAAGTTGAAAATGATATTAAAAAAAAATTATAATTACGGCGCCCAACGGCGTACCCCATCCCCCCCTCCAGAGACGCGTGCGGGAGGGGTGTTCCGCGCCACCCGCAGTCAAACTGCGCCAGAGGTTAGATGTCTATAAAAAGAAATTTCTGTTTTCGGTTATTATTGCGCTTTATTCGGAACACCCCCCTCCACCCGGAGATATGCAAGAGAGATATGCTCTGTATAAATATAAATTGTACGCAAATTATAATATTAACATATAATGTAATTGATATTAATTTATTGCAGATTTTGCTGAAATTTTTATTTATTTGTTTTATTGTATATTTATTGTTTTTATTATGACAGTGCTATATGTATCATGAATATTATATATAGTTAAATAAATTAATAATTATGATACATAATGTTTGTTCTTCAGAGCCGGAAGCTGTGATCTTCCTGTCACGCACTCTTTCGTTCGTGTTGTGAATCAGTCCATCAACTGAATGAATTGCAGAATGTGCAAAATATATTTCTTATTAGGTAAGTCTAGTTAAAAAAATCTTTTTTCCACCAACAGAGAGAGAGAGAATAAAATCTTCATTCAGACGCAGAAAACGTATCCACAATTCGCCTGTTGTGAATCAAGCCCTACGTTTCAGTCCATCAACCGAAAGAATTACAAAATGTGCAAAACGTTTTTCTGATTTTAGGTAAGTCTAGTTAAAAAATGGTGATGTGGCCATCATGCTACTTTCTCCGACTTGATGGTATCATTTATATTTACGCTTTCATGGTTTATTTTCAATTTAAATCGTATTTTAAATGTACATCGAGCGGATGACACTGACGTTTAAAACGTCAAAGATGGGAAAATTATACTTCAAATTCAAAAACTCAGTTTACTCAAAAACTAAAGGGATTTCGAAAAAAACTTATTCTTTATAAGTTGTTCATTTTGGCATTCTCTACAATTATTATTCACAAAAATTTGCTGTAACTGTTATCGTTTTATAATTATACACCAGAAAGTAAAAAAAAGTAATAATTTTTTTTCTCGAATAAAAATGATTTTATGAAAAATATTTTCAAGCAAAAGATGTTCATTTTTTTGTTGTCTTCAATGTTTGTTTAAATGTTTTTGTGATATTTTTCATATTTAAGAAGATATTGGCAAAAAACAAAAAAACAGTTAAGGTAAACGCCCACTTCCGGTGTACGAAATTTTACCAAAAGCTTTCCAGTTCTTCGGATTATCAAATACGTGTGTTCAAAGTTTCATATCAATTGCTCTATTAGTTTTTGAGATACAGCGCGCACGGACCCACACAAAACCATTTCTACGCCCATTCGATCGTCTCTACCACTCCTTGAAGTTTTACACCCCGTATATCGCATTATTAGTTGAAAGTGAATAATGTTAGTTAATAACACACTGTCAACGATTTTATAATCAACGAATTCACCTTGAATCTGAAAAAAGAACAATTGCATTTGCAAATTTATGGAAACCGCCGACGACGATTGTGATTTTATCTTATAATTACGTGCAATTTTGAATTCTGGAAAATTGCGGCTTGAAATTAGTCGGAGGCGTGATCTTGATCTTTGATTTGAATATAATTTCTTTTGTTACTGAATAAAATTGGAGTGGAATTTCCAATTAACTTATTTTAGCTTTTACAGGATATTCCAAATTTTAAAGATTAACTTATTTTGCATTGAAATTTTGAGCTCCAAATTTTAAGGCCTGCGACTTTAAAAGTCGTTGGATGTTTTTGATAATTTTGATAATCGTCTAATTATCAATGTTGCACAATTTTTTAACAGAATATTTTAAATTTTTAAGGCCTGTGACCTGTATATTTCGATTATCGTCTAATTGTCAATTTTGACCAATTTTTGGAAACTTTGAGACCAATTCTTGCTTCTTCACTTCACTTTTCAAGTGTTGTGTCTTTGTTTTCAGTTGGGGTATCTAGGTAAATGAAAGGTTAGCTATTTTTGGATTTCGTCGATAACTTTAAAGCAAAATTTTGCAAGTAATTGATTTTGCACAATGTTTCTAATCTTCAAAAACAATATTCCTTTTTTTGTTCAGTTCGTGTTTTATGCGATATTTCGGTGGGATGTGTCGTCTTTAATTAAAACATCAAAGATTATCCATATCTAGACGTTTTTGACAATTCTAAAGCGAATTTGCCAAGTAATTAAAAGTAAAATTATAAGAATTGTTGAATGCAATTTTAGTTTCATCACTTAATATTTTATTCGATTGATTTTGTTGGTGTTTTTGTGTCATTATCTGGAAATGTTGCAATAGATTTTTATTAAATCATAATGTATGTATATTTTGAGTTATTTTAGAAATTTTTAAGTTGTTTTTATATTTTTCAATATTTTGTGCAATTATCTGGAAATCTAGCAAAGGGGTGTGTTCAGATTTTTACTGAATCATAAAGTAGAAAGAATTTTGAGTAAACCTGGAAATTTTCAAGCTCGTGTCAATTGTTTTTATATTTTTTTCAGCAAATTCTAAATTATCGCATTTAAAATATTGCAATAAATTGTGTTTTTGTGCGATTATTTGGAAATCTAGCAAAGGGGTGTTTTCAGATTTTTACTGAATCATAAAGTGGAAAGAATTTTGAGTGAACTTGGAAATTTTCAAGCTTGTGTCAATTGTTTTTATATTTTTTTTTTTGCAAATTCTTAATCAGCACTTTCAAAATTTTGTAATAAATTATGTTTTTTTGCGATTATTTGGAAATCTAGCAAAGGGGTGTTTTCAGATTTTTACTGAATCATAAAGTAGGAACAATTTTGAGTAAACTTGGAAATTTTCAAGCTTGTATCAATTGTTTTTATATTTTTTTCAGCAAATTCTAAATTATCGCATTTAAAATATTGTAATAAATTGTGTTTTTGTGCGATTATTTGGAAATCTAGCAAAGGGGTGTTTTCAGATTTTTACTGAATCATAAAGTAGAAAGAATTTTGAGTAAACTTGAAAATTTTCAAGCTTGTATCAATTGTTTTTATATTTTTTTCAGCAAATTCTAAATTATCGCATTTAAAATATTGCAATAAATTGTGTTTTGTGTGATTATTTGGAAATCTAGCAAAGGGGTGTGTTCAGATTTTTACTGAATCTTAAAGTAGAAACAATTTTGAGTAAACTTGGAAATTATTAAGCTTGTATCAATTGTTTTTATATTTTTTTCAGCAAATTCTAAATTATCGCATTTAAAATATTGCAATAAATTGTGTTTTTGTGCGATTATCTGGAAATATGACAAAGGGGTGTGTTCAGATTTTTACTGAATCATAAAGTAGAAAGAATTTTGAGTAAACTTGGAAATTTTCAATCTTGTGTCAATTGTTTTTATATTTTTTTCAGCAAATTCTAAATTATCACATTTAAAATATTGCAATAAATTGTGTTTTGTGCAATTATTTGGAAATCTAGCAAAGGGGTGTTTTCAGATTTTTATTGAATCTTAAAGTAGAAACAATTTTGAGTAAACTTGGAAATTATTAAGCTTGTATCAATTGTTTTTATATTTTTTTCAGCAAATTCTAAATTATCGCATTTAAAATATTGCAATAAATTGTGTTTTTGTGCGATTATCTGGAAATCTGACAAAGGGGTGTTTTCAGATTTTTACTGAATCTTAAAGTAGAAACAATTTTGAGTAAACTTGGAAATTATTAAGCTTGTATCAATTGTTTTTATATTTTTTTTCGGCAAATTCTAAATTATCGCATTTAAAATATTGCAATAAATTGTGTTTTTGTGCGATTATCTGGAAATCTGACAAAGGGGTGTGTTCAGATTTTTACTGAATCATAAAGTAGAAAGAATTTTGAGTAAACTTGGAAATTTTCAAGCTTGTGTCAATTGTTTTTATATTTTTTTCAGCAAATTCTAAATTATCACATTTAAAATATTGCAATAAATTGTGTTTTGTGCAATTATTTGGAAATCTAGCAAAGGGGTGTTTTCAGATTTTTATTGAATCTTAAAGTAGAAACAATTTTGAGTAAACTTGGAAATTATTAAGCTTGTATCAATTGTTTTTATATTTTTTTCAGCAAATTCTAAATTATCGCATTTAAAATATTGCAATAAATTGTGTTTTGTGCAATTATTTGGAAATCTAGCAAAGGGGTGTTTTCAGATTTTTATTGAATCTTAAAGTAGAAACAATTTTGAGTAAACTTGGAAATTATTAAGCTTGTATCAATTGTTTTTATATTTTTTTTCGGCAAATTCTAAATTATCGCATTTAAAATATTGCAATAAATTGTGTTTTTGTGCGATTATCTGGAAATCTGACAAAGGGGTGTGTTCAGATTTTTACTGAATCATAAAGTAGAAAGAATTTTGAGTAAACTTGGAAATTTTCAAGCTTGTGTCAATTGTTTTTATATTTTTTTCAGCAAATTCTAAATTATCACATTTAAAATATTGCAATAAATTGTGTTTTGTGCAATTATTTGGAAATCTAGCAAAGGGGTGTTTTCAGATTTTTATTGAATCTTAAAGTAGAAACAATTTTGAGTAAACTTGGAAATTATTAAGCTTGTATCAATTGTTTTTATATTTTTTTCAGCAAATTCTAAATTATCGCATTTAAAATATTGCAATAAATTGTGTTTTTGTGCGATTATCTGGAAATCTGACAAAGGGGTGTTTTCAGATTTTTACTGAATCTTAAAGTAGAAACAATTTTGAGTAAACTTGGAAATTATTAAGCTTGTATCAATTGTTTTTATATTTTTTTTCGGCAAATTCTAAATTATCGCATTTAAAATATTGCAATAAATTGTGTTTTTGTGCGATTATCTGGAAATCTGACAAAGGGGTGTGTTCAGATTTTTACTGAATCATAAAGTAGAAAGAATTTTGAGTAAACTTGGAAATTTTCAAGCTTGTGTCAATTGTTTTTATATTGTTTTCAGCAAATTCTAAATTATCACATTTAAAATATTGCAATAAATTGTGTTTTTGTGCGATTATCTGGAAATCTGACAAAGGGGTGTTTTCAGATTTTTACTGAATCTTAAAGTAGAAACAATTTTGAGTAAACTTGGAAATTATTAAGCTTGTATCAATTGTTTTTATATTTTTTTTCGGCAAATTCTAAATTATCGCATTTAAAATATTGCAATAAATTGTGTTTTTGTGCGATTATCTGGAAATCTGACAAAGGGGTGTTTTCAGATTTTTACTGAATCTTAAAGTAGAAACAATTTTGAGTAAACTTGGAAATTATTAAGCTTGTATCAATTGTTTTTATATTTTTTTTCGGCAAATTCTAAATTATCGCATTTAAAATATTGCAATAAATTGTGTTTTTGTGCGATTATCTGGAAATCTGACAAAGGGGTGTTTTCAGATTTTTATTGAATCTTAAAGTAGAAACAATTTTGAGTAAACTTGGAAATTATTAAGCTTGTATCAATTGTTTTTATATTTTTTTCAGCAAATTCTAAATTATCGCATTTAAAATATTGCAATAAATTGTGTTTTTGTGCGATTATCTGGAAATCTGACAAAGGGGTGTTTTCAGATTTTTACTGAATCTTAAAGTAGAAACAATTTTGAGTAAACTTGGAAATTATTAAGCTTGTATCAATTGTTTTTATATTTTTTTTCGGCAAATTCTAAATTATCGCATTTAAAATATTGCAATAAATTGTGTTTTTGTGCGATTATCTGGAAATCTGACAAAGGGGTGTGTTCAGATTTTTACTGAATCATAAAGTAGAAAGAATTTTGAGTAAACTTGGAAATTTTCAAGCTTGTGTCAATTGTTTTTATATTTTTTTCAGCAAATTCTAAATTATCACATTTAAAATATTGCAATAAATTGTGTTTTGTGCAATTATTTGGAAATCTAGCAAAGGGGTGTTTTCAGATTTTTACTGAATCTTAAAGTAGAAACAATTTTGAGTAAACTTGGAAATTATTAAGCTTGTATCAATTGTTTTTATATTTTTTTTCGGCAAATTCTAAATTATCGCATTTAAAATATTGCAATAAATTGTGTTTTTGTGCGATTATCTGGAAATCTAACAAAGGGGTGTGTTCAGATTTTTACACAATCATAAAGTAGAAAGAATTTTGAGTTAATTTGGAAATTTTCAAGTTTGTGGCGATTGTTTTAATATTTTTTTCAGCAAATTCTAAATGACATTGAAGATGAAATTTTTCGTTTCTTGAGTTTATATTTTGAGCGATATGTTGTGTTTTGATGGTTTGCATTATTTCTGGATGGATTCGATGATTTTAAAGCGTAGTTGATTTTGTACATTTTTTTTACGCTGCTCAAAACAATTTTAATTTCTTCAATCCATTTTATGAGTATTGCGGTTTTGTTGTCAGGTTGACCATGTCAACTATTTTTTTTCTTTTAATTAAAGATGCATTACAAACCGTTCAAAACAATTTTCATTTCTTCATTAATTTTTTTATCAGATTGGACAATTTTTATAAATTTTGAGCACATTTTTTTTAAAGCGTTAATAAATGATTTAGAATATGTGGATTGTCTTGTTTGAAAATCAAAGATGCATTTCTTATGAATGAATTTGGTGATTTTAAACTTTTTCTGCGTGTTCATTGAATGATAAATAAAATAAGCATCCTTGACTTAATTGCGGATAAAGTATGTACTTTACTCATAGACTTTCGTTTTGTGAGAAAACACATTTGAAATTGCAAAAGCAATTACAAAATGTCATCATGATCATGAATTGAAAATAAAACATACTCCTTACGAAAAAATCTAATAAATGCAATAAATTCAAAAAAACGAAATATAGCCTGTATATATAAATATTCAACCTGTTCGTAACTCTGCAAGCAAAATTAATTAATTTTGCTTGCAGAGTTACGAACAGGTTGAATATTTATATATTCAGGCTATATTTCGTTTTTTTGAATTTATTTAATACTCTCTGCAATAAGTAAGGTTGCTTCTATTTTAAATGCAATAAAGTAAAACATTCAAAAACGCATTAAAATTTTAATGTGACGGTAATTTTTTTATGTAGTTGGTGATTTTAATTTGAATTTAGAATTTATTTTCATCCATATGTTTACTCATGCTTAATCAACGCATATTATCACGTTTTAATAAATGTGATTTTTGCAAAGTAAACTACAGAAATACAATTACTTAAATTGAGTGATTTTCTATGTATGATATATTTTTGCAAAATAAACTAATTACAGAAATATAATTACATAAACTGCAGCAGTAATATCGGTAATACTAAAGTATTTCTGTCGCGAAGTAAACGAATTGCAGAAATACAATTACGACTTCTAAACCTTAAACTGCAGGTATTACCAAAGTATTTCTGCAATTGCATTATCTAAGAACAAGCAGTTTGCGCTGCCGTGTTCTCAAACGCATTTATATTCACAACAAAACTGGATCGTGTTTTTGTTTTTCGTCTTTCAAACTCGTTTCTGGCTCGTTTCGCAAACGGCAAAACGCAGATCCCAGAAGAAGGTCAAGCAGGCAGGTAAATTTGCACTGTTATGTAAATACCGTCTAATCTCGAAACATCTGATAACGTTATCTGAGCAGATTTTCTAGTCGTTTCGACGATCATTTTACTTGCATGTTAATAAAGATGAATAATTATAATCAGGCGGAAAGTCCTCTGGCCGATAAATAAACTAACACATCACGTATTTTTTCTAAATTATCTTTGTTATTATTATGAATTCGTTATAAATCTTCACGGTAAGCCTTAGACACTTGGATATAATGGAGAACTAATGTAGAGATTTTTTTTAATATCAAATAGTTTAAGAGATATCTAAAAAAAAAAAATTTAATAGGTGTAGCGCCTCCCCTTAATGTGCAATTATATGTAGTATTGTTCCTGTTAATAAAGATGTATTATATATAATTATTATTCAAAACCCTCACTTGTTGGAGATGCATTAAATACATTAAATAAAAAGTACAATTTTAATAATCATTTTAAATACAAAAATAAATGTCTAATTGTAACAAAATGTGTCAATTATTGAGGAATTAAAAAAATTCCAGTGAAATGATAATTATCTTCTAATTTTACCAAGAAATTAACTCCCAAACAAGTTCAAACCAGTTAATTCGAGCAAAAAAATAATTATTATTCCACGTACTGTATTTTGTTGAATAAATACTTTTTGTGATAATTTATAAAATTGCATTAATTTTTCAAGTGACAAAATCACTTATCTATGTTGCGTAAATTTTGAAAGTTTGAAATTTGCAACGATCGTTTTTCTAATTTTTTTTAGCAGATTTCGTAAATGTGCAACTTGAAAATTGGAATATAATTTATTTAGGCGTGATTATTTTGATTTCTAGGTAAGTTATGCATGCAGGTTATAATAAATTCATGTAGCTGAATCTATTTTGAGTAAATTTTAAAAGTTTGAAGTTTGTGGCGATTGTTTTTATATTTTTTAACAAATTTCGAAAATATGCCACTTAAAAATTGAAATATAATTTATTTAGGCGTAATTATTTTGATTTCTAGGTAAGAGATGTATGCAGATTATAATAAATTCATGAAGCTAAATCTGTTTTGAGTAAATTTTGAAAGTTGCAAATTTGTGGCGATTGTTTTTATATACATAAATACATTATCTTTATTTACAGCCTTTTGACATGATTGCATTTTTTTACATATTTATCAAATAAAGTAGACTGTCACATGGGCTATCGACCAAAGCCTAGTTTTTATTGTTTTTAGCAAATTTCGAAAATGTACAAGTTGAAAATTGTTGTTCAATTTTTTTGGCCAACTTTTAAAATGTGCAATTTTAAAAGTTAATTACACGGCGTTTATACGTGATTATTTTTAAATCTAGGTAAGGGATGTTTGTGTATTATTTTAGATTCATAAAGCTGAATTTGTTTTGAGTACATTTTAAAAGTTTGAAGTCTGTGTCCATTGTTGTTCAATTTTTTTGACCAACTTTTTTGGTACAATTTTAAAATTTAATTACCCGGCGTTTATATGTAATTATTTTAAAATCTAGGTGAGGGATGTTTGTGTATTATTTTAGATTCATAAAGCTGAATTTGTTTTGAGTAAATTTTGAAATTTTGAAGTCTGTATCCATCGTTGTTCAATTTTTTTGGCCAACTTTTAAAAAGTGCAATTTTATATTTAATTACACGGCGTTTATGCGTGATTAATTTAAAATCTGCGTAAGGGATGTTTGTGTATTATTTCAGATTCATAAAGCTGAATGTGTTTTGAGTAAATTTTGAAAGTTTGAAGTCTGTATCCGTTGTTGTTCAATTTTTTTGGCCATCTTTTAAAATGTGCAATTTTAAAATTTAATTACACGGCGTTTATATGTAATTATTTTAAAATCTGAGTAAGGGATGTTTGTGTATTATTTTGGCTTCATAAAGCTGAATTAGTTTTGAGTAAATTTTGAAAGTTTAAAGTCTGTATCCATTGTTGTTCAATTTTTTTGGCCAACTTTTAAAATGCGTAATTTTAAAATTTAATTACACGGCGTTTATACGTGATTATTTAAAAATCTGGGTGAGGGATGTTTGTGTATTATTTTAGATTCATAAAGCTGAATTTGTTTTGAGTAAATTTTGAAAGTTTGAAGTCTGTATCCATTGTTGTTCAATTTTTTTGGCCAACTTTTAAAATGTGCAATTTTAAAATTTAATTACACGGCGTTTATGAGTGATTATTTTAAAATCTGGGTGAGGGATGTTTGTGTATTATTTTAGATTCATAAAGCTGAATTTGTTTTGAGTATATTTTGAAAGTTTGAAGTCTGTTATTAAATTTTTTTGGACAACTTTTCAAATGTGCAATTTTAAAATTTTAATTGCACAGCGTTTATATGTGGTTATTTTAAAATCTGGGTAAGGGATGTTTGTGTATTATTTTAGATTCGTAAAGCTGAATTTGTTTTGAGTAAATTTTGACAGTTTGAAGTCGGTATCCATTGTTCTTCAATTTTTCTGGCCAACTTTTAAAATGTGCAATTTGAAAATTTAATTACACGGCGTTTATATGTGATTATTTTAAAATTTAGATAAGGGATGTTTGTGTATTATTTTAGATTCATAAAGCTGAATTTGTTTTGAGTAAATTTTGAAATTTTGAAGTCTGTATCCATCGTTGTTCAATTTTTTTGGCCAACTTTTAAAAAGTGCAATTTTATAATTTAATTACACGGCGTTTATGCGTGATTAATTTAAAATCTGCGTAAGGGATGTTTGTGTATTATTTCAGATTCATAAAGCTGAATGTGTTTTGAGTAAATTTTGAAAGTTTGAAGTCTGTATCCGTTGTTGTTCAATTTTTTTGGCCAACTTTTAAAATGTGCAACTTTAAAATTTAATTACACGGCGTTTATGCGTGATTATTTTAAAATTTAGATAAGGGATGTTTGTGTATTATTTTAGATTTATAAAGCTGAATTTGTTTTGAGAACATTTTGAAAGTTTGAAGTCTGTATCCATTGTTGTTCAATTTTTTTGGCCAACTTTTTTGGTGCAATTTTAAAATTTAATTACCCAGCGTTTATATGTGATTATTTTAAAATCTGGGTAAGGGATGTTTGTGTATTATTTTAGATTCATAAAGCTGAATTTGTTTTGAGTAAATTTTGAAAGTTTGAAGTCTGTATCCATTGTTGTTCAATTTTTTTGGCCAACTTTTAAAATGTGCAATTTTCAAATTTAATTACACGGCGTTTATATGTAATTATTTTAAAATCTAGGTGAGGGATGTTTGTGTATTATTTTAGATTCATAAAGCTGAATTTGTTTTGAGTAAATTTTGACAGTTTGAAGTCTGTATCCATTGTTGTTCAATTTTTTTGGCCAACTTTTAAAATGTGCAACTTTAAAATTTAATTACACGGCGTTTATATGTGATTATTTTAAAATCTGGGTAAGGGATGTTTGTGTATTATTTTAGATTCATAAAGCTGAATCATTTTTAAGCAAATTTTGAAAATTTTAAATTTGTGCTGATTGTCTTTTTATTTTTGCTGCGCCTATTTCGAAAAAGTGCAAAAATTTAAATACGGTATGTTCAACTGTAATTAATTCAAAATGTGAGCCAGTGATTATTAAAATCTTTGCCGATTCGCAAAGATACATCTATTTAGAGTAAATATTGAAAGTTTAAAGTTTGTGGCGATTGTTTTTATATTTTTTAGCTAATTTTTAAAATGCGCAATTTGATAATTTGAACATAATTTATTTAAACGTGCTTTGTTTGAAATTTAGGCAAGGGATGTTGCAGATTTTCATAAATTCATGAAATTGAATCTATTTTAAGCGAATTTTGAAATTTTTAAGTCTCCACCAATTGTTTTTCAATTTTTTTGGTAAACCTCGAAAATGTGCAATTTAAGAATTGAAAGTTGCTCTTTTTGTACGTGATTATTTTGACATCTAGGTGGGATTATTAAGGATTCATAAAACTTAATCTATTTTGAGTTAATTTCACAGTTTGAAATTATCAAGGCACACTTTGTTACGTTTCAAAGTCAATGTCTACTCCTCAATTTTTAAAAATGAAAAAAAACTACTGTAACACATAATTTAGTGACAAGTGTGATACATCATTAGTTTTGGGAGGTGAAAAGCTACCCAATAATGAAATAAAAAATCCAGGTCCGTATTTAAAAAAATTAAGTTGATGTGGGTATCTGAATAACGAAACGTCGTATTTGAAAAGTAAAATTATTTCCTGGAAGAGCTTACAAAAGTGTCCTAAGAAACTGTTATTGGTTTTTTAAAATTTACAGTAATACAGTTGTAAAAAAATAAAAACCAAAATTGTTTTTTTTCTCAAAATCATCAAATAACTCCTATAACAAACAATTCAGTAACAAGTGCGGCACATCATTGGGTTTGGGAGGTGAAAACCTACTAAAAAATGAAATAAAAAATCCAGGCCCGTATTTAAAAAAATAAAGTTGATGGTGGTATCTGAATAACGAAACGTCGTATTTGAAAAGTAAAATTATTTTCTGGAAGAGTTTACAAAAGTGTCTTAAGAAAATATTATTGGTTTTTCAAAATGTACGGTAATAAAGTTGTAAAAAAAATAAAAACCAAAATTATATATTTTTTTAATCATCAAATAACTCCTATAACAAACAATTCAGCAACAAGTGTGGCACATCATTGGATTTGTGAGGTGAAAAGCTACTCAAAAATGAAATAAAAAATCCAGGTCCGTATTTAAAAAAATAAAGTTGATGCTGGTTTCTGAATAACGAAACGTCGTATTTAAAAAATAAAATTATTTCCTGGAAGAGTTTACAAAAGTGTCTTAAGGAAGTGTTATTGGTTTTTCTAAATTTGCAGTAATAAAGTTGTAAAAAAATAAAAACCAAAAAATTTATTTTTTCAAAATCATCAAATAACTCCTATAACAAACAATTCAGCAATAAGTGTGGCACATCATTGGATTTGGGAGGTGAAAAGCTACTCAAAAATAAAATAAAAAATCCAGGCCCGTATTTAAAAAAATAAAGTTGATGGTGGTATCTGAATAACGAAACGTCGCATTTGAAAAATAAAATTATCTTCTGGAAGAGCTTACAAAACTGTCTTAAGAAAGTGCTCGGGATTTTTCAAAATAACCAGTAATAAAGTCGTTGTTAAGGTACAAAAATTCCATGCAGTTCCTAGAATTATCGAAATTCAAGGAATTTTCCCGACAGGTAAACCACCGACCACTTCTACCTGCTACCGAACACACGGCCCCCACCTTTCCGTCGGACTCGGAATCGGCTCGCGCCTTAAAACCGATCGAGCGAGCGGCGCGCGCTCAGTTGTTATTTCGCTGTGTTCAAGTGTGCTCATACTTTTCAAGACGTTAAGAACAAAAAAGAGACTCAAATCAAAAATCTCTCAAACCAGTTCCTAGTGAAGACATATCTTTCATCGCTCGAAACGTGCCCCGTGTGAGAGAAGACCCAAAGATGTCCATCTTGAACAACAAGAAGGTGAGTCGGCGTCGCCACATTCCTCGTCGGTTAATTGATAAATTTTATAGATAAGGAATAATCATAACGCGTAGTTGTATTTGAATATCGCATTTGTTTCTAAGCAAGAATTTTATGCATTCTTGATTGTTGAAGGCATTATTTTGTGATGCGTGTTTATGTGATTCATAAACTACAATTGAGCAAGCTAATTACTAGGAATGGTAGTTAGTCATTATCAGACAATTAAAATCAGACACGTTTAAATAAATTTATTTAACACGAAAAAAATAAATTATAATATCCAAACAATGACGAATTACCTTGGCAAAACCCAAAGTACCGTATTATTTTAATATTTACGTCGTGGTAGAGTGCTTAAAATTCTTTACTAGTTTCACCTTATCAGGCCTTGTTCAAGGATAAGTGTTTTGAATTCCTGGTGGAAAAGTTAAAAATCTTCATTTTATGTTTCCCACACGGGTTTTTGGAAGAATAATAAATTTCGAAAAATATTTTTTCCAGAAACTTAAATTAGAATCATTTTTGAGTATTTCTGCAAATTTTCCAGTTTCTAGCAGTTGTTTTTATATTTTTTTTTAACGCGAATGAATTGCGCGATCTCAAAATTACTTAAACGCAGTTCTCGTGCGATTATTTCAAAAATTGCTAAGGGGATGTTTTAGATTATTTCGGAAACGTAAACTAGAATCAGTTTTGAGTATTTCTGCAAATTTTCCAGTTTGCGGCAATTGTTTTTATATTTTTTTTTTAAACGCGAATGAATTGCGCGATCGCAAAATTACTTGAGCAGAGTTCTCGTGCGATTATTTCAAAAATTGCTTAGGGGATGTTTTAGATTATTTCGGAAACGTAAACCAGAATCATTTTTGAGTATTTCTGCAAATTTTCCAGTTCGTGGCAATTGTTTTTATATTTTTTTTTAAACGCGAATGAATTGCGCGATCTCAAAATGACTTAAACAGAGTTCTCGTGCGATTTTTTCTAAAATTGCTAAGGGGGTGTTTTAGATTATTTCGGAAACGTAAACCAGAATCAGTTTTGAGTATTTCTGCAAATTTTCCAGTACGTGGCAATTGTTTTTATATTCTTTTTTTAATGCGAATGAATTGCGCGGTCTCAAAATGACTTAAACGGAGTTCTCGTGCGATTATTTCGAAAATTGCTAAGGGGATGTTTTAGATTATTTCGGAAACGTAAACCAGAATCATTTTTGAGTATTTCTGCAAATTTTCCAGTTCGTGGCAATTGTTTTTATATTTTTTTTTAAACGCGAATGAATTGCGCGGTCTCAAAATGACTTAAACAGAGTTCTCGTGCGATTATTTCAGAAATTGCTAGGGGGATGTTTTAGATTATTTCGGAAACGAAAACTAGAATCATTTTTGAGTATTTCTGCAAATTTTCCAGTACGTGGCAATTGTTTTTATTTTTTTTTTTAACGCGAATGAATTGCACGGTCTCAAAATGACTTAAACGGAGTTCTTGTGCGATTATTTCGAAAATTGCTAAGGAGATGTTTTAAGATTATTTCGGAAACGTAAACCAGAATCATTTTTGAGTATTTCTGCAAATTTTCCAGTACGTGGCAATTGTTTTTATATATTTTTTTAACGCGAATCTCAAAATGACTTAAACAGAGTTCTCGTGCGATTATTTCAAACATTGCTAAGGGGATGTTTTAGATTATTTCGGAAACGTAAACCAGAATCATTTTTGAGTATTTCTGCAAATTTTCCAGTTCGTAGCAACTGTTTTTATATTTTTTTTAAACGCGAATGAATTGCGCGATCTCAGAATAACTTAAATAGAGTTCTCGTGCGATTATTTCAAAAATTTCTAAGGGGATGTTTTAGATTATTTCGGAAACGTAAACCAGAATCATTTTTGAGTATTTTTGCAAATTTTCCAGTTCGTGGCAATTGTTTTTATATATTTTTTTTAAACGCGAATGAATTGCACGATCTCAAAATTACTTAAACAGCGTTCCCGTGCGATTATTTCAAAAATTGCTAAGGGGATGTTTAAGATTATTTCGAAAACGTAATCCGGAATCATTTTTGAGTATTTATGCAAACTTTCTAGTTCGTGGCAATTGTTTTTATATTTTTTTAAACGCGAATGAATTGCGCGGTCTTAAAATTACTTAAACAGAGTTCTCGTGCGATTATTTCAAAAATTGCTAAGGGGATGTTTTAATATTATTTCGGTAACGTAAACCAGAATCAGTTTTGAGTATTTCTGCAAATTTTCCAGTACGTGGCAATTGTTTTTATATTTTTTTTTAAACGCGAATAAATTGCGCGATCTCAAAATGACTTAAACAGAGTTCTCGTGCGATTATTTTAAAAATTGCTAAGGGGATGTTTTAGATTATTTTGGAAACGTAAACCAGAATCATTTTTGAGTATTTCTGCAAATTTTCCAGTTCCTGGCAATTGTTTTTATATTTTTTTTTAAGCGCGAATGAATTGCGTGATCGCAAAATGACTTAAACAAAGTTCTCGTGCGATTATTTTAAAAATTGCTAAGGGGATGTTTTAGATTATTTTGGAAACGTAAACCAGAATCATTTTTGAGTATTTCTGCAAATTTTCCAGTTCCTGGCAATTGTTTTTATATTTTTTTTTAACGCGAATGAATTGCGCGATCTCAAAATGACTTTAACAGAGTTCTCGAGCGATTATTTCAAAAATTGCTAAGGGGATGTTTTAAGATTATTTCGTAAACATAAACTAGAATCATTTTTGAGTATTTCTGCAAATTTTCCAGTTCGTGGCAATTGTTTTTATATTTTTTTTAACGCGAATCAATTGCGCGATCTCAAAATGACTTAAACAGAGTTCTCCTGCGATTATTTCAAAAATTGCTAAGGGGATGTTTTAGATTATTTCGGTAACGTAAACCAGAATCATTTTTGAGTATTTCTGCAAATTTTCCAGTACGTGGCAATTGTTTTTATATTTTTTTAGACGGAAATAAAATGAACTCTCAAAACTTAAATTACAAAAAAGGATTTGCATTTTGAAACAATCTTTGGAAAAAGTCATTGCGTATAAGAAATGTGGACAGTAAGATTATTTGATAAAACCCATGTACTATAATCTTGTTACTTTTTTTTTCATTATTCTTAAACAATGGTGTGTGTGTTTAGTGATAATTTAGTGATACTCAAGATTAACATAATTTATTATTTCGCGTGACTTTCTGCAAACTAATGATGTTTTTGGGAGTACACTTAACATTTGATAAGAACTTCTAAAATTATAATTGTCAACATACTTCAAATTAAATTCATGTACATCAACAAAAAAAAAAGTGATGCCACTTTTATTAGGACGTATTGGCCCCAAAAAAAAATTTTCGCTCACCAAGAAGTGATGCCACTTTTAGGACCTATTGACCCCAAAAATTTACATCAACCCCCGCGTAACCGCCCTTGCGCATGCCGGGCGCGATCGATCGGCGACTTGTATGTCGACTGGAAATTTGACACGCAAACGTCCACCAGACAACCGAAACGTCAGTACAAACGCCACAGAGAAATTCGAATAGTGTAGTTTTGGCTTTCCTCGAGCACAAAGTGTCCATCGCGTCGTCGTGGAATTGACTGGTGTTTGATTCAAGAGGACTGTGCAGAAGTTTTGTTGCGGTTGCAACTCGGCCACAGTGTCTATACTGAAGAAGACTTGTCGTTTTTTGTTTCAAAAAGGTCCACAGGTATGATTAAACTAGCTAAATTTAAATAATAAAAAAGTAACTCCAAATGTAGCCTTTGTGGTATGCTTGCTCACTTAAACTGAAATAAAACAATGAATTTTAATTGAATTGACAAAAAAAAAAATTTTTTATCATTTACTACCAATACACCTCTTACTCTGGCCAATGGAAAAATTGATCTTCACCGCGCTTCACCTCTCTTTGTTTTAGTACACGATGGCCTTTATGGATACAGTTTACCTTCAGTACCTAAGCTATGACACGCAGAAATATTATAAACATTTTGTTTTTGCGATCCATCAATCGTTTTAGTGATAAAACTTTCTGACTTACAAAGATTACATAACTATTGCACAATATCGATCAGAAGGCTTGTATTCCTAGAATAATAATTTTGAATGATTTTGGTATAATTTTGGAAATTTTCAACTCTATTGCATTCGTTTTTATATTTTTTTCGAATCGCCAAAAATATTACAAATTTTCACATTTTTTACTCTCTATCCACATGAGATTACCACAAAATCTAGACAGGGTGTGTGTCTATTATTCATTAAATCATAATTTTGAATCAATTTTGGGTAATTTTGGAATTTTTTAAGTCGATAGCATTCGTTTTTATAATTTTTTGGAATCTCCAAAAATTTCTCATTTTTTTACTCTCTATCTACATGAGTTTATCACGAAATTTAGACAGGGTATGTGTGTATCATTCATGAAATCATAATTTTGAATCAAATTTGAGTAATTTTGGAAATTTTCAAGTCGATAGCATTCGTTTTTATAATTTTTTGGAATCTCCAAAAATTTCTCATTTTTTTACTTTCTATCCACATGAGTTTATCACGAAATTTAGACAGGGTATGTGTGTATCATTCATGAAATCATAATTTTAAATCAAATTTGAGTAATTTTGGAAATTTTCAAGTCGATAGTATTCGTTTTTATAATTTTTTGGAATCTCCAAAAATTTCTTATTTTTTTTACTCTTTATCCACATGTGTTTATCACGAAATTTAGACAGGGTATGTGTGTATCATTCATGAAATCATAATTTTGAATCAATTTTGAGTAATTTTGGAAATTTTCAAGTCGATAGTATTCCTTTTTATAATTTTTTGGAATCTTCTAAAATTTCTCATTTTTTTACTCTCTATCCACATGAGTTTATCACGAAATTTAGACAGGGTATGTGTGTATCATTCATGAAATCATAATTTTGAATCAAATTTGAGTAATTTTGGAAATTTTCAAGCTTACGTCAATTGTTTTTATATTTTTTCAGCAAATTCTAAATTATAACATTGAAAATTATAATAAATTGTATTTTTGTGCGATTATCTGGAAAACTAGCAAAGGGGTGTTTTCAGATTTTTACTGAATCATAAAGTAGAAACAATTTTGAGTAATTTTGGAAATTTTCAAACTCGTGTCAATTGTTTTTATATTTTTTCTGCAAATTCTAAATTATCACATTTAAAATTGTAATAAATTGTGTTTTCGTGCGATTATCTGGAAAACTAGCAGAGGGGTATTTTCAGATTTTTACTGAATCATAAAGTAGAAACAATTTTGAGTAATTTTGGAAATTTTCAAACTCGTATCAATTGTTTTTATATTTTTTTCAGCAAATTCTAAATGATCACATTGAAAATTGTAATAAATTGTCTTTTCGTGCGATTATCTGGAA
Source organism: Ocypus olens (assembly GCA_910593695.2). Taxonomy (NCBI): domain Eukaryota; kingdom Metazoa; phylum Arthropoda; class Insecta; order Coleoptera; family Staphylinidae; genus Ocypus; species Ocypus olens. The sequence goes on from OU343061.1 coordinate 48,505,532, forward strand.
ATCTAGCAAAGGGGTGTTTTCAGATTTTTACTGAATCATAAAGTAGAAACAATTTTGAGTAATTTTGGAAATTTTCAAACTCGTGTCAATGGTTTTTATATTTTTTTTTCTGCAAATTCTAAATTATCACATTTAAAATTGTAATAAATTGTGTTCTCGTGCGATTATCTGGAAAACTAGCAGAGGGGTGTTTGCAGATTTTTGCTGAAGCATAAAATAGAAACAATTTTGAGTAATTTTGGAAATTTTCAAACTCGTATCTATTGTTTTTATATTTTTTTCAGCAAATTCTAAATTATCACATTTAAAATTGTAATAAATTGTGTTCTCGTGCGATTATCTGGAAATCTAGCAAAGGGGTATTTTCAGATTTTTACTGGATCATAAAGTAGAAACAATTTTGAGTAATTTTGGAAATTTTCAAACTCGTGTCAATTGTTTTTATATTTTTTTCAGCAAATTCTAAATTATCACATTTAAAATTGTAATAAATTGTGTTCTCGTGCGATTATCTGGAAATCTAGCAAAGGGGTATTTTCAGATTTTTACTGGATCATAAAGTAGAAACAATTTTGAGTAATTTTGGAAATTTTCAATCTCGTGTCAATTGTTTTTATATTTTTTTCAGCAAATTCTAAATTATCACATTTAAAATTGTAATAAATTGTGTTTTCGTGCTATTATCTGGAAATCTAGCAGAGGGGTGTTTGCAGATTTTTGCTGAATCATAAAGTAGAAACAATTTTGAGTAATTTTGTAAATTTTCCAACTCGTGTCAATTGTTTTTATATTTTTTTTCAGCAAATTCTAAATTATCACATTGAAAATTATAATAAATTGTGTTCTCGTGCGATTATCTGGAAATCCAGCAAAAGGGTGTTTGCAGATTTTTACTGGATCATAAAGTAGAAACAATTTTGAGTAATTTTGGAAATTTTCAAGCTTGTATAATTTTTTTTAATATTACTTTTGTCAAATTTTCAATCAGCACGTTCAAAATATTTTGAAAAATTTTGGATTTTAGAAAAATCTGAAAAAAATTATAACAGTTCTTACTGACGATAAAAAGTTTGTAGAGTAATTATTTTCCCGAAAAAAAAAATTTTATACCATTTTCTACCAACCTAAAATTAACATGTGGCCTTACGGGAAGCGAATACCGAGACCCTGCAGATTGATGCTGACGGACACCGGCTCATTCAAACAAACAAATTTCTGTTTGTGGACATGGTAGATGGTTGAAAATGGAAGTAATGGATTTTAGAAGAACGTAGCTACAAACTTATGTCATATCATCCATATCTGTTGCATGAGACCGCGCCAAAAAATTCTTGAATTAGACTGTATTTTCTGGCCAATTTTCGAGTACCGAATTTGAGAGCGGGTAGCAAGAAAACCACACGTAGAATTGGGCTGAAAATTTAACCACGCATTCCCCGTTCTCTTATGAACATTTTGATGTATATTACAAGTCATTTGGTTATTTCATGATTTTCGCGATTTTTTCCAGGATTGTCAGGAAAATATGTGAAAAATGTTGGGTCTCAGAAAAATTTGAAAAAATTCATGACGGTTCTTAATGACGATAAAAAGCTTGTGGAGTAATTATTTTTCTGCAAAAAAAAATTTTATACCATTTTCCACCAACCTAAAATTAACATGTGGCCTTACGGGAAGCGAATACCGAGACCCTGCAGATTGATGCTGGCGAACACCGGCTCATTCAAACAAACAAATTTCTGTTTGTGGACATGGTAGATAGTTGAAAATGGAAGTAATGGATTTTAGAAGAACGTAGCTACAAACTTATGTCATATCATCCATATCTGTTGCATGAGACCGCGCCAAAAAATTCTTGAATTAGACTGTATTTTCTGGCCAATTTTCGAGTACCGAATTTGAGAGCGGGTAGCAAGAAAACTACAGGTAGAATTGGGCTGAAAATTTAACCACGTATTCCCCGTTCTTTTACGAACGTTTTGATGTATATTACAAGTCATTTGGTTATTTCATGATTTTCGCGATTTTTTCCATGGGATTAGTCAGGAAAATATGTGAAAAATGTTGGGTCTCGGAAAAATTTGAAAAAATTCATGACGGTTCTTAATGACGATAAAAAGCGTGTAGGGTAATTATTTTCCCGAAAAAAAAATCTTTTCTACTATTTTTCGCCAACCAAAAATTTTCAAATCGCCAATTTTTCATGATTTTTATCATTTTTTCCATGTTGGGTTTTAGAAATACCTGAAAAATTGTGAAAAAAATATGTATAGGCAAGTTTACGATGAGTTGACGTGAGCGGGTTCTCTAACGCCTTCTACCATCCAGTGGCGCGCGCCTTTAATAACTGCCTGCTTCGTTGCCCGCTTCACCTATCATCGATCTCACTCTTTTGTTAGACCAGACATGTCACTTACGATAAACTCGACCTTAGATTAATGAATACATTTCGAGCAATTAACGAATACATTGTATGAAATCTGCAGTAAATATGTTGTTGCCGTAATCCTCGCGTACGGTTTTCTTTTTTCAATTACAATCAGTTCTGAATTGGGTATTGTGCGGCTGTGTCTGGTTTCCAAAACCGTTGTTATCTTTTTTATCACTCGGCGACCTTACGTGTCGGATGACAAGTTCAAAGTCCGAAAACTCGACACTATTAAAACTCTTATCGGGAAGTGATTAATTAAATGCGATAATTGGTTTTAATCGATAAAATTAAATGAATCATTTTAGTGTAATGTTTAATGTTTAAAGTTGTGAACTGCTTAATTTTTTTTAATTTTATTGGCCAATTTTCGTGAAACGCGATCACTGCAGACAAATTCGGAGAACGAGAACAAACGGTGCAGCAGCTGCTGTTGTTGTTGTTTTGAACACCTACGAAAGTTCACGAGCCACCTCTGAAGACACCACGCGTCACCTACGAAAGTTCACGAGCCACTGTGCAGATTGGTTCTTACAACGATAGAAATGGTCTTAAAAATCAATGGGGGGGAATAAGTTATTGTTATTTCGGTGTGATACCGTCTAAAATTTTCACTTGTGTATGTTTCAGATGCATTCAGACCATTCAGAGATGAGGGATCTGGCGTCCAGGATCTGTAGGGATTATTTACACGGCGCCTGGAAAGAAGTCACGCCTCAGACCATTGGTTTCAAACATATCAGGTGAGTTTCAAAATCAAATAAAATTCTTTTTTAGAATAGAAAGTTGACTTTTTGTGTAAGATGAATAAAAATTTTCATCAGAATATCTCATTGGAATGAGGCGAAAGATTTTGTTTTATATCCAAAATATAGTGAAAGCTGTTCTAATAAACTGCAACAAAATTTCGCAAAGTTCGCAAAAAAATATGCTGCTGGCGTCTTGTGTTACATACGTGGTCCTCTTATAACGAGAAATAAAATCGCCAACTGCGCCGATTATATAATTTTACGAGCTGTTTATTGGACCTTGAGGTGTGGCCCGAAATTTTGGCAGACTGGAAAGTTGAACGAAATGGCGATGCAACGCATTCGTCGAGTGAAACCAATTGCAGACGCCTGGCGTCGGCGTCGTCGGCTGTTGAATGCTGATATTTTTAGCAGAACCGGAAATAGACGCCACCGCGTAGTACTATTTTCGAAAATGTTTGTTGCAACGCGTTTTGCGAAATGCGAATTGTTGATTCGTAAAACGTAGTCCAATATATTTACGTTTTATTGAACTTTAAAACAGAAAAACTGGATTGTTAAACTTGTCTTGTCTTAATTGAATGGGAGTGAAGAAAACTGGACTTTCTCCGACTCATTCTTAAATTTTCTTCATGTAAATCACTCCATGCTGAAAGTCATTACTTTGTGATGCATCTTGAATCAGGAGTTTTTAATAAAATCACACACATCATTCCGGTGAGAAAAATGAAATATCCGCCATTATGATTTTGTGACAAACCTTTCTTTTTAATTCAAAATAATAGTAATTTTTTTTGCAAATATCTCCGTAAATACTCTGCAGAAACTATTGAGTAAAGTACATTATCATTCAGCTTAAAAAGCTTTAAAAATAATGTAAGAAGACCGATAATGTCAAATAATTAGGGGAGCTAATATTAATACATTTGAAATTTTAAATGTAAATCCCTATTGCTATCCCGCTTTGCAATTCAACACCACAGTATACAGGGTGAAGGAAAATTAGTCTTTTCATCGTTTACTAAGTATTTCATGAACATAACTTTTTAACCCAACACGCATTATAATAGATAATATTTTATCTTTATTTCTTTTCGATCAATTTTTTTCCACATATGATTAACAACGAAACGTGTAAGCGATTTTATCATGAGCATATTTTTTTCCGTCGCAGTACAGAACAAATAAATTCCACGATGGAATTGACGTGTTGTTGGAAATGACGTAAACAGGTAACATGTTTCGTGCATTAACACAATAATAACGTGACAATTGGTGATAATATGGTGTGATAATCATAATGCTATAGTGCTAACAGAAATGGATATTTGTGGTAATAAGCCAAAAAAAATATGTTTTTTTTTAAATCACGAATATGGTTGTTATTAAATAATCCATACGAAAATTTATATTTGTACAATAATAAAACATAAACACTAGCCAAGCTTAGCACTGTCTGTCCTTGTTGCGTTATGTTCTCTAGTTCTTTTTTTTATAATTTGATATTAACATCATTATTTTTAATTTGTTTTAATAGTTGACAATTTAATTTAGAAAATACCGATTTCCCGTCAATTAATCGTGGTCTGTCTATCATATGTAACTTCATGAGACAGCTCAGAAGTCAAATCAAAACTCCTCGAACTATACTTTTTTTTGGATAGAACTATACATTTTTTTGTATTTTTTTTTTTGTATTAGCCAAGTACAAATACAATAACTGATGTGACTGAAGGGCACCTGCCAAAAAAAAATGTGCTAAAACTATACATTTTTTTTAATATTTCGCTCATTTATTGGATATCGAGGCCTAAAATCATCTGTTGAGCAAATAATTCGAGAACAGTGTAGAGTTGTACCAAACACTTGAGACGTGTTGTGCAGTGCGAGATTTGTTATCGCGTTCTCTCCGAACACTTTCTCACTCAACGCAAACTTTACCCTCACGCGTCTCGAGTGCTCTGTAATACTGTAAATATCTAGTCGTATCTCGGGTCAAAAATACTGTCAGAATATTGAAGCAATTAATTGCATCGACATAATTATTATTTTTATAGTAATTTACGATACAAGTAACGTTATGAAGGTTTTTACATTACGAGAGAAAAGTTTGAAATTCTCGAGTAATGTAAAAGCAAATAAAGTTACGTGTGTCGTAACACGTTTTATTTTATCCCATTTCTATTTTTTTTTTTTTTATTAAAAAAATATTTAGTGAAAGCCGTCATGTTTGTTTGCCGATATCTCCATAGCAACGAGTTGCTTTAAGATAATATAACAACACTAGAGTTGTTAAGAATTTCTTAATAACACTAGTGTTGTTAAAGGTACCTTCACATTACCCGTTAGTTATTGGCTAAAATATATTCAACTTACCTACATCGAAACAATTAATTATTACATTTAATTTATGATTCTATTTATAGACCTTACCCACACACTATATGTTATCCTTTATAGACTAATTCTAATTAAGGTTATGTTACGTTAGGTTAGTGGAGGCCGAAACTTCAAGATAATCTCCCATTTATATTATTGCATCGCCTTATCTCTTGCGTGTGTTTGTTGTGTATAAATTTCATGTTCGATATTGAAACCAACAAATGACCTCCATTTTGTGATCGGTGTATAGAAATTTAATTGCATAGGTCGCGGACGAATTAATTACTTTCCAATTGCGATCGAAGCGAGCTCGGCTACGATTATTCATTAATTGAAATGTAACGTTCGTTGTGTCTACATTTTCTCAAGACCTGCGTTTATGATTGAGCCCGATCGATTCTTTAGGTAATTGTCAAAAGGTTTTTTGTAAACCCTGCAGTCGCAGATCGGAAAATACAGAGGAATAATTACCCAGAACATGCGTTCTTCCAAGCTTACATGTCTCAAAAATTCTATCTATTAGTTTAATTTAATTTAATTTAATTCTCAACAGGCAGGCCGTGCCTTATTACAGAGAAATACATTACTATAATCTACAACTTAAAGATAAAACAATATAAAATAAGATAATTATTAGGTATTCCGCAATTAATAGATACAAATTAAATATAATCAGTCTTATCACCAACAAGTTTTAGTATTATTATTGTGCTTTTTGGCGTGTTTCCCGGTTTAGTAGACTGGGAAGTGCACATTTCCGGTTGCCAATAGAGAGCGTGAAACGTCACTTTCGAGTCGCTGAGTTCAAAAAAAAAAATTTTTTTTTTGTGGGAGGTTGCGCCGTCCTGCTGAATCCATACGCCAGATCTACGTTTGTTTATACGGCGTGGAATCGTTGAAAACTCGATCTCCAGCGTAAAGTTAGCCAATTATATGGTACAGGCAGAGTACATTCAAAGTACACAACCTGACAATACCCATCATTGTCCGTCGAAAAAAAGAAACATTTCATCCGATTATCAAATCGAACGATATCAGCAATGTATACATTTTAAGCTATTTTCGAAACCACAAACGGACCATTCAAATGCGCGCACGTCGCAGATTTATATATAATCAATTTCAAAACTGCACGGTTTTATCGCAGATATAAACAGTTTCAGCTGAATTCAGCGTAATCGGAGTTATCGCGGAAGATAAGTGTTCCCGTCGGTGTGGGAAGTGCCTTATCAAAAAAAGTTTTGCCAATGCCGAGGATTAGAGGATCTGCCAGCGCGTACGAATATGATAATCAGACATACATATTTTTGTTAACGGGAAATATGGAAAATCTTTCCTGTCAATTCGAAAAAGTAAAATTTTTCAATCTGATTTTATTTTTTTAAACGTTACATATTTTCCTGTAATAATACCTACAGAGTGAGCAACAATAGGTGCAGATTGATAGGTAGGCAACCAAATACGCATGTTATCATTGTAACAAACATATTTCCTGTCATTTCGAAAAAATTAAATTTTAATTTTTTTCACCATGAGTCTAAAACATTACCTATTTCCTATTGAGTATTCAACCGTTCAAATAGTCATGTTATCATTGTAATGGGCTTATCTTGGGATTACGTAATGATGATTGATTGCAGGATTATTAATGCTGTAATTATGTTTAAGTGAGTCCACTAACGAGTTTTTGGTCAATTTTATAATCATGCGTCCCGTAGATTAAGTTTATGACTATTGGCGGTTATCAGTAACGGAAACACGATTTAATATGAGGCTACTCATCGGTTTTTTAAAAATAGTAGAAAGGTTTGTTACGCCATCTAGTGGTCCACAGTACGGACCGTAGGTAGAGATCGAACAATTTCCTCAGCCGTTAATGGTCTTGAAATTAAAAACAAATAGCCATTCACGGCAGTGCTACAGATCGAAGCACTTCTGGTTCTGAATCTCTGCCGCGAATGGTCTCAACATTAAAAACAAATAGCCATTCACGGCAGTGTTAGAGATCGAACTACTAGAACTAGTTCGATCTCTAACACTGCCGTGAATGGTTATAATCTCTACTGTAGAGGGTTTTAAAATTAAAAACCAATTGCCATTCACGGCAATGTTATAGGTCGGACCACTTCTGCTTCTGAATCTCTGCCGTGAATGGTCTTAACATTAAAAACAAATAGCCACCAACGGCGGCTCGTGGATTTTCGTAGGAGAGGCAAAGACAAAGATGCCGCTCGTGCTGCGCTACTTACTCTTATAGAGGAAGCAAATATTCCGTTGCTTTTTCGGTCAAATTTTCTTCCGTTACCTCACCGCCGAACATCTACGAGCCGCCGCCACTGATAGCCACTTCTGGTTCGATCTCTAACACTGCCTTGAATGGTTATAATCTCTTAACATTAAAAACAAATTGCCATTCACGGCAGTGTTAGGGATCGATCCACTTCTGGTTCCGAATTTCTGCCGTGAATGGTCTTAACATTAAAAACAAATAGCCATTCACTGCAGTGTTAGAGATCGGACCACTTCTGGTTCGGAACTATAAGTGGTTCGATCTCTAACACTGCCATGAATGGTTATTATAATCTCTGCCGTGTATGGTCTTAAAATTAAAAAAAAAACAAATAGCCATTCACGGCAGTGTTAGAAATAGTACTTCTGGTTCCGAATCTCTGCCGTGAATGGTTTTAAAATTAGAAACAAAAACACTCACGGTAGTATTAGAGATCGAACTATTTCTGATTTGAAACCAGAAGTGGTTCGATCTCTAATACTGCCGTGAATGGTTATAATCTCTGCCATGGATGGTCTTAAAATAAAAAAAAACAAATAGCCATTCATGGTAGTGTTAGAGATCGAACCACTTCCGGTTCCGAATCTCTGCCGTGAATGGTCTTAAAATTAGAAACAAATAGTCACTCACGGTAGTGTAAAGATCGAATCATTTCTGATTCGGAATCAGAAGTGGAGCAATCTTTAACACTGCCGTGAATGGTTATAATCTCTGCCGTGGATGGTCTTAAAATTAAAACCAAATAGCCATTCACGGCAGTGTTAGAGATCGAACAATGCATTGTCCAGTTAATTTTTTTTTTAATCAAAAACGTGATCTTGTTAGCTTTAGAGTGAGAAAATTAGCAATTTTGGAAATTTATCTCAATTTGACGAGAATATTTTGGAATTCATTTTTAAATACCCTGAATTACCTACATTTTGACGTTCAAATCATTAAAATATAACAAAGAATTAGGAAACTGAGCAATTAAAAAAAAATAATTCGCGACTTTGTTGGCGCCAGTGTGGAAAAATTTGAGATTTTGCGAAAGTTGTCTTGATTTGACAAAAAAAAAATTGCGAATAATTTTTTGAAATACACCAAGTTTCCTACGTTTCGACATTTAAATTATTTAAATGTAACAATGGCTTAGTACGTTGAGAATTTATAAACATCCAAAAAGTCGCGTGTCGTTTGGAAATTTGATCGAACATTTTGCGATTATTTTTCGAAACAAACTAAATTTCCTTCATTTTACTAGAAATCGTCAAAATTTAACAAAGCGTTGGGCAGTTTTGATATTTAAAAAAAAATCATAATCGCAAAATCTAACGAAGCATTTTGAATAATTTTAAAAAATGGCGATTTTGATATTCAAATCATCATAATCTAACAAGGCGCAGAGCAGTATGGTAATTTAAAAAATAATCATAATCATGATTTTGTTGGCTCCAAACTTGAAAAATTCGTGACTGGGAAGTTTGCTAAAATTTGATATGAACATTTTGCAATTATTTTTCGAAACAAACTAAATTTCCTTCATTTTACTAGAAATCATCATAATTTAACAATGCGTTGGTAATTTAAAAAAAAAATCAAAATCGCGATTGTGTTGGCGCCAGACTTGAAAAAATACGTGAGTTTGAGTTTGTTTACATTTGACATGGACATTTTGCTATTATTTTTTGAAATAAACGAAATTTCCTTCATTTTACTACTTAAATGCCAAAAATGTAACAATGCATTGGACAGTTTAGTAATTAAAGAAATAAAATAAAATCGCGATTTTGTTGGCTCCAGATTTGAAAATTTTTTATTTTTTTTTTTTTTTTTTTTTTGTCCATTAAGCCATCAAATTACATGGATTGGGTACGTCAAAAAAATACATAATATAAGTATACACAAATATAAATAAATAAGTAAATATTTTAAAATCACATAGACACTAAGACCGATGCCCCTTTAGTTCCGATCGCAGTGTGACAATCAAATTACATATAAGTTGTAACGAGAAACGGGCACTTCCCGTTGTTATTATTAGAATTAACACAAAGTGTTTTGGAAATCAGCAATTGTATAAAAACTTCCATTAATGAGAATTTCTTTAAGTTTTGCCTTAAATTTGTTAATTGGAAAAATTTTAATCGAGTCTGGTAATAAATTATAATTTACTAGTCCAGAATGAACTGGTGATTTTTCATGATAAGTATGATTAAATTTTTCAATGTAGAAGTTAGAATTATGTCTTGTTGAGTATGAATGTATATCAGAAAGCTTTTTAAATTTTGATTTATTGGAGTGAATATAAGTTAATAATTTTAATAAATAAATGCTTGTTAAAGTTAATATTCTATTAGTTTTGAATGTGTGTTTGCAGGAATCACTTTGTTTCATATTAAAAAGTAACCTAATTATACGTTTCTGTGCGAGAAAAACTCTAGTGATATTTCTACATTTACCCCACGACACAATATTATAAGATAAGTGCGGATATACGTAAGCATAATAAATATTTAGAAGACAGTTTATATTTAACGAGTTTTTTAACGTTAATATTGCAAAGTATGCTTTATTTAATTTGGAACACAGTTCACTGATTTGATTATCCCAATTTATGTCTTTGTCAAGGTGAGATCCTAGAAATTTAGTAGTGTTGCTGACTTCTAAGGTAGCGTTGTTAAAATATATATTGTCTTGTATTAAATTTGTTTTATTTGGGCCGGTAAATTCTAAGCAGACTGTTTTATTTAAATTTACAATTAGTTTATTATTTTCGCACCAGTCGTGACTCGTGAAGTTTGTATAAATTTGACATGAACATTTTGCGATTATTTATCGTAACAAACTAAATTTCCTTCGTTTACTAGAAATCTTCAAAATTTAACAATGCGCTGGGCAGTTTTGTAATTTAAAAAAAAATCATAATCGCGATTTTCACATTCAAAACATCAAAATCTAACAAAGCATTATGGATAATTAAAAAAAATGGCGATTTCGACATTCAAATCATCAGAATCTGAAAAGACGCTGAGCAGTTTGGCAATTAAAAAAAAATCAAAATCGCAATTTTGTTAGCTCCAGACATTCACGGCAGTGTTAGAAATCGAATCACTTCTGGTTCCGAATCTCTACCGTGAATGGTCGTAAAATTTAGAAACAAATAGCCATTTACGGCAGTGTTAGAGATCGAATCGCTTCTGGTTGCGAATCTCTGCCGTGAATGCTCTTAGAAATAAATACAAATAGCCATTCACGCAGTCACTGGGCCCATTGTATTCCTCCAAGGAGGGCAATAAACGTTTTTTTATTATTATTAGCCATTCACGGCAGAGATTCGTGGCCGGAAATGTGTTTGACACTAGATGGCGTAACCAACCATTCTATTATTTCTTCTATTATGTTCTCTTTGTAAAACATATTGTAATACGTTATTTCAATTATTATTCTTAAACAATTTTTAATTATCATTAATTTTTATAATTTTCAGTGGTGGTTTATCGAATCTACTCTATCACATATCCCTGCCGGACGACCTCTCCACCGCCGAGAAGTACCAGGGCGAGCCCAAGGAGGTCCTGATCCGCGTCTACGGCCAGACCCACGGGGAGCGCGCCCTCGAGGCCCTCATCACCGAATCCGTGATCTTCACGCTGCTCTCCGAGCGCGGACTCGGCCCCAAACTGCACGGAATCTTCCCGGGGGGCCGCATCGAGCAGTACATCAACGCCAGGCCCCTCCTCACCAGGGAACTCGCCGACGAGGCTCTGTCCAAACAGATCGCCCAAAAAATGGGGGCGATTCACAATATGGAGGTGAGACCAAAATTTCCGAAACAAAAAAAAAACAAATAATTCTTCCTTTGCAAAAATCAATTCGCGATTCTTTCGAACATGGATGGCGAAGGCGATTGGCTTCAATCGGCTTCTCCATTATTGTGTTAATTATTTTATTTGAACAGCACTAGGTGAGATTTTTAATAAATTAATTTTATTTATAGTAAAAACATGCACGTGGCTCGTCGAGAAATAATTTACGGAAAGTTGAGATATTTTTGTGTGGTGAGCATTCCACGCTAAACTAAACCATTACTTATTTAAAACCTAAACATCAAGCCTTGCATTTTTGCTTCCCATCGACCTTAATTATTCCTTCCTATCTTTATTTCTGATCCAAATTAAAATTTGTATTTTAGGCTTCAATAATATTTAATTGATTCAAATTTTTGTAACTTCGGTCCTTCGGAAAATACGAAAAATTTGTCATTTGAAAAATTAACTTTCGAAACATTGATCATTCGCAGAATCGGCATTCGAATAATTAACTTTCGAAGAATTGATCGTTTGAAGAATTGGCATTCGAATAATTAATTTTTGAAGAATTGATTATTCGAAGAATTGATCATTAGAATAATTAACTTTCGCAGAATTGATCTTATCTTTCCAAATTGACTCTCGAAGAATTTGTTTTCAAAAAATTTGTTTTCGAAAAATTTGTTTAAAAAAAAGTTTTTGAAGAATTTGTTTTCGAAAAAATCGCTTTCGAATCATTTATTTTGGAAGAATTTACGTACAACTATTACTGATCCACGTCTTTCACTTTTCCCCTGCTAATCTTTCAATTTCTTCCGTTTTTTTCGTTGCGTTTCCTACCAATTTCTATAAATAAGACTAATATTTACTTCCAACTTTTTACACCATGAAATTAGACAAAAGTCACATCAACATTTTTTCTTGTGTTTCATCGTGAAATTAATCAACAAAATAACGATAAACATCATCGCTGTAAAGTCTTGTTGTTCGCAATAAACGTTCATAAAGGTCACCTCAAGGAAACAAAAAAAGTGCAAAAGGTTTACATTATTCATGGCCTTGCGGTTCGATACGGCGAGGCCATGGAAATTTGATTTGAGCGAAAACACGCGCGAATTGAATGGGATAAAAATAAACATGGAATTTCTGGGAAAATAAATAAATTAAAATAATTGTACGGTTATGTAACTTGTGGGAATTTAAATTGTTGTTTATCGTGATTTTTTTTTTAATGTTAAATACGATTAATAAAGTCGCGGTTTTATTTTTTTTAATTACTGTTAAACGCATTATTACGTTTTGGACATTTAAGTGGTAAAATGAAGGAAATTTGGTTTATTTCAAAAAATAATCGCAAAATGTCCATGTCAAATTTAAACAAACTTCCCAGTCACGAATTTTTCAAGTCTGGAGCCAACAAAATCGCGATTTTAATAATTTTTTTAATTACCAAACTGCTCAGCGGTTTTTAGATTATGATGTCAAAATCGCCATTTTTTAAATTATCCAAAATGCTTTGTTAGATTTTGATGTTTTGAATGTGAACATCGCGATTATGATTTTTTTAATTACCAAAGTGCCAAAAGAATTGTTAAATTGCGATGATTCCTAGAAAAAAAAGGAAATTTAGTTTGCTTCGAAAGATAATCTCAAATGTTTATGTCAAATTCGATCACATTTCGACTTTTTGATGTTTATAAATTCTCAACGCACTAAGCCATTGTTACATTTCAAAAATTTAAATGTTGAAATGTAGGCAACTTGGTGCATTTCAAAAAATATTCGCCAAATTTTTATGTCAAATCAAGACAATTTTCCCAAAATCACAAATTTTCCCATTCTAGAGCCAAGATAATATTTTAATGAATTGAACCTCAAAATTTAGGCAATTTAGTGTTTTTAAAAACCAATTCCAAAATGTTCGCGTTAAATTGAGATAAATTTCCAAAATCGCAAATTTTCTGTCTGGAGGTAACAAAATCGCGTTTTTGATTTTTCTAAAATTCTTAACTAGACAATGCATTGTTGGATTTTGATGATTTGAATGTCAAAACGTAGGCAATTTAGTGTGTTTAAAAATAATTCCAAAATATTCGCGTTAAAATAAGTTAAATTTTCAAAAAATCGCAAATTTTCTCAATCTGGAGGTAACAAAATCGCGTTTTTGATTTTTCAAAAATTCTTAGCTGGACAATGCATCGTTGGATTTTGATGATTTTAATGTCAAAATCTAGGCAATTTGTTGCTTCTAAAAAAATTAATACCAAAATTTTCACGTCAAGTTAAGGTAAATTTCCAAAATCACAAATTTTCTCAGTCTGGAGCTTACAAAATCGCGTTTTCGATTTTTCAAAAATTCTTAAGTGGACAGCGCACTGTTGGATTTTGATGTTTTAAATGTCAAAACGTAGGCAATTTAGTGCGTTTAAAAATGAATTCCAAAATATCCACCTCAAATTGAGGTAAATTTCCAAAATCGCAAATTTTCTCGAGTCTAGAGCTAACAAAATCGCGTTTTTTTTCAAAAAGACTTAACTGGACAACGCATTGTTGGATTTCATTTTATGGTTTGAATGTCATAACGTAGGCAATTTACTGCTTCTTAAAAAATAATACCAACATTTTTACGTCGAGTTAAGGGAAATTTCCCAAAATCAAAAATTTTCCCAGTCTGGAGCGCCAACAAATCGCGATTTTGAACGCGCCGTTACATTTTTATGACTTAAATGTCAAAATGTAGGCAATTTAATGTGTTTACAAATTAATTCCAATATATTCGCGTCAAATTGAGATGAATTTCCAAAATCGCAAATTTTCTCAGTCTAGAGCTAAAAAATGTCTTAACTGGACAACGCATTCTTGGATTTTGATCATTTTAGTGATTTTAATGTCAAAATTTTGGCAATTTATTGCATTTTAAAAAAATGCCAGTTTCGAATTATCCGCGTTTCCTTAGCAGCCAAACTTCCTTTAAAAAAAACAAAGTACATTCTGCAGTAACTGATTTATTTTTTGTCCCTAACACGAATTTCCTATCAACCAACCTTTCTTTAAAAAAAAAGTATATTCTATAGTAACTAATTAATTTCTTTGAGTAGATCATTTTGAATTATGACTTTGCGATCTAATTGTAAGATTCTACAATATTTTAATATTTCTATTCGGATGAATTATTTTTAAAGTTAAATAAACGTAAAAGGTTTTGCGTTTGGAAATATGTAATAACTTTAAGTATAAATTATTTCTCGAAAGCCACCAGATATTTCTCATAAGTTTCTTTTTTCTACCTTTTTTTATGAAAAAAAAATTATTATCGTAAATGAGTAAAATTATCTATCGACGTAGCAGCATGTACTGCCACGAAAAAAATGCCATTCCCATGATTATAATACTCGGTTCAATTCTGCTGATCAATTTTTGGTTTTTGTGTATAACTTTTGTTTGTGTAAAAAGGTAAATTCATCGATTTTACGTTTTTTTAGTAAAAAAAAAAATTAATAACATGTATTTTTCAGTTTTCGGAACTTTTTTTTTTACTGTAAAACGTAAATTCATTCGATTTTACGAGTTTCAGTTAAAAAAAATCGTGATAACATGTATTTTTCAGTTTTTGGAACTTTTTTTTAGTGTAAAAGGTAAATTCAAATTCTTTATCCGTAACTTCGCTATTTTCTAGATGTACATGTCAAATATATTGAATTTAAAATACAGTTAACAGCTAACTATGTTAAAAAAATTCATTCGATTTTACGTTTTTAAGTAAAAAAAAATCTTGATAACATGTATTTTTCACGTTTTTCAATTTAAAAAAATCTTGAAAACATATATTTTTCAGTTTTCGAATTTTTTTTGGTGTAAAACGTAAATTCATTCGATTTTACGTTTTACAGTAAAAGAAAATTGTGATAACATGTATTTTTCAGTTTTTTAACTTTTTTTTAGTGTAAAAGGTAAATTTATTCGATTTTACGTTTTTCAATTAGATCTTGATAACATGTATTTTTCAGTTTTCGGAACTTTTTTTTAGCGTAAAATGTAAATTCATACGATTTTACTTTTTTCAGTTAAAAAAAAATCTTGATAACATGTATTTTTCAGTTTTCGGAATATTTTTTTACGTAAAAGGTGAATTCATTCGATTTTATGTAAAAAAAATCTTGAAAACATACATTCTTCAGTTTTTGGAACTTTTTTTTTAGTGCAAAAAACTAAAATCATTGGATTTTGCGTTTATCAGTTAAAAAAAAATCTTGAAAACATATATTTTTTAGTTTACGATTTTTTTTTTTGTGTAAAACATAAAATTCATTCGATTTTACGGTTTTCAATTTAAAAAAATCTTGAAAGCATATGTTGTTCAGTTTTCAGAATTTTTTTTTAGTGCAAAAACCCGTAAAATCATTCGATTTTACGTTTTTCAGTAAAAAAAATCTTGATAACATGTATTTTTCAGTTTTCGGAACGTTTTTTCTAGTGTAACAGGTGAATTCATGCGATTTTACGTTTATTAGTTAAAAAAATCTTAAAAACATTTTTCAATTTTCGGAACTTTTATTTTGTAAAACGTAAATTCATTCGATTTTACGCTTTTCAGTAAAAAAATAATCTTGATAACGTGTATTTTTCAGTTTTCGGAACTTGTTTTTAATGTAAAACGTAAATTCATTCGATTTTACGTTTATTGGTAAAAAAAAAAATCTTGAAAACATATTTTACAATTTTCGGAACTTTTTTTTGTAAAACATAAATTCATTCGATTTTACGTTTTTCAGTAAAAAAACCTTGATAACATGTATTTTTCAGTTTTCGGAACTTTTTTTTAGTGTAAATGGTGTACTTACGTTTTAGAATAAAAAAATCTTGATCAGTTTTCAGTAGTTGATAAGTATTTTTTTTTCAATAACAGTAACATTGTATACGTTTCGGTTTTTGATTTAATTTTGGAAGAACTAGTTCCAGATTCAAAAGTGAGAGAGAGAGAGAGACAATACATTTATTGAGACACTTTTACAAATGACCTCAACAGGCAATTGACCAGAGGTCTTTCAGCCTTTCAAAAGTGATTTTTCCCAATAATCGAAAAACATTGTATATTTTTTTGGTTTTTGATTTTTGATCTTCTAAATTTGAATACGTTAACATTGTTATCGGTTTTTGATTTTATGTGGGAGGAACCTTTTCTAGGTGTCACGTACGCCGCACTACATCCTTTTTTTTTTTTAAGAACTTTTTCCAGATTTAAAAGTAATTTTTCCCAATTACGAAAAACATTGTTAATTCTTTGGTTTTTGATTGAATCTTCCAAATTTGAATACATTATTTTAATTTGATGTAGGAGGATCCTTTTCTAGGTTTCACATACGCTGCACTACATCCTAATTGTTTTTTTTTTGGAAGAACTTTTTCCAGATTTAAAAGTAATTTTTGACAATAACTAAAAACATTCTTAATTTTTTGGTCTTTGATTTAATCTTCTAAATTTGAACACATTTTTTTGATTTGATGTAGGAGGATCCTTTTTTAGGTTTCACGTACGCCGCAGTACATCCTCATTGTTTTTTTTTTGAAGAACTTTTTCCAGATTTAAAAGTAATTTTTTCCAATAACTAAAAACATTGTTAATTTTTTTGTCTTTGATTTAATCTTCTAAATTTGAACACATTTTTTTCATTTGATGTAGGAGGATCCTTTTCTAGGTTTCACATACGCCACACTACATCCTCATTGTTTTTCTTTTTGGGAGAACTTTTTCCAGATTCAAAAATAATTTTTCCCTATAACGAAAAACATTGTTAATTTTTTGGTTTTTGATTTAATCTTCCAAATTTGAACACATTTTTTTGATTTGATGTAGGAGGAACCTTTTCTAGGTTTCACGTACGCCGCACTACATCCTCTTTTTTTTTAAGAACTTTTTCCAGATTTAAAAGTAATTTTTCCCAATAACGAAAAACATTGTTAATTTTTTGGTTTTTGATTTAATCTTCCAAATTCGAATACATTTTTTTGATTTGATGAAGGAGGATCCTTTTCTAGGTTTCACATACGCTGCACTACATCCTCATTGTTTTTTTGGAAGAACTTTTTCCAGATTCGAAAATAATTTTTCCCCATAACGAAAAACATTGTTCATTTTTTGGTTTTTGATTTAATCGTCCAAATTTGAATACATTATTTTGATTTGATGTAGGAGGAACCTTTTCTAGATTTCCTCATTGTTTTTTTTTTTGGAAGAACTTTTTCCAGATTCAAAAATAATTTTTCCCAACAACTAAAAACATTCTTAATTTTTTGGTCTTTGATTTGATCTTCCAAATTTGAATGCATTAACATTGTGCATTTATCGGTTTTTGATTTTATGTAGGAGGAACTTTTTCTAGGTTTCACATACGCCGGAAACTTTTCTAGGTTTTCACATGCGCCGGATTACATCCGCGTTGTTTTTTTGAAATATTTTATTTACGGAATTTATTTTCGCCTGAAATCCGGCAATATAATTATTGTGAGGAATTCTGATTCCCCATCACTGATAAGGACTAAAGCTACGCGCGCACTTGTCGGAATCGGACGGACGGCACGCATCGGCAAAAATTGTTCAACACAGTTGTAAACGAGTCAACGCACATTACCGATAAATGTGCGTTGACTCGTTTACAACTGTGTTAAGCAATTTTATCCATTGCATGCCGTCCGTCCGATTCCGACAAGTGTGCGCGTAGCTTAATAGTCCGAAACGGGTGTGTTCTTTAGTTTTTTTTATGATTTATGACTTATACTAAAACCTTGAAGTGATTTATTTACCAAATTTGTTCTTATCTTTATTAGAGATAACAATTCAACTAATGCGACTTGTTCTCATTTTGGTTAGCATTTTGAGACTTAATTTTTTTACGACTGGTAATTAAAGTGCTGCGCTTATCAGCATCGGGCGTTTTATTTTTTTCATTTTTATACGATTAGCGCGATAAGCCTTTATTTATTTAAACGCCTTATCTGGGCGGATTATGTTGCGTTGAAAACAAATCGATTCACGTATGTATATACGTACACACATAATGTGATTATATAAATAGAACCAAGGTGGGTTCAACAAACCCATCGACGTCCAGCAGAAATCTTTGAACCCAACCAGAGATGATTCCTTTGTGCTAAAAGGTGATTTTAAAAAACGATTCAACTTAGAGGCGACTAGTAGTAAAAAAAAAATACTGGGTTCTTGTAATCATCTTTTACAGATGGCAAGCTGCTCTAAAACATAAAACTAGAAGATGGTTTGGTGACAACTAGTTTCGAAATTAGCCATCGAAACTTGATTTTTAGAAAAAACAGAATTTGCATCTTGTGATTTAAAAAAATCTAAAAAAACTGACTGCCAGAATTAGCTTCAAACTTCTCAAATCCATCTAGAAATATTGTATTTTTAACAAACTGGAAAATGATCGACATACCAGACCAACCTGGAAACAAAATTCCAAGGCCAACTCCCACCGAACCGAGTAAAATTTAAAAACAACTTTTCCATACGACTTATTTTGTATTCTCAACAATAAGCAATAAAAAAATTAATTCCTATGTACACTTCATAAATTATCACAAGCGGCAAAGGTCGGAATAACAATATTATCATCAAAGTAAATATTTTCCTTGTATCGGAAACTTCCCAGTAGTGGGGGGAAAAAACTTCTAACCCATTCGAGATTACACACATTCTGCGTATTAGAGAGTCGTTTATCTCAGGGACCATAGATGAACGGAATGTTTTACTACGAGAACGGAAATTTCCACTGACACACTTTTGTACCAAAGTCCTCGTCTTCCTAGCCGTCTAATTTTATCTATATCGCATGTCGCAATTTCCTAATTATACGGGGGGAGATAAGGCTGACGAAATCAACTCTAATTTTAAATATTGTTTAACAAATGCACTTTTCGTAATCGAATGTTTACGAATTATTAAAATCAAAAAAAACATTCACTTGTTGCAGAAGCGTTAAATAAATTTAATAGAGACGTATTCAACCTGTTCGTACGTTACAAACACTAAAACCGAATAACTTTTATTTATTTATTTATTTATTGGTGTTTTAACGAAACTTTTTTGAGCGGTAAAAATGGCAATTTTTAAGTTTGCTGTTGATTATCTGTAAAACTAGGTAATTAAGGTGGTTAGATTTTTCCAGAATATCAGAGCTCAATCATTTTTGAATGATTTTGTAAAACTTTTAGATCTGTATTTATTTTTGGTTTGAAAAAAAGCAACGCTGTTTCGATTTTCGAGCGCTGAAAATGGCAATTTTTAAGTTTGCTGGTGATTATCTGTTAAACTAGGCAATTAAGGTATTTAGATTTTTCCAGAATATCAAAGCTCAATAATTTTTGAATGATTTTGTAAAACTTTTAGACCTGCATTTGTGTTTGGTTTAAAAAAAACAATGCTTTTTCGATTTTCGAGCGCTGAAAATGGCAATTTTTAAGTTTGCTGGTGATTATCTGTAAAACTAGGTAATTAAGGAGGTTATATTTTTCCGGAATATCAAAGCTCAATCATTTTTGAATGATTTTGTAAAACTTTTAGACCTGCATTTGTGTTTGGTTTAAAAAAAAACAATGCTTTTTCGATTTTCGAGCGCTGAAAATGGCAATTTTTAAGTTTGCTGGTGATTATCTGTAAAACTAGGTAATTAAGGAGGTTATATTTTTCCGGAATATCAAAGCTCAATCATTTTTGAATGATTTTGTAAAACTTTTAGATCTGCATTTGTTTTGGTTTAAGAAAAAACAACGCTTTTTCGATTTTCGAGCGTTGAAAATTGCAATTTTCAAGTTTGCTGGTGATTATCTGTAAAACTAGGCAATTAAGGTGGTTAGATTTTCCGGAATATCAAAGCCCAATAATTTTTGAATGATGTTGTAAAACTTTTAGACCTGCATTTGTGTTTGGTTTTAAGAAAACAACGCTTTTTCGATTTTCGAGCGTTGAAAATTGCAATTTTTAAGTTTGCTGGCATTATCTGCAAAACCAGGTAATTAAAGTGGTTAGATTTTTCCGGAATATCAAAGCTCAATCATTCTTGAATGAGTTTGTAAAACTTTTAGATCTGTTTTGTTTTTGGTTTAAAAAAAAACTTCAATTAACTTGACGCGGCGCCACTTTACCTTTCACATTGATCTCAATGTGTTCACATTGTAATTATCATCAAGGAATAATCACTTGTTGCTGGTGGTGATAAGGTGTTTTCAAGCACCTATTGAATTTGTGTTTTTATTTACGGCAGGTCTTGATACAAGTAGTTGCACGGGCTGCATTCTTAAGATAAGCAATCTGGATTGTGTAACGGTTTCAAAATAATTTACGATAGTGATTTTGTGGAATGTAAAGATTTTGGGGTTTATCCAATCAATTTATCTGCAACGTAACTTGGTAGTGTTTTTGAAACCTTTCTGGAAACGACTAGTAGTCAGGATGAATGGAAATCACGTCCAGATTATTTTTTTTCAACCCTTTACATGAGGTGGAAATTAACTCATGGTACACCAAAAACTACGGAATGTATTCGTCTGTTGTGAGAAAAAGTTTAAACAATAAACATCTTTTCGTTATTGATTTATAACAATTTTTATCTAAAATTTGGTTGATTTTTATTGAAATTAATTTTTTTCGACCCTTTCCACGGGGTGGAAATCAACTTGTAGTACACCAAAAAATGCGCAATGTATTCGTCTGTTATGTGAAAAAGTTTAAACCACAAACATCATCCCGCTATTAATTTATAACAATTTTTATCCAAAATTTGATTGATTTTTACAGTAATTATTTTTTTAAACCCATTCCACGTAATGGAAATCAACTTGTGGTATACCAAATAATGCGGAATGTATTCGTCTATTATGAGAAAAAGTTTAAACAACAAACACATTTCCGTTATTGATTTATACCAATTTTTATCCAAAATTTGGTTGATTTTTACAGTAATTATTTTTTTCAACCCTTTCCACGTGGTGGAAATCAACTTGTGGTACACCAAAAAATGCGGAATGTGTGCGTCTGTTCCAACAAAAAGTTTAAACAACAAACACCTTTTCGTTATTGATTTATACCAATATATATCCAAAATTTGATTGATTTTTAAAGTAATTATTTTTTTTTCAACCCTTTCCACGGGGTGGAACTTAACTTTTGGTACACCAAAAAATGCGGAATGTGTTCGTCTGTTATGAGAAAAAGTTTAAACAACAAACACTTTTCTGTTATCGATTTATAACAATTTTTATCCAAAATTTGATTGATTTTTACAGTAATTATTTTTTTCAACCCTCTTCACGGGGTTGAAATCAACTTGTGATATACCAAAAAAATGCGGAATTTGTTCATCTGTTATGAGGAAAAGTTTAAACAACCAACATCTTTCCGTTATTGATTTATAACAATTTTTATCGAAAATTTGATTGATTTTTACAATAATTATTTTTTCGACCCTTTCCACGTGGTGGAAATCAACTTGTGGTACACTAAAAAATGCGGAATGTATTCATCTGTTGCGAAAAAAAGTTTAAACAACAAACATCTTTTCGTTATTGATTTATAACAATTTTTATCCAAAATTTGGTTGATTTTTGCAGTAATTTTTTTTCAACCCTTTCCACGGGGTGGAAATCAACTTGTGGTACACCAAAAAATGCGGAATGTATTCGTCTATTATGAGAAAAGGTTTAAACAACAAACATTTTTCCGTTATTGATTTATAACGATTTTTATCCAAAATTTGGGTGATTTTTATAGTAATTATTTTTTTTCAACCCATTCCACGTCGTGGAAATCGACTTGTGATACACCAAAAAATGCGGAATGTATTCGTCCGTTGCGACAAAAAGTTTAAACAACAAACATCTTTCCGTTATTGATTAATAACAATTTTTATCCAAAATTTGGTTGATTTTTATTGAAATTATTTTTTTTCACCCTTTCCACGGGGTGGAAATCAACTTGTGGTACATCAAAAAATGCCGAATATGTTCGTCTATTACGAGAAAAAGTTTAAACAGCAAACATCGTTCCGTTATTGATTTATACCATTTTGTATCAAAAATTTGGTTGATTTTTACAGTAATTCATTTTTTCAACCCTTTCTACGGGGTGGAAATCAGCTTGTAGTACACAAAAAAATGCGGAATGTATTCGTTTATTATGAGAAAAAGTTTAAACAACAAACAGCTTTCCGTTATTGATTTATAACAATTTTTATCCAAAATTTGTTTGATTTTTGCAGTAATTATTTTTTTCCAACCGTTTCCACTGGGTGGAAATCAACTTGTGGTATACCAAAAAATTCACAAATCATTCTTCTGCTATGACAAAAAGTTTAAAGAACAAACATCTCTCCGTTAATTATTTATAACAATTTTCATCTAAAATTTGATTGATTTTTAAAGTAATTATTTTTTTCAACCCTTTCCACGGGGTGGAAATCAACTTGTGGTACACCAAAATATGCGGAATGTGTTCGTCTGTTATGAGAAAAAGTTTAAACAAATGACATGTTCCGGTTATTGATTTATAACAATATTTATCGAAAATTTGATTAATGTTTACAGTAATTATTTTTTTCAACCCTTTCCTCTAGGTGGAAATCAAGTCGTGGTACACCAAAATATGCACAATGCATTCCTCTATTATGGCAAAAAGTTTAAACAACAAACATCTCTCCGTTATTTATTTATAACAATTTTTATCGAAAATTTGATTGATTTTTACAGTAATTATTTTTTTCAACCCTTTCCACGCGGTAGAAATCAACTTGTGGTACACCATAAAATGCGGAATATGTTTGCCTGTTACGAGAAAAAGTTTAAACAAATGACATCTTTCGGTTATTGATTTATAATGATTTTTATCCAAAATTTGGTTGACTTTTGCAGTAATTATTTTTTTCAACCCTTATCACGGGGTGGAAATCAACTTGTGATAAACCAAAAAAATGCGGAATGTATTTGTCTATTATGAGAAAAAGTTTAAATAAAAAACATCTTTTCGTTGTCGATTTATAACAATTTTTATCCAAACGTTGTTTCATTTTTGCAGTAATTTTTTTTTTCAGCCCTTTTCATGTGGTGGAAATCAACTTGTGGTACACCAAAAAATGCGGAATGTGTTCGCCTGTTATAAGAAAAAGTTTAAGCAAATGACATCTTTCGGTTATTGATTTATAACAATTTTTATCCAAAATTTGTTTGATTTTTACAGTAATTATTTTTTTTTCAACCCTTTCCACGGGTTGGAAATTAACTTGTGATACACCAAAAAATGCGGAATGTGTTTGCCAGTTATGAGAAAAAGTTTAAACAACAAACATCATTCTGTTATTGATTTATAACAATTTTTATCCAAAATTTGTTTGATTTTTACAGTAATTATTTTTTTCAACCCTTCCTACTGGGTGTAAATCAACTTGTGGTACACCAAAAAATGCGGAATGTATTCGTCTGTTGTGAGAAAAAGTTTAAACAATAAATATCTTTCCGTTATTGATGTATAACAATTTTTATCCAAAATTTGATTGATTTTTACAGTAATTATTTTTTTCAACCCTTCCCACGGGGTGGAAATCAATTTGTGGTATACCAAAAAAATGCGGAATGTGTTTGTCTATTACGAGAAAAAGTTTAAACAACAAACATCTTTGCGTTATTGATTTATAACAATTTTTATCCAAAATTTAGGTGATTTTTGTAGTCATTATTTTTTTTCAACCTTTTCCACGGGATGGAAATCAACTTGTGATACACCAAAAAATGCGGGATGTGTTCGTCTATTATAAAAAAAAGTTTAAACAACAAACATCTTTTCGTTATTGATTTATAACAATTTTTATCCAAAATTTGATTGATTTTTACAGTAATTATTTTTTTCAACCCTTTCCACGGGGTGGACATCAACTTGTGGTACTCCACGGGGTGGAATTCAACTTGTGGTACACCAACATATGCACAATGTATTCTTCTATTATGAGAAAAAGTTTAAACAACAAACATCTCTCCGTTATTGATTTATTACAATTTTTATCCAAAATTTGATTGATTTTTACAGTAATTATTTTTTTCAACCCTTTCCACGTGGTGGAAACCAATTTGTTGTACACCAAAAAATTCTGAATATGTTCGCCAGTAATGAGAAAAAGTGTAAACAACAAACATGTTTCCGTTATTGATTTATAACAATTTTTATCCAAAATTTAGGTGATTTTTACAGTATTTATTTTTTTTCAACCCTTTCCACGTGTGGAAATCAACTTGTGGTACACCAAAAAATGCGGAATATATTCGTCTATTGCAAGAAAAAGTTTAAACAACAAAAATCTTTCGTTATTGATTTTTAACGATTTTTATCTAAAATTTGATTGATTTTTGTAGTAATTATTTTTTTCCAACCCTTTCCACGGGGTGTAAATCAACTTGTGGTACACCAAAAAATTCGAAATGCATTCGTCTATTATAAGAAAAAGTTTAAACAACAAACATCTTTTCGTTATTGATTTATAACGATTTTTATCCAAAATTTGGTTGATTTTTACAGTAATTATTTTTTTAAACAACAGATATCTTTCTGTTATTGATTTATAACAACTTTTATCCACAATTTGTTTGATTTTTACAGTAATTTTTTCAACTCTTTCCATCAACTTGTGGTTACGGAATGTGTACGTCTGTTATAACAAAAAGTTTTAACAACAAACATCTTCCCGTTATTGATTTATAACATTTTTTTACGCCCTGCGGTCTAACGAACTTTTTGGCCGCGGCCATAAAGACTACTGTAAAACACTGTTGTAAAATAACAAAAAAAAATTAACAGACAGAATTAGGCAACGCTACTTTACTTCAATATAGTGTTCATCAATTATGATTGAAATAAAACGTAAATCTCTCGCTTTCTCTCTTAGAAAGTTCACTGATTGATTGTCGTGGACAATCTTAAAGCTTAGATGATCATCAAAGTGCAAGCAACGATTGATTGAGAGATTGCCGCTTGGTCTTCGATGATTCCACCCAAAATAATCTTTTTTTTTAATTTGCATTACACGAACTATAAACTAATGAATGTGCAACAACATGGGACTGGCATTTTTTTTTTTTAATTAAATTCCTACGAAACGTCAACATGTTTTTTTGTTGACGTTTCTGTATATGATTTCCTTCTTTTATAAAAATCTATCATCCACACATATAGGGTTGTTTTTTGTTTGTTCATGTTTTAGCGTCTGAGAGTGTGAGACGAACTACTCTAGGGTGACCAGGTTAATGTGGTGTACTTTGCACACCGTGCCGCGGTGGCCAATTTTATGGGAAACCCGTGGAAATCGTAGGAGACCTCTCTATACATTTATCACCATTACATGACTGCTGACCACTCGATTGCACACTCTCGCACCCCATTTATCGATAAGACATAAATGGCTGGCGTTGAGCATCGGTAATTCTTTAGAATCATGAAATCATAAGTTTTAATTGCTTTAAACATCAATAATTCAAGCCACTCGAGTGTCGGCGGGTCTTCACTTTTTTTTCAATATTACTCGGTTTTATCTCCGTGCAAATCGACTGATCTGCCGCGGCGACATTTCAGGTGCCGTTGCATAAAGAGCCCGGATGGTTGTGGGAAACGATAGATCGCTGGATGAAGTCGAGCGAGAAGAGGCTGAGGGGCGACGTTCCGGATCACGCCAAGAGGCTGCTCGATGTGGATTTCAGGGAGGAAATCGATTGGTTGAGGAAGAGGGTCGTCGCGGAAAACTCGCCGGTCACGTTCTGTCACAATGACATGCAGGAGGGTAACATACTCATCAGTCAGGATGAGAATGATAACAGTGTTGCCGAGCAGAAGATTATTTTAATTGGTGGGTAGACCTGCCTTCGCGTGCATTGAAAGAACTCTTTCTAAATTTTTCGTTTTCAGATTTCGAATATTGTTCGTACAACTACAGGTCGTTCGACATAGCGAATCACTTCCTCGAATGGGTGTACGACTACACCGCCGAAGAGGTGCCGTTCTACAAGGAGTCCTGTGAGAACTACCCCACGGATAATCAGCAGCTGAGGTTCATCGACGCCTACCTGAATGAGGTGGGCTCCGACGAGTGCGCCTATCAGGTGATGCAGGAGGTCAAAGTATTCTCGCTGGTCTCGCATCTGTTCTGGTCGCTCTGGGCCATCGTCAATGCGGAAACATCTCAAATTCCCTTCGGCTACTGGGTAAGTAATTGTTAGAAAAGAAAAAGTGGAAAACGTACTCGTGACTCGTTTCAATTGCAAGAGCGCGCCGTGCATTTTGTACACGCCGATTGCGGTGGAAGCGCGCCGCGCATTTTGTACGTGACGATTGTGGGTGGGAGCGTGAAATTCTTCCGCGTGAACATTTTCACTCAACCGTTTAACTGATTCGCATAATTTCTTACAGGAATACGCGGTATGCCGCCTGGAAGCGTACCTAAAGTCCAAGGAGGACCTCGCGCCCGCCGAGATCACGCAGGCGGTCAAAAGAAGAGCGGACGGGGAGGACGAAGAGTGCGAACCGTGACTGACCAGCAAACGAAACAAGCAAAAATGCATGGAATCACGTCCGGTCGGTCCCTGAGCCGTCCGGCATTGATTTGATGTAAACAACACGCGCGTCCACCGTAGATGACCACCACCAACCCCGCCCACGAGTGGATGCACCCGTCGTGTCTGAAACCACCATGTGATATGCAATACACTACAAAACCACCGTCGGAAATGTCGCCCGTATTTTACAATTTGAATACAACCGGAAAACGGCGGGAAAAAAAAATAACAAATAGCTACACCGGTTTCCGCACCATTTTTTTTTTCTGTTTCGATTGAGACGTGATCTATGTTGTGATATTGGACTTTCGTTGACCCTCTGTTTTGACACGATCTTTATACCTAGCTTAAGTCAGACTGAAATTTGATACGCGTAGCTCATAAACTGAAACGGCCTGTCAGATCCAAGCCCTTTCTCAAAAGATTGTATACAAGATTTGATAAAAAAAAAACATTCTCAAACGATTGTATACAAGATTTGATAAAAAAAAAACATTCTCAAAAGATTGTATACAAGTTTTAATACAAAAAAAAACATTCTTAAAGGATTGTATACAAAATTTAATTAAAAAAAAACATTATCAAAGCATTGTATACAAAGTTTGGTTAAAAAAGAACATTCTTAAAGGATTGTATACAAGATTTGATAAAAAAAAAACATTCTCAAAGGATTGTATACAAGATTTGATAAAAAAAAACATTCTCAAAAGATCGTATACAAGTTTTAATACAAAAAAAACATTCTTAAAGGATTGTATACAAAGTTTAATTTAAAAAAAACATTATCAAAGCATTGTATACAAGGTTTGGTTAAAAAAGAACATTCTTAAAGGATTGTATACAAGATTTGATAAAAAAAACATTCTCAAAAGATCATATACAAGTTTTAATACAAAAAAAAAACATTCTTAAAGGATTGTATACAAACTTTAATTTAAAAAAAAAAAACATTATCAAAGCATTGTATACAAGGTTTGGTTAAAAGAGAACATTCTTAAAGGATTGTATACAAGATTTGATAAAAAAAAACATTCTCAAAAGATTGTATACAAGTTTTAATACAAAAAAAAACATTCTTAAAGGATTGTATACAAAGTTTAATTTAAAAAAAAAACATTATCAAAGCATTGTATACAAGGTTTGGTTAAAAAAGAACATTCTTAAAGGATTGTATACAAGATTTGATAAAAAAAAAACATTCTCAAAAGATCGTATACGAGTTTTAATACAAAAAAAAAACATTCTTAAAGGATTGTATACAAAGTTTAATTTAAAAAAAAACATTATCAAAGCATTGTATACAAGGTTTGGTTAAAAGAGAACATTCTTAAAGGATTGTATACAAGATTTGATAAAAAAAA
Source organism: Ocypus olens (assembly GCA_910593695.2). NCBI lineage: Eukaryota > Metazoa > Arthropoda > Insecta > Coleoptera > Staphylinidae > Ocypus > Ocypus olens. Next base: position 48,534,130 of record OU343061.1, read on the forward strand.
ACATTCTCAAAAGATTGTATACAAGTTTTAATACAAAAAAAAACATTCTTAAAGGATTGTATACAAAGTTTAATTTAAAAAAAAAAACATTATCAAAGCATTGTATACAAGGTTTGGTTAAAAGAGAACATTCTTAAAGGATTGTATACAAGATTTGATTAAAAAAAAACATTCTCAAAAGATTGTATACAAGTTTTAATACAAAAAAAAACATTCTTAAAGGATTGTATACAAAGTTTCATTTAAAAAAAAACATTATCAAAGCATTTTATACAAGGTTTGGTTAAAAAAGAACATTCTTAAAGGATTGTATGCAAGATTTGATCAAAAAAACATTCTCAAAAAATCGTATACAAGTTTTAATACAAAAAAAAACATTCTTAAAGGATGTATTGTATACAAAGTTTAATTTAAAAAAAAAAACATTATCAAAGCATTGTATACAAGGTTTGGTTAAAAGAGAACATACTTAAAGGATTGTATACAAGATTTGATCAAAAAAAACATTCTCAAAAGATTGTATTCAAGTTTTAATACAAAAAAAACATTCTTAAATGATTGTTTACAAGGTTTGATCAAAGAAAAAGATTGTATACAAGGTTTGATCAAAGAAAAAGATTGTATACAAGGTTTGATCAAAGAAAAAAAATTGTATACAAGATTTGATTAAAAAAAAACCATTCTCAAAGAATTGTATACAAAGTTAGAAATCGTTTGATAAAACATTTTTTGGGGTGAGGATATTTTTGCACACTCGTTTTTTAATAATAATAATAATAATACGATGCACCTTTAATGTGAGAATAATCTCTCTATAAATATATATATCGTTGACCTAATATTTAACTATAAAAAAATTGTACAAAAAAAAAATGGGAAAACAATTATTAACGTAGGTGAAAAAAAAACCAAAATGCAGAGCGCTGTGTTGTAATAAGAAATTATTTAAGCGCAAGTATTACTTGTATGTACTTTTAATACACAAGGAATGTCAGCATTTTTTTGTTTGTTTTCTAATTACTAGTATTATTCTCGTCTTTAATTTTTAGTTATCGCGTTCCGTTTATGATTAAGCGTGTACTTAGCTCGTTAAGACTGAACGGGGAATTTTGTAGCATTCTATAAATCGACCATTGCTGTGAGCTTCCGTCGTGATTTTGAATTATTTTATTTATATAGCACTCCTATATGTTTTTTTTTTATTATTTTATGTTTATTCGAGCTTCTTTTTGTGTATTTGTTGTGTTTTAATGTAGATGTGTATTTACACTTTTTATTGAATAAAGTTTATTATATTAATGTAGTACTTTAGCTATTTCCGGCAAAAAACTCGAAAATGGAAAAAAACAATTTTTTTAATAACCATCATAGATCTTTATGTAATACCTTTTTTTCATCAGAAGAACGTTGCAAATCGATTCGCGTTGAAAAAATTCATCTACAAAAAATTGCAAAAAAGTTAGCAAGTCACTTTATTTATTTATTTGTTACAAAAACCCAACAGACATTATGTCCAATTAAAGGGTCTACAGATATATACAATGTAATGTGTAATTTAAAACTAAACATATTATTACTAATAACAATAACATTTATGGAAAATTTTGAAAAAAAGTCGTTTTTTCAGACATTTTTTTTCATCAAAAGAACGAGAGAAATCGATTGGCGTTAAATAATTTCATCTCGAAATATTTGCAAAAAAGTTGAAGTCACCATGAATTTAAAAAAAAAAGTCGATTTTTTCAAAATTTTAACGGCCGTAACGGCTAAACGAATAACCCAAATTGAACGCGGTTTTCAAATATGCGCTCCTTGGGTGCTAATTAGTCGGATTCAATTAAAATTCGAGATTTTTAATTTTTGTCGAAAACCTGAAAAACACACAAGGGTCCCCCCTTCTTACTTTTGCCCAAAAATTGCATTTGAAATGATTTCCTGAAGAAACCACAGGTTCGATTTGGGGTTTCTATACGTCGCTGGAAAGAGCACTTCAAGACCTTTCAGAAAATGTGCTTTCTCAACAACAAATGTCAATTTTAAGCCAGTGACGCGTTCGCAAAGAAAACTCGAAAATGAAGAAAAACGAAAAAATAAACTTTTTTAATAATCATCGCAGAACTTTATGTAATACCTTTTTTATCATCAGAAAAACGAACGAAATCGATTGGCGTTAAAAAAAAAATAGCAAAAATTAATTGACAAATCAGTCCGAAAATTGAAAAAGTATTTTTTGTTCACTTATTTTGTTGCATTTATTCTTTTGTGACATGTTTACCAACAAAAACTATGACTGTTGTAATAATACTTATTTTGCTAAATGTATTTCAAGAGTAATGTTTATCGTATAATCTATTTCTTTAATAAATCACATTTGTCAAATCAACTTTTGTCGTTATTATTCACTGACCTACCAATCCCAAAATCCCTACAAAATGTTATAAGTTATATAAACGAATTAGTGCCGATTCCGTGATGCCACTGACCGAAAGAATCCAACAGCAGGTGTAAAGGTAAGTATTGATCAGAAGCATATTTTATCAGCGAGTTATTCGAAAGTATTACAATATTTTTCACAAAAATCGAAAATTCTGGATTTGTATCAGGAGACTAGGAACGCAAAGAGGTATTTTACTCTTCAAAAATCGATCGAAAATTTACGGTTCAGAATGTCTACCCTAAAATAATTTCGAAAAATTTTCTGGATTTGTATCAGGAGACTAGGAACGCAAAGAGGTATTTCAATCTTCAAAAATCGATCGAAAATTTACGGTTCAGAATGTCTACCCTAAAATAATTTCGAAAAATTTTCTGGATTTGTATCAGGAGACTAGGAACGCAAAGAGGTATTTCACTCTTCAAAAATCGATCGAAAATTTACGGTTCAGAATGTATACCCTAAAATAATTTCCAAAAATTTTCTGGATTTGTATCAGGAGACTAGGAACGCAAAGAGGTATTTCACTCTTCAAAAATCGATCGAAAATTTACGGTTCAGAATGTCTACCCTAAAATAATTTCCAAAAATTTTCTGGATTTGTATCAGGAGACTAGGAACGCAAAGAGGTATTTCACTCTTAAAAAATCGATCGAAAATTTACGGTTCAGAATGTCTACCCTAAAATAATTTCCAAAAATTTTCTGGATTTGTATCAGGAGACTAGGAACGCAAAGAGGTATTTCACTCTTCAAAAATCGATCGAAAATTTACGGTTCAGAATGTCTACCCTAAAATAATTTCCAAAAATTTTCTGGATTTGTATCAGGAGACTAGGAACGCAAAGAGGTATTTCACTCTTAAAAAATCGATCGAAAATTTACGGTTCAGAATGTCTACCCTAAAATAATTTCGAAAAATTTTCTGGATTTGTATCAGGAGACTAGGAACGCAAAGAGGTATTTCACTCTTAAAAAATCGATCGAAAATTTACGGTTCAGAATGTCTACCCTAAAATAATTTCCAAAAATTTTCTGGATTTGTATCAGGAGACTAGGAACGCAAAGAGGTATTTCAATCTTCAAAAATCGATCGAAAATTTACGGTTCAGAATGTCTACCCTAAAATAATTTCGAAAAATTTTCTGGATTTGTATCAGGAGACTAGGAACGCAAAGAGGTATTTCACTCTTCAAAAATCGATCGAAAATTTACGGTTCAGAATGTATACCCTAAAATAATTTCCAAAAATTTTCTGGATTTGTATCAGGAGACTAGGAACGCAAAGAGGTATTTCACTCTTCAAAAATCGATCGAAAATTTACGGTTCAGAATGTCTACCCTAAAATAATTTCCAAAAATTTTCTGGATTTGTATCAGGAGACTAGGAACGCAAAGAGGTATTTCACTCTTAAAAAATCGATCGAAAATTTACGGTTCAGAATGTCTACCCTAAAATAATTTCCAAAAATTTTCTGGATTTGTATCAGGAGACTAGGAACGCAAAGAGGTATTTCACTCTTCAAAAATCGATCGAAAATTTACGGTTCAGAATGTCTACCCTAAAATAATTTCCAAAAATTTTCTGGATTTGTATCAGGAGACTAGGAACGCAAAGAGGTATTTCACTCTTAAAAAATCGATCGAAAATTTACGGTTCAGAATGTCTACCCTAAAATAATTTCGAAAAATTTTCTGGATTTGTATCAGGAGACTAGGAACGCAAAGAGGTATTTCAATCTTAAAAAATCGATCGAAAATTTACGGTTCAGAATGTCTACCCTAAAATAATTTCCAAAAATTTTCTGGATTTGTATCAGGAGACTAGGAACGCAAAGAGGTATTTCACTCTTAAAAAATCGATCGAAAATTTACGGTTCAGAATGTCTACCCTAAAATAATTTCCAAAAATTTTCTGGATTTGTATCAGGAGACTAGGAACGCAAAGAGGTATTTCACTCTTAAAAAATCGATCGAAAATTTACGGTTCAGAATGTCTACCCTAAAATAATTTCGAAAAATTTTCTGGATTTGTATCAGGAGACTAGGAACGCAAAGAGGTATTTCACTCTTCAAAAATCGATCGAAAATTTACGGTTCAGAATGTCTACCCTAAAATAATTTCCAAAAATTTTCTGGATTTGTATCAGGAGACTAGGAACGCAAAGAGGTATTTCACTCTTAAAAAATCGATCGAAAATTTACGGTTCAGAATGTCTACCCTAAAATAATTTCCAAAAATTTTCTGGATTTGTATCAGGAGACTAGGAACGCAAAGAGGTATTTCACTCTTCAAAAATCGATCGAAAATTTACGGTTCAGAATGTCTACCCTAAAATAATTTCGAAAACTTTTCTGAATTTGCTATCAGGAGCACAGAAACGAAAAGAGGAATTTTGGTCTTAATTTTGTCTGCAAAATTTTCATCAAAAATTTTACGATTTGCTATCAGGAGCACAGAAACGAAAAGAGGAATTTTGGTCTTAATTTTGTCTGCAAAATTCTTTAAAAAATTTACGATTTGCTATCAGGAGCACAGAAACGAAAAGAGGAATTTTGGTCTTAATTTCGTCTGCAAAATTCTTCAAAAATTTTACGATTTGCTATCAGGAGCACAGAAACGAAAAGAGGAATTTTGGTCTTAATTTCATCTGCAAAATTCTTTAAAAATTTTACGATTTGCTATCAGGAGCACAGAAACGAAAAGAGGAATTTTGGTCTTAATTTCGTCTGCAAAATTCTTTAAAAATTTTACGATTTGCTATCAGGAGCACAGAAACGAAAAGAGGAATTTTGGTCTTGATTTTGTCTGCAAAATTTTCATCAAAAATTTTACGATTTGCTATCAGGAGCACAGAAACGTAAAGAGGAATTTTGGTCTTAATTTCGTCTGCAAAATTCTTCAAAAATTTTACGATTTGCTATCAGGAGCACAGAAACGTAAAGAGGAATTTTGGTCTTAATTTCATCTGCAAAATTCTTCAAAAATTTTACGATTTGCTATCAGGAGCACAGAAACGAAAAGAGGAATTTTGGTCTTAATTTTGTCTGCAAAATTTTCATCAAAAATTTTACGATTTGCTATCAGGAGCACAGAAACGTAAAGAGGAATTTTGGTCTTAATTTCGTCTGCAAAATTCTTCAAAAATTTTACGATTTGCTATCAGGAGCACAGAAACGAAAAGAGGAATTTTGGTCTTAATTTCGTCTGCAAAATTCTTCAAAAATTTTACGATTTGCTATCAGGAGCACAGAAACGAAAAGAGGAATTTTGGTCTTAATTTCATCTGCAAAATTCTTTAAAAATTTTACGATTTGCTATCAGGAGCACAGAAACGAAAAGAGGAATTTTGGTCTTAATTTCGTCTGCAAAATTCTTTAAAAATTTTACGATTTGCTATCAGGAGCACAGAAACGAAAAGAGGAATTTTGGTCTTGATTTTGTCTGCAAAATTTTCATCAAAAATTTTACGATTTGCCATCAGGAGCACAGAAACGAAAAGAGGAATTTTGGTCTTAATTTTGTCGATTTGGAATCAGGAGCACAGGAACGAAGAGGAATTAAGAAAAAAAAACAAGATTTCTTTTGATATAATATAGTTTAATTTCGTATTTATATTACAATTTAAAATAAAATATAACATATATTTATATGTAATCTACACCATACATATTTACACATTTCGATAAAAGTACTTTATATAACTATTTACAAATCATTTGGAATAAGTTACATTTTGCCGTTATGTAACAAAATCGACCTAATAATAATAAATAAGAAACGAAGGGTCTCCAACAATAAATAAATTGCACTAAAATCGATAAAAATTTGATCCTCGCCCCGCCGCCAATAACGGCAAAATGCAATCTTAAGTTCGTCCGCTTCTTGCCGCCACCGCTCTCGACTTTGTTTTTTTTTTTTTTAAATAAGGCATTTTCGACTCTCAATTCCTCGCGTTTTACGCGCGCCGCGCGTTTTATTTCTTATCCGCGTGAAAATTGTGTGAGTACGGTTACCTACAAGGCAGCGGCGGCTCGTGAATCTTCGCGATGGAGATAAGATAAATGCGTCTCTGTGATAACTGATCGTGAGTTTTCGCACGAACGAGAGATTGAAGGTGTAATTCTCGTGACGCGTCCGTCGCTAAGCGTCCGCGTCTCGATTGATCGGACGCGCGTCCCTAGAAGTTCCAGAGGCATCAACTCCATAAGTATATCATTGTAGCAGTGTATGCGTCCATCGCTGAGCGACGGACGCGTCATAGAAATCACACCTTATCGCGACCGTCGCTCTACGACCTTTACACTGCTAGATGATGCCTCTGGAGCATCCACGGACGAGCGTCTACCAACCATCAACCGCGCATCCATACTCTTTGGAGAGCAGTCGAGACGCGGACGCTTAGAGACGGACGCCTCATGAGAATCACACCTTCACGCGTCTCCAGGATGTGTTGCTTGTCATTTTCTTCCTGCTCGTTACGATTAGTTATTCGAATTTTCACGAGCCGCAACTTCTGTAGGTTTTTGATGCTTGTGGATAAGAAATAAAAAAGTCGAACGGACGAGGACATGAAACGCGGGGAATTAAAGAGTCGTTTAGAGACGTTTAAAACTGATATAGTTGCGCTTCGAACAAAAAACGGACACAATCCTCTTACTAGTACTAGAGATCTGATTTTTATTTTTGTCTACAAATAGACTATCACTTTGTTCCCATAATGAAAAATATGAATAAATATTACTTCTTTATACAAGGGAAGAGGGAGAGGGGAAGCATAAAAAAATACGAAATATTATTGGTTTAAAAAATTAAAATAAAATAATAATGGGTGTGTGTACGGGGGGGATGCGTGGATGCAGAATACTGAGTCACCGTGCGGAACTTCTGGAGGTTAGAAAGGCACCCGTCGAAACGATACTTCGGGGAAGAAGGAGTGTGTCTTGGACGTGCATGTATTTTCCGGGGCAAGTGGGTTGAATAAAATAATAGACTCTAAAAGACAGGCGGAGCGCGCGCGAGGGTCGTTCGATCGGGGAAATAAAAAAAGTTACCGTTAGACTAGAAGATGTGATTGAATGCTCTGACAGTTTCGACCATCGCGCGCGGCCCGGCCCCGGTCCAACAGTTACAGGAAACGAGTTCTATGCATACAATTAATAGACAGCGGATTGACGGTTGTGGTGGGTAGTTAGCTGGGCCTGGATGGGGTGCTTACCACCACGAGGGGTTTCATGACGTACTGGGCGTTCACCAGGGGCACCACCTTGCCGCTCAGCTGCTGGGGGGTGGCGATGAAGTGGGCCACGGGCGGACTGGAGACGAGCTGGGAGAATTCCGTGATGCCCTTGGGGACGATCACCTTCTGGAGCACCAGGCCCTGGTTCATCTGGTAACCGATCGGGACCACGGAGAGCGCCGTCGTTTGCACCTGAGTGGATTGCGAAAGGACGCCCTGTGAAGAAATAGCGCTTAATTAGAAATGCGGACAAAAAAAAATGGTGATGTGGCCATCATGTTACTTTCTCGGGTGAAACTGACGTTTAAAACGTCAAAATTATGAACGATGGAAAAATTATACTACAAATTAAAAAACTCGGTTTACTCGAAAACTACCGAGATTTCGAAAAAAACTTATTCTTTAGAAGTTGTTCATTTTGGCATTCTCTACAATTATTATTCACACAAATTTGCTGTAACTGTTATCGTTTCATAATTATAAACCAAAAATTGAAGAAAAAAAAATGGTGATGCGGCCATCATGTTACTTTCTCCGATTTGATGGTATCATAGCCATTTATATTTACGTTTATTTTCAATTGAAATCATATTTTAAATGTACATCGAGCGTTGTGTAAACTCGGATGAAACTGACGTTTAAAACGTCAAAATTATGAACGATGGAAAAATTATGCTTCAAATTCAAAAACTCAGTTTACTCAAAAACTAAAGGGATTTCGACAAAAACTTATTCTTTATAAGTTGTTCATTTTAGCATTATTTACAATTTTTATTAAAATAAATTTGCTGTAACTATTATCGTTTCATAATTATAAACCAAAAATTGAAAAAAAATTAATAATTTTTTTTCCTCGAATAGCAATGATTTTATGAAAAATATTTTCAAGCAAAAGATGTTCATTTCTTTATTGTCTTCAATGTTTGTTTAACGATTTTTGCGATATTTTTCATATTTAAGAAAATATTGGCAAAAAACAAAAAACGGTTAAGGTAAACACCCACTTCCGGTGTACGAAATTTTACCAAAAGCTTTACAGTTCTTCCGATTATCAAATAAGACGTATGTTGAAAGTTTCATATCAATTGCTCTATTAGTTTTTGAGATACAGCGCACACATACAGACACACACACAATTTTTTTTCCAGAAATTGTTGAAATGGCATCTAGGGACCCCAAAACGGATATTTCCGTAAAAAAAAATTTTGAAAAAAAATCACGATCACCATACTTTCTCGTACTTCGTAACGGAGAAAGTAAAAATGGTGACGTGGCCATCATGTTACTTTCTCCGACTTGTTGGTATCTACGTTTTCATGGTTTATTTTCTATTTAAATCATATTTTAAATGTACATCGAGCGGATGAATCTAACGTTTAGTACGTCAAAATTATGAAACATGGAAAAATTATACTTCAGATTAAAAAACTCGGTTTACTCAGAAACTAACGAGATTTCGAAAAAAACTTATTCTTTAGAAGTTGTTCATTTTGGCAATCTCTACAATTATTATTCACACAAATTTGCTGTAACTGTTATCGTTTCATAATTATAAACCAAAAATTGAAAAAAAAATAATAATTTTTTTTCTCAAATATCAATGATTCTATGAAAAATATTTTCAAGCAAAAGATGTTCAAGGTACGGTAAAAATTGCGGATTAACTCAATGGTATGTTGTCGAGGATTACTTCGAGATTATGGAAAAAATAATTTTAAGTTAAGTTAAGAATTTTCGAAAATGTATTAATTAATTAAAAAAAAATAATTAAATCAAATTAAATAAATATTAAATTAATATAAAACGCGAGAAAAAGATTTAAAAAAAATTAAAATTACTTCAAAAGACGTCAATCATTCAAAATCATTTTGGCTTTTGAATGCACAGCATTTTTCAGTCAAGTTACTAATTTTTGAAATTGTATTTTGTATAATAACGAATTCTCTAACGCAAAAAAATTAAAAATCAATATGAAACGCGGGAAAACAATTCTACAAAAATTCAAATCCCTTCACAAGACGTCGATCTTTTGAAATCATTTAGGTTTTTGAATGTGCAGCAATTTTCACTCGAGTTATGAATTTTTGAAAATATTTCGCACACTCGAATGCAAAATATTAAAAATTAATATGAAACGCAGGGATAAAATCCTACAGAAATTCCGTTTACTTCACAAGACGTCGATCTTCTAAAATAATTTTGGTTTTTGAATGTGCAGCAATTTTCAGTCGAGTTATGAATTTTTGAAAATGTATTTTTTCAATGACGAACACTCGAGAGCAAAACATTAAAAATGAATATGAAACGCAGGGTTAAAATACTACAAAAATGCAGTTCACTTGAGAAGATGTCGATTTCTCGAAATCATTTTGGTTTTTGAATATGCAACAATTTTGAGTCGAGTTATGAAATTTTAAAAATATTTTTTTTTAATATCGAACTCTCGTGAGCTAAAAATTGAAAAATAATATAAAACACGGGAAAAAAGTTCGACAAAAATATTCAAATCACTTCACAAGACGTCGATCTTTTAAAATCATTGTGGTTTTTGAATGTGCTGCAATTTTCAGCCCAGTTATGAATTTTTGAAAAAAACATTTTTTTTTTCGAACTCTCGGGGAGCAAAAAATTCAAAAATAATATAAAACGCGGGAAAAAAGTTCTACAAAAATTAAAATCACTTCACAAGACGTCGATCTTTCAAAATGATTGTGGTTTTTGAATGTGCTGCAATTTTCAGTCGAGTTATGAATTTTTTAAAATGTATTTTCTTCAATGTCGAACTCTAGAGCGCAAAAAATTAAAAATCAATATGAACCGCAGGGATAAAATTCTACAAAAATTCAGTTTACTTTACAAGACGTCGGTCTTTCAAATTAAATTTGGCTTTTGAATCTGCAGCAATTTTCAGTCAAGTTCAAATTTTTGAAAATGTATTTTTTTCAATGACGCACACTCGAATGAAAAAAAAAATTAAAAATTAATGTGAAACGCAGGGATGAAATCCTACAAAAATTCAGTTCACTTCACAAGACGTCGATCTTTCAAAATAATTTTGGTTTTTTTGGTTTTTGAATGTGCAGCAATTTTCAGTTGAGTTATAAACTTTTAAAAATGATTTTATTTTTTAGTAAAAATAAAGTGGTAGTTCAAAAAGATTCCAAGAGATGGCCCACTCTTTATTTTAATTTTCTTTTTTTTTTGCCTGGGAGTTTATAATTATAATTCATGTTTCTTCTGGCGTATGTTCAATCTCGTAATATTCGTACATACAGTCCGTAGTTAGAAAAATAAATCAAATTTTTCTCTCGTAATGTAAACACTCGAAAGCAAAAAAATACAAAAATCATATCTCCATAAAAACGACGCGGTGTGAACATTTTTTAAAGTCTGCTAGGGAATCGGTTGTAAATATTTTGTAGGTGCCAGGAAAATAATAATAAATTTCCATAGTGTAAATCAGATTTTTGCGCAGAATATTCGGCGATTGTCGGTGTTTTAACAACTCTATTTTCAGAATAAATAGACTATATTTCTACAATAAAATATTTATAATTTTAATAACGCTGTTTCGTAAAGTTGGTATTGTAACAATTTTGCTATAAAATTTTGCTAAAAGCCATTTGATAAAATTTTGTGCACCGTTAGTGGGAGTTTTTGATAAGAAATGTTCTCCGTAGTTTTTATTTTGAAAAAAAAAATGTAAAAATGAAAGTGTATAATTTTATATCCACAATTAAGAAATTACATTTTAAATGTTTGTAAATAATTTCAAAATAAACAATTTACAAAAAATAAAATTCTGTCTAAAGATCAGCAATTTTTGAAAATAATAAATATGAAAAATATCTCTAGTGTGTGTGTCTGTTGTGTGCGCTGTATCTCAAAAACTAATAGAGCAATTGATATGAAACTTTAAACATACACCTTATTTGATAATCCGAAGAACTGAAAAGCTTTTGGTAAAATTTCGTACACTGGAAGTGGGCGTTTACCTTAACCGTTTTTTGTTTTTTGCCAATATTTTCTTAAATATGAAAAATATCACAAAAATCGTTAAACAAACATTGAAGACAATAAAGAAAAGAACATCTTTTGCTTCATAAAATCATTGCTATTCGAGAAAAAAATTAATAATTTTTTTTTTAATTTTTGGTTTATAATTATGAAACGATAATAGTTACAGCAAATTTATGTGAATAATAATTGTAGAGAATGCCGAAATGAACAACTTCTAAAGAATAAGTTTTTTTCAAAATCTCGTTAGTTTTTGAGTAAATCGAGTAAGTATAATTTTTCCATATTTCATGATTTTGACGTTTTAAACGTCAGTTTCATCCGCTCGATGTACATTTAAAATATGATCTCAATTGAAAATAAACCCACGAAAACGTAAATATAAAGTCGGAGAAAGTAACATGATGGCCATTTTTTGTTGTCCACGGTGGTATGCGACTACCAACCTCCTTGATCCCATTGACGGAGTTCGTCGTGACGACGGGAAGCGCCCTGGTAATACTTTTGGTGACTTTCAGGTCGTTGCCTATGGAGACCTGAACATCCATCGGTTTCGTGTTGTTATTGGCGTTCGCGTCCTCGTCCGCGCCGCACTTCACCTCCTCCATCGGCTCGAATCTGATGATCGCGTTCGTCTCCGCGGCACTCACTTCAGGTAACAACGTAGGATAATCAATTTCACAGTGCAGGGGAACGTCTTTCTGTAGGCAAACACACGCATGTAGTAAAAAGTTAGTCCGGCGCGAGCCCATCGGTTTACCTTCAAAAGAGCCAACTTCTGCTGAAGAGCGATCTTTTCCCTGGCGAGCCTCTCCATCTCGCGCTCGTTTTCGAGGTCCCGCTTTTTCAGATTGTGAATGCACTTGAGCGCCGAGTGCAGGATGTTCAGGTTGCTCGCCTTTTTCTCGTCCGAGGTGCCCGGCAGGCCTTTCTTTAGCGCGTCAAAGCATTCCTAAACGAGGAAAGAAGGTGGTAAAATGTAATCCGTAACGCGCGCAGTTCACAAGCTACCTTAAGGTGCGCCCTCCGATGTTTTTCCAATTTATTATGCACCTCCCTGGTACCCGAGCGGAAGACGAGCGGCGGCTGCTTGCGCTTGGCCTCGCCGCCCTCGTCGATCACCAGGGGGTTGATCATGTCGAAGCTGTTGCGGATGACGCGCTGGGGGACGGCCGCGGCGGCGGCGGTCGCCGCCTGGATTTGAATGGTGGGCTGTGTGGCCGTGCTCACCACCGTGTCTACAGAACAAAACAGATTAAACAAGAGCTCTGAGTGTTTGTCTGGCGTTTCGTTTTGTGTTGAGAGGTATCTTGAAAAGTTGCATGGATCTATACAGAAGAAGAAAGAACGGATGAGATTTGCGGGGGCGAGGGGGCGGCGCGCGCTCAACTCACCTTGTCTGGCCCGGATCGGCGTGGTGACGGTGATGGGCGCCGGTGCCGGGACGGGGCTCTGGTTGTGGTGCTGCGCCTGCAGCGGGGACGCCTGCTTCTGCTGCTCCTGCATCTCCACGAAATGAGCGGCCTGGATTAGCGTTTCTATGCTCATCGTGTTCTGAAATTTAAATAAATTCATCGGTTACAGAATTTTGAATCATTTATCCAAGATAGCCATGCATGACGTTTCCAAAAACGAAAAGTTTTCAAGCCTCCACCGGAAGCTCGCGGGACCGAAAAAAAAAACAGACAGGAAGCGCACGTTTTCGGGCTCCTCCGCGCGAGGTGATAACAACGTTTCTCTTTCAACTTGAAAATATCTTATCTGCCGTGGAATGCAGTCGCCTACGGCTTATCTCTAATTAAAATGGGAAGTCGGGCTTCCTCTCCGCACGCCCCCCAGGTTATCGCAAATTCGCTAATTAGTCACGGATCGCCCACGCGGACCCAAAAACCGTTGCCACTGACTAAATCCTGAATTATTTGCGAAATGCACAAGAATCAGCCAAAAAAAAAAAAATTATCCGCCACATGTGCCATCACATTAACTGAAGTTTTTATCAAAGTTCTGCGTGCGCCATAAAAAATATAAAAATATATAAACAATCTGGATATATAGGCCTAACAATGCAATAAATAAAAAAAGTGCGGACTTCTACAACAGTTCGAAAAAAAAATTAATTATCCGGCACACGCACCGAAAATTAGTGCGCCGTTACATTAACTGAAGTTTTTATCAAAGTTCTGCGTGCGCTATAAAAAATATAAAAATATGTAAACAATCTAGATATATAGGCCTAACAATACAACAAATAAAAAAAGTGCGAACTTCTACAACAGTTCGAAAAAAAATTAATTATCCGCCACACGCACCGAGAATTGGTGCGCCGTTACATTAACTGAAGTTTTTGTCAAAGTTCTGCGTGCGCTATAAAAAATATAAAAATATGTAAACAATCTAGATGTATAGGCCTAACAATACAACAAATAAAAAAAGTGCGAACTTCTACAACAGTTCGAAAAAAAATTAATTATCCGACACACGCACCGAGAATTGGTGCGCCGTTACATTAACTGAAGTTTTTATCAAAGTTCTGCGTGCGCTATAAAAAATATAAAAATATGTAAACAATCTAGATATATAGGCCTAACAATACAACAAATAAAAAAAGTGCGAACTTCCACAACAGTTCGAAAAAAAATTAATTATCCGCCACACGCACCGAGAATTGGTGCGCCGTTACATTAACTGAAGTTTTTATCAAAGTTCTGCGTGCGCTATAAAAAATATAAAAATATATAAACAATCTGGATGTATAGGCCTAACAATACAACAAATAAAAAAAGTGCGAACTTCTACAACAGTTCGAAAAAAAAATTAATTATCCGACACACGCACCGAGAATTGGTGCGCCGTTACATTAACTGAAGTTTTTGTCAAAGTTCTGCGTGCGCCATAAAAAATATAAAAATTTGTAAACAATCTAGATATACAGGCCTAACAATACAACAAATAAAAAAAGTGCGAACTTCTACAACAGTTCGAAAAAAAAATTAATTATCCGACACACGCACCGAGAATTGGTGCGCCGTTACATTAACTGAAGTTTTTGTCAAAGTTCTGCGTGCGCTATAAAAAATATAAAAATATGTAAACAATCTAGATATATAGGCCTAACAATACAACAAATAAAAAAAGTGCGAACTTCTACAACAGTTCGAAAAAAAATTAATTATCCGACACACGCACCGAGAATTGGTGCGCCGTTACATTAACTGAAGTTTTTGTCAAAGTTCTGCGTGCGCTATAAAAAATATAAAAATATGTAAACAATCTAGATGTATAGGCCTAACAATACAACAAATAAAAAAAGTGCGAACTTCTACAACAGTTCGAAAAAAAAATTAATTATCCGACACACGCACCGAGAATTGGTGCGCCGTTACATTAACTGAAGTTTTTGTCAAAGTTCTGCGTGCGCTATAAAAAATATAAAAATATGTAAACAATCTAGATGTATAGGCCTAACAATACAACAAATAAAAAAAGTGCGAACTTCTACAACAGTTCGAAAAAAAATTAATTATCCGACACACGCACCGAGAATTGGTGCGCCGTTACATTAACTGAAGTTTTTATCAAAGTTCTGCGTGCGCTATAAAAAATATAAAAATATGTAAACAATCTAGATATATAGGCCTAACAATACAACAAATAAAAAAAGTGCGAACTTCCACAACAGTTCGAAAAAAAATTAATTATCCGCCACACGCACCGAGAATTGGTGCGCCGTTACATTAACTGAAGTTTTTATCAAAGTTCTGCGTGCGCTATAAAAAATATAAAAATATATAAACAATCTGGATGTATAGGCCTAACAATACAACAAATAAAAAAAGTGCGAACTTCTACAACAGTTCGAAAAAAAAATTAATTATCCGACACACGCACCGAGAATTGGTGCGCCGTTACATTAACTGAAGTTTTTGTCAAAGTTCTGCGTGCGCCATAAAAAATATAAAAATTTGTAAACAATCTAGATATACAGGCCTAACAATACAACAAATAAAAAAAGTGCGAACTTCTACAACAGTTCGAAAAAAAAATTAATTATCCGACACACGCACCGAGAATTGGTGCGCCGTTACATTAACTGAAGTTTTTGTCAAAGTTCTGCGTGCGCTATAAAAAATATAAAAATATGTAAACAATCTAGATATATAGGCCTAACAATACAACAAATAAAAAAAGTGCGAACTTCTACAACAGTTCGAAAAAAAATTAATTATCCGACACACGCACCGAGAATTGGTGCGCCGTTACATTAACTGAAGTTTTTGTCAAAGTTCTGCGTGCGCTATAAAAAATATAAAAATATGTAAACAATCTAGATGTATAGGCCTAACAATACAACAAATAAAAAAAGTGCGAACTTCTACAACAGTTCGAAAAAAAAATTAATTATCCGACACACGCACCGAGAATTGGTGCGCCGTTACATTAACTGAAGTTTTTATCAAAGTTCTGCGTGCGCTATAAAAAATATAAAAATATGTAAACAATCTAGATATATAGGCCTAACAATACAACAAATAAAAAAAGTGCGAACTTCCACAACAGTTCGAAAAAAAATTAATTATCCGCCACACGCACCGAGAATTGGTGCGCCGTTACATTAACTGAAGTTTTTATCAAAGTTCTGCGTGCGCTATAAAAAATATAAAAATATATAAACAATCTGGATGTATAGGCCTAACAATACAACAAATAAAAAAAGTGCGAACTTCTACAACAGTTCGAAAAAAAATTAATTATCCGCCACACGCACCGAGAATTGGTGCGCCGTTACATTAACTGAAGTTTTTGTCAAAGTTCTGCGTGCGCTATAAAAAATATAAAAATATGTAAACAATCTAGATGTATAGGCCTAACAATACAACAAATAAAAAAAGTGCGAACTTCTACAACAGTTCGAAAAAAAAATTAATTATCCGACACACGCACCGAGAATTGGTGCGCCGTTACATTAACTGAAGTTTTTGTCAAAGTTCTACGTGCGCCATAAAAAATGTAAAAATATATAAACAATCTAGATAAATAGGCCTAACAATACAACAAATAAAAAAAGTGCGGACTTCTACAACAGTTCGAAAAAAAATTAATTATCCGACACACGCATTGAGAATTGGTGCGCCGTTACATTAACTGAAGTTTTTGTCAAAGTTCTGCGTGCGCCATAAAAAATATAAAAATATGTAAACAATCTAGATGTATAGGCCTAACAATACAACAAATAAAAAAAGTGCGAACTTCTACAACAGTTCGAAAAAAAAATTAATTATCCGACACACGCACCGAGAATTGGTGCGCCGTTACATTAACTGAAGTTTTTGTCAAAGTTCTACGTGCGCCATAAAAAATGTAAAAATATATAAACAATCTAGATAAATAGGCCTAACAATACAACAAATAAAAAAAGTGCGGACTTCTACAACAGTTCGAAAAAAAATTAATTATCCGACACACGCATTGAGAATTGGTGCGCCGTTACATTAACTGAAGTTTTTGTCAAAGTTCTGCGTGCGCCATAAAAAATATAAAAATTTGTAAACAATCTAGATATACAGGCCTAACAATACAACAAATAAAAATAGTGCGAACTTCCACAACAGTTAATTATATATTATTAAATTAATTATTCGCCACACGCACCGAGAATTGGTGCGCCGTTACATTAACTGAAGTTTTTGTCAAAGTTCTACGTGCGCCATAAAAAATTAAAAATATTTCAACAATCTAGATATATAGGCCTAACAATACAACAAATAAAAAAAGTGCGGACTTCCACAACTGTTCGAAAAAAAAATTAATTATCCGGCACACGCACCGAGAATAAGTGCGCCGTTACATTAACTGAAGTTTTTGTCAAAGTTCTACGTGCGCCATAAAAAATTAAAAATATTTCAACAATCTAGATATACAGGCCTAACAATACAACAAATAAAAAAAGTGCGAACTTCCACAACAGTTCGAAAAAAAATTAATTATCCGGCACACGCACCGAAAATTAGTGCGCCGTTACATTAACTGAAGTTTTTGTCAAAGTTCTACGTGCGCCATAAAAAATTAAAAATATTTCAACAATCTAGATATATAGGCCTAACAATACAACAAATAAAAAAAGTGCGGACCTCTACAACAGTTCGAAAAAAAATTAATTATCCGGCACACGCACCGAGAATAAGTGCGCCGTTACATTAACTGAAGTTTTTGTCAAAGTTCTGCGTGCGCCATAAAAAATATAAAAATATATAAACAATCTGGATATATAGGCCTAACAATGCAACAAATAAAAAAAGTGCGGACTTCTACAACAGTTCGAAAAAAAATTAATTATCCGACACACGCATTGAGAATAAGTGCGCCGTTACATTAACTGAAGTTTTTGTCAAAGTTCTGCGTGCGCCATAAAAAATATAAAAATATGTAAACAATCTAGATATACAGGCCTAACAATACAACAAATAAAAAAAGTATGAACTTCTACAACGGTTCGAAAAAAAAATTAATTATCCGGCACACGCACCGAGAATTAGTGCGCCGTTACATTAACTGAAGTTTTTATCAAAGTTCTGCGTGCGCTATAAAAAATATAAAAATATGTAAACAATCTAGATGTATAGGCCTAACAATACAATGAATAAAAAAAGTGCGGACTTCTACAACAGTTCGAAAAAAAAATTAATTATCCGCCACACGCACCGAAAATTAGTGCGCCGATACATTAACTGAAGTTTTTATCAAAGTCCTGCGTGCGCCATAAAAAATATAAAAATTTATAAACAATCTAGATATATAGGCCTAACAATACAACAAATAAAAAAACGTGCGGACTTCTAGAACAGTTCGAAAAAAAATTAATTATCCGACACGTATACTTTTGCTAAAAAATTGTATTCAAAATGATTTCTTGAAAAAACCACTGGTTCGATTGAGGATTTCTATACGTAACTGGAAAAATCCCTTCAAGACCCTTCAGAACATGTACTTGCACAACCACCCGTGACGGGTTCGCAAAGAAAACTCGAAAATGGAAAACATCGAAAATATCAACTTTTTTATTAATCATCGTGGATCATTGTGCAAAACTTTTTCTCATCAGAAGAACGACAGAAAACGATTGGCGTTAAGAAATTTCATTACAAAAAAGTTAGGAAGTCGCCAGGAAAATTTTGAAAAAAGTTATTTTTTTCAGACTTTGAGCGGCCGTTGCGGCTAAACGAGGAATCCAAATCGAACGCGGTTTTCAAATCTGTGCTCCTTGCGTGCTAATTAGTAGGATTCAATTAAAATTGGCAATTTTTATTTTTTGGCGAAAACTTGAAAAATTACCCAAGGGTTCCCCCCTTCTTACTTTTTCTCAAAAATTTCGTTTGAAATGATTTTCTGAAGAGACCACTGGTTCGATTCGGGGTTTCTATACGTCACTGGAAAGAGCACTTCAAGACCCTTCAGAAAATGTGCTTTCGCAACAGCAAATGCCAATTTGAAGTCCGTGACGCGTTCGCAAAGAAAACTTGAAAATGGAAAAAAATCGAAAAATCAACTTTTTTTAATAATCTTCGTAGACCTTCTTGTAATATCTTTCTTTTTTCATCAGAAGAGCGAGAGAAATCGATAGGTGTTAAGAAATTTCATCTACTAAAAATTGCAAAAAAGTTAGCTAGTCACTATGGAAAATTTTGAAAAAAAAAGTTTTTTCAGACTTTGAACGGCCATAGCGACTAAACGAAGAATCCAAATCGAACGCGGTTTTCAAATCTGTGATTCCTGGGTGTGTATTAGTCGGATTCAACTAAAATTGGCGATTTTGAATTTTTGGCGAAAACCTGAAAAATTACAAGGGTCCCCCCTTCTTACTTTTGCTCAAAAATTTCGTTTGAAATGATTTATTGAAGAAACCACTGGTTCGATTAGGGGTTTCTATACGTCACTGGAAAGAGCACTTCAAGACCCTTCAGAAAATATGCTTTCACAACCACAAATGTTAATTTGAAGTCCGTGATGCGTTCGCAAAGAAAACTCGAAAATGGAAAAAATTGGAAGAAACTTTATGGGAAAAAATTTGGCGGAAATATTATGTGATCAGTTGGCAACACTGATGCTCCTCCATTCATCAAACCACTTCCATCAAACATCCTTTAATTATTTGCCGGCAATCGCATTGTGGCCGTGCGGTCTAATTGGATTCCATCAGCGTTCTAATTAGATGGCTAATTATTGATTCCTCAATCCCGATCATGGAAAATTTTGATTTTCCTAAAAATACCCGCGGAACGTTCAATAGGCTAAAAATAACTGGTAAGCGCCGGAGATTTCCAGTTTACGTTCATTGTACGGAAAACGTTTTTCATATTTTCATCCACAAAAATACAAATTGAAAACTACTTGGAAAAAGTTCTTGATTACACGCGTGTGTTAATAATGAATCACTTCTTAACTTACAAGCGCGATGAAACGACTTATGAATCGAATATTATTACTATTTTCAGTTAAAAAAAAAACTTGGAAATTTGTTTGGTGGATGGTGATCATAGTTTTGTCTGTATTAAATAAACTAAAAATATATCATGATATCAAAAAATCAAAAAGTAGAAAACAGTTGGTAGAATTTTTTTTTTGGAAACCTTAAAATAAAAAAAATAAAAAAACCTTAAATGAAAATATTATATTGATGAATTTTGGTTAAGCCCACATCAACAGCTGAGGTCATTCGCGCGGCCAATTAAATTGTTAAATAACGGTTACTTAATAACTGTTTAAATAACTAGTTATTTCGTAGTAACAGTAACTGTTTTAACCGTTACTGGAAAAAATTATTTTATTTTGCAGAGTTACGAACAGTTTGAATATTCACACATTCGTTTTATTAAATTTATTTATTGCTTTCTGCAACAAGTAAGGTTGTTTCTAATTTATTTATTAAAAACAATAATTGTATAAAAAAAACTTATCAGAGTACTCCTCGCTTAAAAAAAATCCACGCGCAGATTTATAGATGGCGGTGTTGCGGAAGACACGCACCAACAATCGTGGGTGGGTAATAAAGCCGGTGGCGCCCTCGCCGAGGAGACAAAACCCCCCTTTTGTGGCGATTCGGGATGAACACCGCGCACGATTAATTATTTGCCTTGTTTGACAATAAACTGGTGATAACAATGCGGAGGAGCGAGAGGCGCCTCCACCAGAAACGCACACTGTGAAACGCAGTGTAAACACGACAATGCCTCGCCATTGTCTTCCGTTCTCGTGATTTCGCTTTAATTTAAACACCCCCGCAAATACACGTACAAATTTCGAAGCAATGAATTGTCTATTTTGAAGCGATCGTAATAATTTTTAATAAAAAAAAAACTCTGACAAGGTTTAAAAATATACAGGGTGCTCAAAAAATTCTGAAAACTTGTCAATTGACAGATGTATCATTGATTTAACGCAATTAATTAGTTTTCTCAATTCAAATCACTTTTTAAGAAAGTTGTGATTATTTTCAATTAATGATGCAAAAATACAAAAACTTGGGTGAGGTTTAAAAATGTGGAAAAAATATACAGGGTGCTGAAAAAATTCTGAAAACTTGTCAATTTGCAGATGTATCATTAATTTAACGCAATTAATTTGTTTTCTCAATTCAAATCACTTTTTAAGAAAGTTGTGAATATTTTCAATTAATGATGCAAAAATACAAAAACTTGGGTGAGGTTTAAAAATATAGAAAAAATATACAGGGTGCTCAGAAAATTCCGCAAAGTTTCCAGTTTACAGATGTATCATTGATTTAATACAATTCATTTGTTTTCTCAATCGGAATCACTTTTTAAGAAAGTTGTGATTTTTCAAAATTAAATATGCAAGAATACGAAGACTCGGGTGAGGTTTAAAAATGTGAAAAAAATATACGGGGTGCTCAGAAAATTCCGCAAAGTTTCCTGTTTACAGTTGTATCATTGATTTAACACAATTCATTTGTTTTCTCAATCGGAATCACTTTTTAAGGAAGTTGTGATTTTTCAAAATTAAATATGCAAGAATACGAAGACTCGGGTGAGGTTTAAAAATGTGAAAAAAATATACGGGGTGCTCAGAAAATTCCGCAAAGTTACCAGTTTACAGTTGTATCATTGATTTAAGACAATTCATTGGTTTTTTTCAATCGGAATCACTTTTTAAGAAAGTTGTGATTTTTCAAAATTAAATATGCAAGAATACGAAGACTCGGGTGAGATTTAAAAATGTGAAAAAAATATACCGGGTGCTCAGAAAATTCTGCAAAGTTTCTAGTTTACAGATGTATCATTGATTTGGCACAATTCATTTGTTTTCTTAATCGGAATCACTTTTTAAGAAAGTTGTGATTTTTCAAAATTAAATATGCAAGAATACGAAGACTCGGGTGAGGTTTAAAAATGTGAAAAAAATATACGGGGTGCTCAGAAAATTCCGCAAAGTTTCCAGTTTACAGTTGTATCATTGATTTAACACAATTTATTGGTTTTTTCAATCGGAATCACTTTTTAAGAAAGTTGTGATTTTTCAAAATTAAATATGCAAGAATACGAAGACTCGGGTGAGGTTTAAAAATGTGAAAAAAATATACGGGGTGCTCAGAAAATTCCGCAAAGTTTCCAGTTTACAGTTGTATCATTGATTTAACACAATTTATTGGTTTTTTCAATCGGAATCACTTTTTAAGAAAGTTGTGATTTTTCAAAATTAAATATGCAAGAATACGAAGACTCGGGTGAGGTTTAAAAATGTGAAAAAAATATACGGGGTGCTCAGAAAATTCCGCAAAGTTTCCAGTTTACAGTTGTATCATTGATTTAACACAATTTATTGGTTTTTTCAATCGGAATCACTTTTTAAGAAAGTTGTGATTTTTCAAAATTAAATATGCAAGAATACGAAGACTCGGGTGAGGTTTAAAAATGTGAAAAAAATATACGGGGTGCTCAGAAAATTCCGCAAAGTTTCCAGTTTACAGATGTATCATTGATTTAATACAATTCATTTGTTTTCTCAATCGGAATCACTTTTTAAGAAAGTTGTGATTTTTCAAAATTAAATATGCAAGAATACGAAGACTCGGGTGAGGTTTAAAAATGTGAAAAAAATATACCGGGTGCTCAGAAAATTCTGCAAAGTTTCTAGTTTACAGTTGTATCATTGATTTGGCACAATTCATTTGTTTTCTTAATCGGAATCACTTTTTAAGAAAGTTGTGATTTTTCAAAATTAAATATGCAAGAATACGAAGACTCGGGTGAGGTTTAAAAATGTGAAAAAAATATACGGGGTGCTCAGAAAATTCCGCAAAGTTTCCAGTTTACAGTTGTATCATTGATTTAACACAATTTATTGGTTTTTTCAATCGGAATCACTTTTTAAGAAAGTTGTGATTTTTCAAAATTAAATATGCAAGAATACGAAGACTCGGGTGAGGTTTAAAAATGTGAAAAAAATATACGGGGTGCTCAGAAAATTCCGCAAAGTTACCAGTTTACAGTTGTATCATTGATTTAACACAATTTATTGGTTTTTTCAATCGGAATCACTTTTTAAGAAAGTTGTGATTTTTCAAAATTAAATATGCAAGAATACGAAGACTCGGGTGAGGTTTAAAAATGTGAAAAAAATATACGGGGTGCTCAGAAAATTCCGCAAAGTTTCCAGTTTACAGTTGTATCATTGATTTAACACAATTTATTGGTTTTTTCAATCGGAATCACTTTTTAAGAAAGTTGTGATTTTTCAAAATTAAATATGCAAGAATACGAAGACTCGGGTGAGGTTTAAAAATGTGAAAAAAATATACGGGGTGCTCAGAAAATTCCGCAAAGTTACCAGTTTACAGTTGTATCATTGATTTAACACAATTTATTGGTTTTTTCAATCGGAATCACTTTTTAAGAAAGTTGTGATTTTTCAAAATTAAATATGCAAGAATACGAAGACTCGGGTGAGGTTTAAAAATGTGAAAAAAATATACGGGGTGCTCAGAAAATTCCGCAAAGTTTCCAGTTTACAGTTGTATCATTGATTTAACACAATTTATTGGTTTTTTCAATCGGAATCACTTTTTAAGAAAGTTGTGATTTTTCAAAATTAAATATGCAAGAATACGAAGACTCGGGTGAGGTTTAAAAATGTGAAAAAAATATACGGGGTGCTCAGAAAATTCCGCAAAGTTTCCAGTTTACAGTTGTATCATTGATTTAACACAATTCATTGGTTTTTTCAATCGGAATCACTTTTTAAGAAAGTTGTGATTTTTCAAAATTAAATATGCAAGAATACGAAGACTCGGGTGAGGTTTAAAAATGTGAAAAAAATATACGGGGTGCTCAGAAAATTCCGCAAAGTTTCCTGTTTACAGTTGTATCATTGATTTAACACAATTAATTTGTTTTCTCAATCGGAATCACTTTTTAAGAAAGTTGTGATTTTTCAAAATTAAAATATGCAAGAATACGAAGACTCGGGTGAGGTTTAAAAATGTGAAAAAAATATACGGGGTGCTGAGAAAATTCCGCAGTTTCCAATTTACAGATGTATCATTAATTTAACACAATTCATTTGTTTTCTCAATCGGAATCACTTTTCAAGAAAGTTGTGATTTTTCAAAATTAAATATTCAAGAATACGAAGACTCGGGTGAGGTTTAAAAATGTGAAAAAAATATACAGGGTGCTCAGAAAATTCTGCAAAGTTTCTAGTTTACAGATGTATCATTGATTTAACACAATTCATTTGTTTTCTTAATCGAAATCACATTTTAAGAAAATTGTGATTTTTCAAAATTAAATATACACGAATACCCGAGGTTTAAAAATGCGGAAAAATTATACAGGGTACTGAAAAAATCTTCATATGTAAACCGATTTTGGTAAACTTGTTCTATCTTAAAAATACGTTCAAGGAATGAAGGGATTAAAATATAATTAAATGCATAGCTTTATTTTTTATTTTATTTTTTTATTCATTATGCTTTGTATTACCTTCTAACAAAATAATAATAATAATACATCTTCATTTCTAGATTAATGCATGCAAGAGAAATCCAAAATAATTCTAAAATTCGCCATTGTTAATGATGTCATTTAATTCATCTATTCATTAAGCGTCATTTTGGAAGTAGGCCGTGATTTCTACGGTAAAACCGATTTTTTTTTTGTTTGGGCGTGAAATGCAAACCCGCAAAAAATGTACCGGCACAAATTGAACGAAAGTAGTTTCGTATTAATTTAAACAAAACCAACAATTTGTCACGAAATTTGCTTTAAAAAAAAATTACATTTTCACGACCATTTCGAGTTGAAAATACGTAAAAAAAAAACATACGAACGCGAATTTCAATTTTACGAAATCGGATCTAGGATGCGTGAAAATGTTAAAGAAAAAAACATCAGAGGGCGTGAGATCGAAAAAATTGAAACGTCCCATTGTTTGTCGTTCATAATTCAATCATTCGGGGAAGGCTAATGCATTTTTTTTGCGGGACGACAAAAGTGCGGCTAAGAAGCAGCGGATTAGCGCTTTTTGCCGGGATTTGCTGGCGCGTTGCCACGCTACTCCCTCATCCCCCTCACCCCGCGGGGTGGCGCGAATCGAATCCTTGTAATGCCGAATCGATCAATCAAGCGGATTTGCACCTCGCTGTGTAATACTATTAATAGTATTAAAGCGCTAGGATAGATACATCTGTTGTTTTTAATAATCAAAAGTCAAAAAGACGTTACCGCTAGCCTTTCAATAACAAAAAAAAAAAAAAAAAATTCCGCCGTCACACGCAGAATTAATTTTGATTTTTGGCAAAGTTTGCAATGAGCTGTGAATAAATAAAAATTCTTATTCTCGTGACAAATGTAAGTACTTTAATAATCAAAAGTCAAAAAAAAGTTACCGGGGCCATTTCATCCACAAAAAAATAATTTCCCCCGTCACGCGCAGAAATCTATACCTCGCGATTTTAATTTCGATTTTTGACAAAGTTTGCAATCAGCTGTGAGTAAATAAAAATTCTTATTCTCATGACAGATGTGAGTACTTTAATAATCAAAAGTCAAAAAAAAGTTACCGGCACCATTTCATCCACAAAAAAAATAATTTCCCCCGTCACGCGCAGAAATCTATACCTCGCGATTTTAATTTCGATTTTTGACAAAGTTTGCAATCAGCTGTGAGTAAATAAAAATTCTTATTCTCATGACAAATGTAAGTACTTTAATAATCAAAAGTAAAAGAAAAGTTACCGGCACCATTTCATCCACAAAAAAAATAATTTCCCCCGTCACGCGCAGAAATCTATACCTCGCGATTTTAATTACGATTTTTGACAAAGTTTGCAATCAGCTGTGAGTAAATAAAAATTCTTATTCTCATGACAAATGTAAGTACTTTCATAATTAAAAGTAAAAAAACAGTTACCGGCACCCTTTCATCTATAAAAAAAATAATTTCGCCCGTCACGCGCAGAAATCTATACCTCGCGATTTTAATTCCGATTTCTGACATAGTTTGCAATCGGCTATAAATTTTAAAAAATCTTATTCTTATAACAAATGCAAGTACTTTAATAATTAAAAGTGAAAAAGTCTGTACTGGTACTCCTTCATCCCAAAAAAAAACATTTTTTACAATAAGCACCAAAAACATTTTCTAGGCCACGGCAAAAATTGCAACGACAAGCACCCATACTTTCGAAACAATTGAATCCTCCTTTTACAACACACACACACACACACACAACACGTGTATCGATTTATGTTATCATTATCGACACTTCCGTGTGGCATTTGTAGAAAACGCGACGATTGCACTCGTTTCAGCTTCCAGGAAAAAAAAATATAGGAAAATGGATGAGTCGGCGCCGCCGACGTCGATTGCACATTGTTTCGGGATGATTTACGATTCGTACGATACCGCGTTGCAGAAAAAAGTGTGATGAAATCAAGTGTTGCGCGCTTTTTGCGCTCGTTCGGCTCGGTGCTGCAAATTAGATTGCATTCTCTCTAACGGAATCGAAACTCCTCGCGGGCCACTTTAATCATCACCCACGACGGCGGGGCGAAGTCGTGAGGTTGCCATTTCGACTCGATTGTTCTTATTTCCGTTCGTGGAAGCCGCCGATCGCAATACAAAGTCGGATCGGGAAGTTTTTTTTTACTTTTTTAACCGTCCTCGTATATTCATCTAAAATAGGAAAGTTTTTTTTAACTTTTTTAACCGTCCTCGTATATTCATAAAAAATAGGAAACTGTTCTAAATCTATCGATTGTGTTGCGTGGGATTTTTTTTCAATAAAGTAACATAAGTTAAATATGCCTAGAGCTGGCCACGAGAAAAAAACGTCAAATTTGAAGATTTTTTTAAAGTATTAAATATCGTTTGTTCATGCCAGTCTTAACGTGAGCAACGTTGTAGACTACGAAAATGTTTCTTATAATAAAGCAACATCGGATGGAAAGTATAAGATAATCCATTTTTTTTTTGTAACGCCGCGTGCGTGCACATTCACAAGGCCGATGGACCTCGTATAGGTCGACAGCCAAGGAACTTCAACACGCCGCAAGTTTATGAAAACGAACATTTGACGTGATGAATTTTCTTATTTAAATATTAGCTTCGTCCAATATGTCAGGTCTCTTTTTTTTACTGTAACTTTTTGTTATTGGCTTTGGTTTATTCAGCCACTAACGGTTATAGTATTTGCAGGATGAAACGAGGAAAAGATGAATAATTATAATGAGGAGAGCGATTTCCTTCTTAACAAAAAAACTTTTTTTTTCCAGAACAAAAAAGTAATGTTAATACAGCCCACGCCAACTGGAAGAAAAATTAGGTGTCGACAGTTTTCAGGTTAATAAATAACGTAGTAGATAAAATTACGTTTTTGTTTTGTTATAAACATTATTTGACACTTCATGGGTGTCTAAATACAAATAATAATAATAAATAAATAAAATCGTAGGTGGCTCCTATCGAAATCAACCACTAACATTTGTTTAATTTCTTAAACCCTTCTTCACCTTAATAATTAATGATTTGTCGTCACGGGTAGGTCCTTGCAATTTTCAGGAACGGTTGCAACATTGCAAATTGCAGTTTATTCTGCACTGCCACCTGTTAATCGACGCAGGAAACGTGCACCGATTCCGTATCGATGGACTCGAACTAATTTATCGCGGTGACATCTGAGAAAGAAAAGCGGATTTAGACTCAAAAGCTTTTTTAATTATGATAAATCAGCATCAGATTTAGCGTTTTCCGAATTGTATTGTTTACATTGCTAAATCAAGTGACCCAAGTAAAAAAAAAATGGACCCCGCACGGCCTGTAACCGGGAAACAGCTTATATGTATTGGCAGACAATTTAAGGTTATGTATATACTTAAGTACCTCGACAACTAATAAAGGTAAAACAGGAACCGATTAAGAAAGTAATTAAGCTAGAAATTACCGGAGGAACAATGGGAATGTAAACCACATGCAACACAGTTTGCCATTATTTTTCTGCCTAGGCTGTAAAACGTGAGTTTAGTGCCGTTTTTTCGGCGCATTACAATCAAGATTTATTACATTTTAACCTTCAGAATAATGAATCGATGATTGTAATTGGGATGCAAAGCAATTTGTCGCTACTTTTCTGCCTAGACTGTAAAATGCGATTTTACCACCGTTTTTGGCGGATTACCATGAAGATTTATCATATGTTGGCCTCGATTTCTGGAAAATTAACCAATAATTGTAATTGAAACACAACGCAATTTGCCATTACTTTTCTGCCTAGGATATAAAATGCAATTTTTGTACCGATTTTAAAACATTTCAATAAGGATTTATTTTACTTTAGCCTCGGAATCAGAAAAATTTAATTATAATTATAAAACGCAATTCGCCATTATTTTTCTGCCCAGACTGTAAAATGCGATTTTACCACCGATTTTTAGCGCATTAACGTGAAGATTTACCTTACTTTAGAAAATGAATCAATAATTGCAATTGACACGCAACCCAAATTGCCATTATTTTTCTGCCTAGGTTATAAAACGCAATTTTAGTGCCGACTTTGACGCATTTTAATAAGAATTCCAATATCCAATTTCTGGAAAATTAATTACCAATTACAATTTGCTATTATTATTCTGCCTAGGTTGTTACATGAAATTTTAGTGCAGATGCGCAATTCATATGTTGCAAAAGTTAATCAACAATTGCAATTGGTATTCAACCCAATTTGCCATTATTTTTCAGCCTGGGCCGTAAAACGAGTAGTGAATCGATTTCCGAAAAAAAATCACGAATATTGATATGCAACCCAATTTGCCAATTTTTTTTCTCTTTGGGCTGAAAATGTGATGGTGCCGTTTTTTTGCGCATTACAATGAATTGGAATTTTCTATGTGCAGAATTGTTAAATACTTTAAAAATATATAATATAGCCCGCTTTCTGGAACCTGGCGGCTGTTGTCGTAAAAGAGGGTCGGTGCTCGGTAAGTGGGGGACGTAATATTTTTTCATCTCAAACCAATCTTTGTTGAGAAGTACTGGTGTAAAAGTGCGTACACCAATAGGAGCGAAGGACAGTAATAAATGTATGGTATACCTCAACCGCCAGATTACAGCGAACAGACCAGACCATGCATTTCAACAAATCTTCAAATATTTCGAAAACGGCAAACAATAGATATAGGGAGTATTCAAGTAACTCACCTTTATTTGCTCCATATAATTCAAAAATGACAAAAAATACAGGGTGATCCATTTAGAAAAACATAAGTTTGGTCTGTAACTTTGTTATGTGACACCCTGTATAATTTTAAATATTTTTAGGGAGTGGAGCTCACTATTATACACAACTTTTGTATAAAACATTTTTCGAAATTTTGAAAAATAAGCACGTGATTGATCGTTCCCAGAGCTCTGAAATACCCTGTAAATGTATTATGGTGGCCTAAGTGAAATAAATTGATTGATTGATTGATTGATGGTAGAAAATCTAAGGTTATGTATGTTATGTAACTAATAAGGGTATAAAAGGAAGCGACGAAGAAAGTAATAAAGTTAGAAATTCCCTGAGGAACGATGGGAATGTCCACTAGTTTATAATATGAAGTATATGCAACATAATTCGCCATTATTTTTCTGCCTAGACTGTAAGGTGCGATTTTAGAGCCGGTTTTGGCGGATTATACAATGAAGATTTATCATGCGTCTAACCTCGACTTTAGGATAATGAATCAAAAATAATTGTAATTGACAGGCAAACCAATTTATTTTGCCTCGGCTGTAAAATGCAATAATTGTAATTGACAGGTAACCCAATTTATCTTGCCTAGGCTGTAAAATGCAATCATTGTAATTGACACGCAACCTAATTTATGTTGCCTAGGGTGTAAAATGCAATCATTGTAATTGACGGGTAACCTAATTTATTTTGCCTAGGGTGTAAAATGCAATAATTGTAATTGACACGCAAGCTAATTTATTTTTCCTAGGGTGTAAAATGCAATCATTGTAATTGACAGGTAACCTAATTTATTTTGCCTAGGCTGTAAAATGCAATCATTGTAATTGACACGCAAGCTAATTTATTTTGCCTAGGGTGTAAAATGCAATCATTGTAATTGACAGGTAACCCAATTTATTTTTCCTAGGGTGTAAAATGCAATCATTGTAATTGACAGGTAACCTAATTTATTTTGCCTAGGCTGTAAAATGCAATCATTGTAATTGGCATGCAACTTAATCTATCTTTTTTTGGATGTAAAAAGCAAATTAAATTATGTATTAAAAATATATAATACTACAGTTTGTTGATAATCCTGAGGTTGGAGAAGTGCACGTAATTTGTAGAATTATAAAAATGTATTTTGAACACTTAAAAGTACGGAGAAGCGCAGTTTCCACATGAATGGCATAAATCAAGGACGGCCAAGTCGATACAACATTGTCTTTGTATGAAGTGCATGCAAGAGTAAAATGGCTATCGACTAGTGGCTTTTTATAGACCAGAGAAGAGCCAAGTAACGGAGGGGGGGCGAGGAGGTTACAATTACACACACACTTTCCGCAATAAACCGCACACGAGTGTGCGAGGTCGGCGGCCGGTTGGGTCGGACCCAGCAAACACACCGCCTCGTTCATTCTGGATTAGGGACGGCAAAAAAACAGCTGATTTTGTGTCGACGGACAAAACGAGGTAACGAGAGAGAAAAAAAAAAGTGTGTATGTGCAATTACTCACGTCGCAGGATCCGCTAGCGTAGTGAGGTCATCAGCTGTGTGTATCGCAGGGGAAAAAAGAACGCCAGTAACAGGTGAGCGTGCTGAATCAATTTCAATTCGGCCGAGTCTCTCCGGCGACGGCGACGGCGGCGACGGCGACGTTTTTTAGCACAAACGGCAGTAATTCACCGGCCTCCGATTCCGCGTAAGGACGGCGAATTGTGGGTCGACTTTCCATCGGCGCGCGTGATTTTCGATAAACACGCGAAAGCAACAACACACACATACACACACTTACACAAACACAAAACAAAGTCGAATGGAAAGACGGAACGCCGCGCCCCACTACACGTGGCAAACGGTGCATGTACCCTGAACACGTGTTGCCTCGTACGAGATCGGCGCCGGTCGTGCATTATGACCCACGCGATCGACCGTATGCGGCCCGCCGTAAGAGCTAGATTCCGCGAGCGGGATAACCGCGTGTACCCGGCCACCTGGCTGCATTGACCGTACGGAGGCGCCGTTGCCGCACCTACCCGCCCGCGGGACGCACTTTTTCCCGAAAACGAAACGCCGGGAGGGCGTAACGCACCCACACTCGCCTCGGCACCGGCTCCGCGCTAATCACCCCCCGATTAACACGCGGGATCTCCCGGCCGGCGAAGGGCCGACGGAGAGTACGCGCACGGTCCGGCAACGCTGCAGTCGATAGCACGAGCAAATTTTAAGGGAGAACGTGGCTCACATAACGGCCCAAAGCGCAAACAAAGGAAACGCGTGATTACCCTATGCCGCCGACACGCACCCGAAGCCGCATCTTCGCCGACGCGGGGGCCATCCTCCGCACCGTCTACGTCACTTGTACTACTTTACTGGGTCTACGTAATACTTACGCGTTATTTCGGTCTCGCTGCGGTTTCCTGGCGGCTCACGGCGATTCCATATGATATTCCTTGTCGTCCGGTGCGGGGCGGCAGCGATTTCGGGACCAGTGACGCTCCCAGCGATCCTTTTGCTTGGGAACCCGGTCGCGGTCCTGCTTGGCAATATCACGTGTTACAACAGTATATCGACCAATGGCAATTGCGCTTGTCGCGCGTGACGTAACGCCGATTCACGCCCTGTCCATTCTTTTGTTTGAACGCGAGATCCACGGGGTCCGGAGGCGCCGGCACGGGGGCCCCTTTCAACCCTTTCGGCGGCGCGGGGGGCCCGGTGGAGGTTTGCACGCCGGGGATGACGACGGGTCGCGGACCTGGTTGTGATCCGGCGCGGCGGTCGCTCGGTCGGGCTTCGACTCGGACGTTTATGCAGTTGTTTTGTGTCACATGAGGTTTCTTTTTCGCCCCCCACCATACACCTGTAATGTACTTGTGGTGCGCGGTCCGGATGCGCGCGCGTCGATGCCCCGTGCATATTTATATACGCGCCGTTCACTCGGGTCCCGCCGATGGACTGCCAAGACCACACTACAGGGGCCGCCGTAAAAGAAAACAAATGAAACGCAATATGTACTGCCATAATGTCAATCGTCAATCGATCACGTGGTCCGTGTGCAAAACGTGTGTGCGTAATTGAGCCAATTACGCAAATTATGACGGCTGCATTAAAATGTAACGCAATTTTAAGAATGAAGCTATATACAGGGTGTTTAATTAAATTACAACTAATGAGCGGTAATTATTATAACCACAGTGTCCAAGTAAACTTTTAAAACAACATATTGGCACTCGAACACCTTCTTAATTTAAAAAAATTAAAAATTTTATGATGTCAAAGTTTAACTGAATTTTTTTTTGGAGAAAAATCTTACCTACTGCGCCAAGTTGGGCAAAGGGCAAACTATGAAGCAAAGTGATAAAAAATTATTATTAATCTTAAAGTCTACCACACAAAAAAATATTAGAGCATTCGCGGCCCTCTAGATGAAAGATTGATATTCGAAAAAAAAAATACCCCATGTCATTTTTGAGCAAACAAATTGATTTGTCTGTAAAATTAATGTCTTGAAACCAAAAATAAAAAAAATATATATATACAGGGTGTCCCATTTACAATTTCCAGATTGATGTCAGAGTACGGCTGAATTATTTTTTTGCGCGAAAATTTTACCTGCTAAGCCAAGTTGGGCAAACCATGAAATTTAAATAACAACTAATAAGCGGTAATTATTATAACCACAGTGTCAAAGTAAAAATTTAAAAAAATATATACAACGTGTCCACGTAAGTATGCAACATATGGAAAACTTTTTTATTACTAATTTCTCAGAAAATTTTATTCTTTATAAAAGTCGGTGCTTGATCTTAAACATACAAAAACGACAAAACAAATGGCATTTGACGCTATACAGGGTGGGGCACCGCATACGACACGGTCGTTTTATGGAAAACCATGCAACCTCGTGTTATTCTTTTCAAATATAAATGTGGGATCATTGTATGCACAATTTAAAATTATGACCAGTTATACAGGGTGTCCCATTAAAAAGATACACATCAAAGTTATGTTTTTTTTTAAATGGAACACCCTGTATTTTTTTGTCATTTTTCAATTCTAGGGAACAAATAAAGGTGAGTTACTTCAATATTCCCTATACCTATCGTTTACCGTTTTCGAAATATTTAAAAATTTGTTGAAATGAAGGGTACAGGTAAAATAATATATTTTTGTACCAGTGATTGACGTTGAACCATTACAACCATTTCTATTGTTTGGTTGAAGGTTCGGACTACAGCGCCAACTATGCTTTAGTATAAATAATTATACAGGGTTGTAAAAAAAGTGGTAGAAAATCCGAACTTATAAAGTTCAATAACTTCGTTTTTTTTTTAATGGCATGCCCTGTATTTATTAACATATTCTCACAGAATCCAATTCTCTTTAAGATTGTATAAGGGTTCTCCGTTCCTAATCTCAATAGTTTTCTTGTTTTTGGCGATTTTCATATCAATAATTATTATTATAACCTGACAGATAATTGGATTCTACGTGATAATAGGTTACTAAATACAGGGTGTGCCATTTGAAAAAAACGAAGTTGTTCAACTTTATAAGTTAAGATTTTCTACCACGTTTTTTTCATCACCCTGTATAATTATTTATACTAAAGCATAGTTGGCGCTGTAGTTCGAACCTTCAACCAAACAATAGAAATGATTGTAATGGTGTAACGTCAATCACTGGGACAAAAATATATTATTTTACCTGAACCCTTCATTTCAACAAATCTTTAAATATTTCGAAAACGGTAAACGATAGGTATAGGGAATATTGAAGTAACTCACCTTTATTTGTTCCCTAGAATTGAAAAATGACAAAAAATACAGGGTGTTCCATTTAAAAAAAAACATAACTTTGATGTGTATCTTTTTAATGGGACACCCTGTATAACTGGTAATAATTTTAAATTGTGCATACAATGATCCCACATTTATATTTGAAAAGAATAACACGAAGTTGCATGGTTCTCCATAAAATGACCGTGTAGTAAGCGGTGCCCCACCCTGTATAGCGTCGAATGTCATTTGTTTTGTCTTTTTTGTATGTTTAAGATCAAGCACCAACTTTTATAAAGAATAAAATTTTCCGAGAAATTAATAATAAAAAAGTTTCCAATATGTTGCATACTTGCGTGGACACGTTGTATACAGCGTGTCCCATTTAAAATTTCCAGATGTCAGAGTACAACTGAATTATTTTTTTGCGCAAAAATTTTATGATGTCAAAGTTTAACTGATTTTTTTTTTGGAGGAAAATCTTACCTACTGCGCCAAGTTGGACAAAGGGCAAACTATGAAGCAAAGTGATAAAAAATTATTATTATTCTATAAGTCTACCACACAAAAAAATATTAGAGCATTAGCGGCCCTCTAGATGAAAGATTGTTATTCGAAAAAAAAATACCCCATGTCATTTTTGAGCAAACAAATTGATTTGTGTGTGAAATGAA
This sequence comes from Ocypus olens, assembly GCA_910593695.2. Taxonomy (NCBI): domain Eukaryota; kingdom Metazoa; phylum Arthropoda; class Insecta; order Coleoptera; family Staphylinidae; genus Ocypus; species Ocypus olens. Next base: position 48,568,998 of record OU343061.1, read on the forward strand.
TGTCTTGAAACCAAAAATTAAAAAAATATATATACAGGGTGTCCCATTTACAATTTCCACATCGATGTCAGAGTACGACTGAATTATTTTTTTGCGCGAAAATTTTACCTACTGCGCCAAGTTGGGCAAACCATGAAACAAAATGATGATTTTTGTTATTCTATAAGTTAACAAAAAAATATTATGGCGAGCACGGCCCCTCTAGATGCAAGATTAATTTAAAAACAAGTCCCACGTCATTTTTGATCAAACAAACAAATTGATTCGTATATAAAATAACGTCCTGAATCCAAAATTTAAGCATATACCGGGTGTCCGGATTTCGTAGGGATGGGCAACTCCTGCATTTAAAGAGATAGAGAGATGGTCAAATTAGCAAAGAGGTGCAGGTTCGAGGGCTTGTTGAGAATCCACCCCCAAATCCAGTGACGGTTCGCGGGGTTTTTTCTGGTACGGCCGAGGAACAAGAGGTGGTAATACTGATAGGTGCGGCCACTGGAACCGACCCTACCTATCTGTATTGCCTCCTCTTGTTCCTCGGCCGTACCAGAAAAAAAAACACGCCAACCGTCACTGCCCAAATCCCACTTGTCATGGCTCATTTGTTCAAAATTAAAATTAAAACAAAATCTCGCAATTTCTTCAATTTCAGATTTTCTTTTAATTTTTATTGTGGAGGCCATGACAAGTGGGCTTTGGGGAGTGGATTCTTAATGAGCCCTCGAACCTGCACCTCTTTGCTAATTCGACCATCTCTCTGTCTCTTCAAATGCAGAAGTTGCGCAAGTTGTCCCTACGAAATCCGGGCACCCTGTATAATGTGTCCCATTTAAAATTTCGAAAATTTTACCTACTAAGCTAAGTGACCAAACTATGAAATAAATTGGTAAATATTGTTATTCAATCAACTAACAAAAAAAAAATAGCACGGTCACGGCCCTCTAGATGCAAGATTAATTTTTGAAAAAAAAAATGTCCCATATCATTTTTGTGCAAGCTAATTGATTTGTGTGTAAAATGACGTCCTGAAACCAAATACAAAAAAATATATACAGGATGTCCCATTTAAAATTTTCAAAATTGATGTCACAGCATAACTGATTTTTTTCAGGAAAAGTTTACCTACTAAGCCAAGTGATTTTGTCATTATATATGTCTGTGATACGAAATAAAAAATATTAGGCAAAATACCAAAAAATTTTATAAAAAATTGAAGAACACCAAATATTTTGCACTCGCAACGAAATTTCAAAAAAAATTTATGAAAATTTGAAGAGCACGAAATAAACATTTATTTTGCACTCAAAACAGAATTTCAAAAAATTTAATAACAAATTGAAGAACACGAAATAAACATTTATTTTGAACTCGAAACGAAATTTCAAATTTTTTTATAAAATATTGAAGAACACAAAATAGACATTTATTTCGCACTAGAAACGAAATTTGAAATTTTTTTATAAAATATGGAAGAACACAAAATAAACATTTATTTTGTGCTCGAAACGAAATTTCGAAAAATTTATTAAAAAATTGAGAAGAACACGAAATAAACATTTATTTTGCACTCGAAACGAAATTTAAATTTTTTTTATAAAAAATTCAAGAACACGAAATAAACATTTATTTTGCACTCAAAACAAAATTTCAAAAAAATTTATAAAAAAATTGAAGAACACAAAAAATAAACATTTATTTTGAACTCGAAACAAAATTTAAAATTTTTTTATAAAAAATTAAAGAACACAAAATAAACATGTATTTTGAACTCGAAACAAAATTTAAATTTTTTTTATAAAAAATTGAAGAACACGAAATAAACATTTATTTTGCACTCGAAACGAAATTTCAAAAAATTGAAGAACACAAAATAAACATTTATTTTGAACTCGAAACAAAATTTAAATTTTTTTTTAAAACAAATTGTGGAACACCAAATAAACATTTATTATTCTGCACTCGAAACAAAATTTAAAAAAAAATTTATAAAAAATTGAAGAACACAAAATAAACATTTATTTTGAACACAAAACAAAATTAAAAAAAAATTATAAAAAATTGAAGAACACAAAATAAACATTTATTTTGAACTCGAAACAAAATTAAAAACATTTTTTTATAAAAAATTGAAGAACACAAAATAAACATTTATTTTGAACTCGAAACAAAATTTTAAAAAAATATATAAAAAATTGAAGAACACAAAATAAACATTTATTTTGAACTCGAAACAAAATTTCAAATTTTTTTTAAAACAAATTGTGGAACACCAAATAAACATTTATTATTCTGCACTCGAAACAAAATAAAATAAAAAATTCATAAAAAATTGAAGAACACAAAATAAACATTTATTTTGAACACAAAACAAAATTAAAAAAAAAATTATAAAAAATTGAAGAACACAAAATAAACATTTATTTTGAACTCGAAACAAAATTTAAAAAAAAATATAAAAAATTGAAGAACACAAAATAAACATTTATTTTGAACTCGAAACAGAATTAAAAAAAAATTATAAAAAATCGAAGAACACAAAATAAACATTTATTTTGAACTCGAAACAAAATTTAAATTTTTTTTTATAAAAAATTGAAGAACACAAAATAAACATTTATTTTGAACACAAAACAAAATTTAAAAAAAATTATAAAAAATTGAAGAACACAAAATAAACATTTATTTTGAATTCGAAACAGAATTTAAAAAAAATATATAAAAAATTGAAGAACACAAAATAAACATTTCTTTTGAACTCGAAACAAAATTTTAAAAAAAAATTATAAAAAATTGAAGAACACAAAATAAACATTTCTTTTGAACTCGAAACAAAATTAAAAAAAAAATTATAAAAAATTGAAGAACACAAAATAAACATTTATTTTGAACTCGAAACAAAATTTTAATTTTTTTTATAAAAAATTGAAGAACACAAAATAAATATGGATTTTTGAAATGCCACCACTGACCTTTTCCTAAAGTCCACGGCAGATTTTTAAAATCACTCCCATTATCCTCCTCCCCCTCCCAAAATTTTGAACAAAATCGCTGCTTTGAAAATGCTTATTTTGGTCTAAATTTCCGAAATTGTCTTGAGATCTTGTATTATTTTTTAGAAGTCTTTGAAGGCGTATGTAGTTACATATTAAAAAAACAAAAAAAATCAAAAAAAGGTTGGTACTAGTTTCCAAAATGGAAAAAAAATGAGCGCTTTTGAGTAAATTTTCAAAATTTTCCCAAAATTTCGTAGATGAATTTAAAAAAATATATATTTCAGTAAACATTGCAGCCGTGTGTAGCTAGAAAATGTTGGTGCTAAAAATTTCCATCAAAATAGCATTTTTCAAACAATGCGCACTTTTGGCTAAATTTTCAAAATTTTCCCAAAATCCAGCTGATGAATTTGAAAAAATATTTCAGTAAACATTGTACGCGTATGTAGTTACAAAATGAACAAAAAAATCTGAGAAAGGCCGTCACTAGTTTTTCGGGAATTTTCCATAGAAATAAATAACTGTTTAAAAAAATGCGCATTAAATTTTCAAAATTTTCCCAAAATTCCGTAGACGAATTTGAAAATAATATTTCAGTAAACATTGTAGGCGTCTGTAGTTACAAAATTAACGAAAAATCTGAGAAAGGCTGTCACTAGTTTTTGGGAATTTTCCACAAAAATAACTTTTAAAAAATGCGCACTTTCGATTAAATTTTCAAAATTTTCCCAAAATTCCGTAGACGAATTTGAAAATAATATTTCAGTAAATATTGCAGGCGTCTGTAGTTACAAAATGAACAAAAAATCTGAGAAAGGCCGTCACTAGTTTTTTCGGGAATTTTCCGCAAAAATAACTGTTTTAAAAAATACGCACTTTCGGATAAATTTTCAAAATTTTCCCAAAATTCCGAAGATGAATTTGAAACAAAATTTCAGTAAACATTGTAGACGTGTGTAGTTACAAAATGAACAAAAAATCGTCATTAGTTTTTCAAAAATGCGCACCTTCGATAGAATTTTCTTAATTTTTCCAAAATCCCAAAAAAAAATCGGCATTTTGGATGTGAGCAGTTACAAAATGAATAAAAAATCTGAGGAAGGTCGTCCCTAGTAGTTTTTCTGGATTTTTTCATGTTTTGAAAAATGCGAATCAATTTCCTTATTTTGAAAAATGCGAATCAATTTCCTCATTTTGAAAAATGCGAATAATTTTCCTCATTTTTCCGAAATCCCATTCGTGAATTTTGATAAATAAAATCAAGCAGTTTATGATAAAAATGCATTAACAAAGATTGTTTTAAAATTAAAGGAAAATTACTTACGTTGTAGAAGCACGCAACACATGCGGACATTCCTTTAGGCGTGGGTGGCCCCGGTGTTTTCTTGCGGGTTCACAACACCGGGTTTACGCAGCCGCGTCCTGCACACGCGGCGACTCCTCTTTGTCTCCATTCATCAGTTATTTCGGGTGGAGGCGCCGCGCGCGCGCGCGCCTCTGCCCGCATCCGTTTCCAAGTGATCCCGGGACTCCGTTCCTCCTGGGTGTGGTGTGCCGGGACGCACGTCGACATCGATAGACTCCTCGTGGTCAGCCGCCGCGTCTACATCGATTTTCTTTACTCTTTGTAAATACAAACAGTTAACCAGTTATGAGGAAAAGAAAAACATTTTTGGACACCATCTCCGCCGCTATAAGTTGTACAGGGAAATGCTAATAATATAACAATAAATTAATGTCATGTTACACAGCGAAATGCTAATAAGTTCAACGTGTAACAATCAATTAATTTCGCAGTATAATCTTGCAGTAAATATTTTTCTGTCTTTTGGGAACTTGAAGTTATTAGCACTTATTTTCTTGCGGCAAATCTTTTTCTGTCTTTCGTCAAATAAAAAGCAAGGCCAGCGAAGGTGCACACACGCACGTGTTCGTGAATCAGCCACGTTTTGCCGGCCGATGATGATTTCTTACGATATAAGAATTTCGATTGCATCACGTTTATTTAAGTTAGAAATAATGGACTTGCACAACATGACTGCAAAATTGATTAAGTAATTGCCGCCGCCGCCGCTTCATGGAACGGATTACTTGTTATTATCGCAAACTGTAATCACATTTATGACACATATACATTTTTGAACAACTAAATTGAATACATCAATAGCTAAATATGCTGATGACGAGACGGATGATACCGAATCCGGTCCACGGTTGAAATGTGCCAATTTTTTTTTACGTTCTGGTACGCCACGTGCGTTATCGCGCCAGAACTAATGCGGAGGGTCCTGGGTTCGAATCCCGGCGAGGGCATGGGTGTTTGTGGATGTCTGTTTTCATTTAATATGAATAATATATTATAAATAATCGGTTGTGGCTGAATGACCTACGCTGTCTAAGCCAATGTCCATATCATCCTTCCTTAAAAAAAAAACGTTCTAGGTCACAACTCGAGTATCAAATAATATAGGTCTTAAATGAGATGCGTTCAAGAAGGTATATATACTTCTTTTTCACAATGAAAGTGTGAAAGTGGCAGCGAAACTTTTAATTGTGCCAAAAACTTCAAAATCAAAATTTATTGCTCAGTCAAAAAATCAAAAGTTTCGCTGCAACTTTCACAGTAAAAAAGAAGTATACACCTTCTAGAACGCATCTCATTTACGGCCCACTCGATCAAAGAGTTACGTCCCAAAACGTAAAAAAAAAATTCTTATTACACGATGAACGCAAACTGCCTGAAAAAATTAATCGTGTTGTGACGAATCTCGTGCCCTCTCCTCTTATTCATATTTTCGAATTACCCGACCTCCCCTAGGGACATCCCTCCTGATGGATTACCGGCCCCTGCGTTCGATGGGAGATGGTCCTCTTCAGTGTCTACCGATTATCAGTCCCCCCCGGGGGATTTAAGCCGTGCGATTACACGTTTATTTTTTCCCTCGTTCAAAAGGTAATTGAATACGAAACTGGCAATACAGGGTGGAAATTATATTTTCGAGAAACGAAAATTTGGGAATGGAAATAATACCGAAAAACTAAAATTTGAAGTAAAATTTTTTCATGTTTCATAATTTTGACGTTTTAAACGTCAGTTTCATCCGCTCGATGTACATGATTTAAATTAAAAATAAACCACGAGAGCGTAAGTATAAATGATACCATCAAGTCGGAGAAGGTAACGTGATGGTCACATCGCCATTTTTTTAAGTTTCTTGGCGTGTGTTGGTGAACATCTCCAAGACTGTGTGGATCGACATGAATTGAATACGAAACGAGCAATCCGGGGGTGGAAATCTGTTTTTGCGCGCTGTATCTCAAAAACTAACAGAGCAATTGATATAAAACTTTGAACATAAGTTTTATTTGATAATCCGAAGAACTGAAAAGCTTTTGGTAAAATTTCGTACACCGGAAGTGGGTGTTTACCTAAACTGTTTTTTGTTTTTTGCCAATATTTTCTTAAATATGAAAAATATCACAAAAACATTTAAACAAACATTGAAGACAACAAAGAAATGAACATCTTTTGCTTGAAAACATTTTTCATAAAATCATTTTTATTCGAGAAAAAAATTTATTATTATTTTTAAATTTTTGGTTTATAATTATAAAACGATAATAGTTACAGCAAATTTATGTGAATAATAATTATAGAGAATGTCAAAATAAACAACTTATAAAGAATAAGTTTTTTTCGAAATCCCTTCAGTTTTTGAGTAAACCGAGTTTTTGAATTTGAAGTGTAATTTTTCCATCTTTCATAATTTTGACGTTTTAAACGTCAGTTTCATCCGAGTCTACAAAACGCTCGATGTGCATTTAAAACACGATTTAAGCTGAAAATAAACCACGAAAGCATAAGTATAAATGACTATCATCAAATCGGAGAAAGTAACATGATGGCCACATCACCATTTTTTTAAGTTTCTTGGCGTATCCAAGACATCTCCAAGACTGTGTGGATCGACATGAATTGAATACGAAACGGGCAATCCAGGGGTGGAAATTATATTTTCGAGAAACGAAGAATTGGGAATGGAAATAATACCGAAAAACTAAAATTGTGTTTTTTTTTCAGTCCATGCTTGACTCCTTTTTTTAAGCCTCTAGGTGTACGTAGGTGAACATCTGCAAGACTTGGATTGACATAAATTGTATACGAAACAGGCAATACAGGCTAACCTTTTATTAGTCTGAACATTAACCTATGTTTTCTTTAGTTTTGAGATTTGCAATATTTGAAAATCCACTTTCGGATTAATATGAGGTTGCAAATGGATAATTTTGGTGTCAAAATCGATTTCGAAATTCCTACAAGCTCCAGAAAACAGCGTTGGAGTTCATTGCAACTTTTGTATTCCAAGCCTCATCATGAAAGTAAGCATCAAATTTTCTTTCTTTCTTGCCACTTACTGACTAATCTGTAAATTGTTGCTCAAGATATCGCAGCCTCTCTGCCTCTTATGTCTCTATATCTTAAGGAATGACAACGAACGAATTTATTATTAAAAACTCTATTTACTAAATGTCACAACATACGGCACCGAAACGGTCGTTTTACCGATTCGGTTATTTTGTCGTCTTCCATAGTGGAAATTACAGTTTCGAGAACAAAATAATTGGGAATGGAAATAATACCGAAAAATTGTGTTTTTTTCCAATCAATTTTTCATCATGTATGCAGATGAACTTTTCCAATACTGTGGATTGACACAAACGCTAAAAAATCATGTTAAATCCTTGAAGTATTCCTGTACATCTTCATCAACAAGAACGAAACAATGTATCACGCGCGGGTTGTTTATTCAGTGACTAAAGTTTCAACGTTTACATCCATTAATATGATTGTACCAGCGTAAACAATGATACCATAGTAACTAAATAAACAAACGCGTGTGTTATATTTCAACAAAGTGAATTGATTTCAATTGTTGTAAACAGCAACTTGTTTTTTTTTTGCATCTCCTCCAACAGAACGTGACGCATTGCGTTGCGCATTCCTGTCGTGATTAATTTATGCACCAACAACGAAAAAAAAAAAAAAACGGACACCTTCCGTGGAAAATTAAACGGGAGGGAGGGGTCGCGTCGCCTCTCACCCTCTCCGGTAATTTTTGCGTTTACGCCGTGGAATCCGGCGTGATGAATTACCAACGGAGGGGGTTTATACTTTCAACAGGTTAGGCGGGGCGAATTATTTACTGATTACTACGGTCGCCGTGTTATTTTTCTCTCGCGGCAATTATCAATGCCCCCCCCGGAAAAGGGGTGTTAATTGTTTTCACAAATTCAATAATTAAGTAATTTTCATCTAATAAAAAATTTTCAGTTTTTTGCAACATTATGAAAATTTGCTTATAACAAGTTAATGTACAGAGATGGCGCTGGTATTAACCCACCCACCCCGAAAAAGGGCGCTAATTGTTTTCAAAGTATAATACTCCGCCATGAATGTAATATTCTTAATGGAAATAAACAAAAAAAAAAAAATAATAATTCATACAGTAGAAATGTGACGTAATTTTCATATTTTAAACTAAATCTAACAAAAAATTTGCAGCGTTTAGCAACATTATGAAAATTTGTTTATGATAAGTGAATGCACAGAGAAGGTGCCAGACATCTCCGTAAGGGTGGCTAAATCTCTCGGAAATTATTAACCTACCAGAAAAGGGGTGCGAATTGTTTTCGAAATTCAATCATTCATACAGAAAAAAATGACGTAATTTTCATCTAATAATAAAATTGCAGTCTTTAGCAACTTGCCAACTTGAGGGAAAATTTTATTTCCCTGTTTTTTCCCTCGTAGGAGTTGAAATTCCCTTAAAACGGGAATTTCCTTCAAGTTGGCAACACCGTATGGGAGTCAGCGTATAAGATATTTGGTACTAGCGGCTTTATTTAGATGGCATCAGGATGGAAAATCCAAGGATTTCTCTAAATAATGAATGTAGTAAACACTAGATGGCGCATTTTCATATCCGACCACTACTTTTCAATATGGATGTTATGTTATAATTCGGTAATATAATAAATGATAAATACAGTATAAATTTGTTTCATGATGTTTTCCCCCTTTTCCCTTCTAGGAGTTGAAATTAAAACGGGAAATTTCTCTAGAGAGCTAGGGCATAAGAAATTTAGTTCCGGTGGCTTTATTTAGATGGCGCCAGAATTGAAAATCCAAGGATGTTTGTTGTAAACACTAGATGGCGCATTTTCATATCAACTTATCTACAGGCCGGCAAATCTAACTTGGCCAAACGCGCAGACACGAACCGAATATCAAACGGGAGAGATAGAGAGGCGTACTGCCAGCCGAGTACAGCCTCTATAATAAGCAAGAAACATTTTAAAACGCCCAAGGCTAATTATAATAAATGCGGGGGGGGGGGGGGGTGAAATGGGTTTTTCCCAATTTGTACACATTGCTAATTATCTGACGAGATTGACTAACAAGTGCACGACCGCGAGTTGATTTGCTTTAAAAATCCATCGCACTCTCACTTTTGAAAATAATTGTACCAGACGCGCGAAATCTATCGAGAGCACGGATCGGAGGTACCGCCCACAATTTTGCCATTGCGCTAACGGCAAGTTAAGTTTGCCGAGCTGTACATGTCGTGTCGCTTCCTGTTATACCCGTGTTCATGATGTTCCTTTCTAGGAATTGAAATTCCCTTAAAACGAAATTTCCCACGAATTGGCAACACTGCGTGGGAGCCAGGGCGTAAGAAATTTAGTTCTGGTAGCTACGGCTAGATGGCGCTAGGACGGATAATCCAATGTTTGTTGTAAACACTAGACAACGCTTTTCTATTCCAATGTCGTGTCGCTACATGTTTTCCCGTCCTAGAAGATGAAATTCCCACAAAATAAGAAATTTCCCGCGAGTTAGCAAAACTGTGAAGCAGCCAGGGCATAAGTAATTTAGTTCTGGTAGCTAAACAAATTAGAAACAACCTTACTTGTTGCAGAAAGCATTAAATAAATTCAATAATACTTTTAGATGGCGCCAGGATGGAAAATCCAAGGATTTTTCTGAATGTTTTTTGTAAACACCAGATGGCGCTTTTCCATTCCAATTTATCTACGCGTCGTGCCGCTACCTATTATTCCCGTTTACATGATGTTTTCCCCCTCCTAGAAGTTGCAATTCCCACAAAACGAGAAATTTCTCACGAGTTAGTAACACTGCGAAGCAGCCAAGGCATTTCTTAATTTATAGGTTTTGTATAATTTACTGGAAAACGGTTAGTTACCAATCTGAAGAGGAATTTTTTGTCTATGTAACGCTGTAAAAATCCAATATGGCAGCCTTGAGAAATAAAGAGTTGACAATCGGTGAGGAGGGTCGCGGAATAATGGGAAGCAACACGGTATGTGGATAAATTAGGATAAGCGCCATCTAAATGCAGCCGCTGGAACTTAACATCAATGCAACAGTTCCGGATATATCCAACAAAGAAAAATTCTGATCAATTAAATTAAAAATGGGAGAAAACAATCAAGTAAACCAACAATAGGTGAATTTTGAAACGAAAAACATTAATGGGACATTTTTTGGTTGTTCGATTAGATTTCCATCTTGGGTCGTAATGTCCATTGATGTATTATTCATTTACAATAATTTGCAACGATTGGTGTTTATGCTTAGGTCAGGGTGGGATTAAGGTTCCCCTCCCACTTGGACTCACCCCTTAGAGACCGACATAAGGTACATCGTAATCGATGAGGGACGCCCCCGACCCGTGTTTCATTATATTTTACGTTAGTTATAGTGAGACAAGAAATGTGGCAAGGTTTAAATACTGGACCTAAAGTTGTTTCGTTTACTTCGGTCCATTCATAAGTATCATAAAATACAAAATTACCTATCTTTCTTCAAGTTGTGATTTTCTGCATTTCCAATTTTATCATTAAATTTGTAATCTTCAATAGACTTAATTAGCAACTCGGTATTTAAAGCATATCTTCTAAATCAGCCGTACTCAAAGGGCGCTCCGCAGAGCACTTGGGCCCCGCAATGCCCATTATAATATAACCTACAAAAGCACGAAACAATTTCATCAATCGACAGTGAAAATTAATACCAGTCAGCGGCGGCTCGAGGATTTCCGTAGGTGAGGCAGAGACAAAGATGTCGCCCGTGCCGCACTACTTACCCTTATAGAGGAAACAAATATTCCATTGCCGTTTCGGTCAAATTTTCTTCTGCTGCCTCACCGCCGAACATCCACGAGCCGCCGCTGATACCAGTGTTATGTAAAGTACCTACTTTTTTTTGATTTTCATTCAAGAATGTGTATGTAAAATACATACGATTTTGTTAATTTGGGACTCGCTAAAAAAGGTCGAGACGTTCCACACTACGAAAACTTTAAATCGTATAATTCTCATAAATAAATAGGATTATAAGTAGGTATTAAAAATAACAAGTATCACTCGTGGTTGTAAAAATTCTCTAAAAATTTGTCCACCGCCCTCCGCAGGCGGAACATCATCATCATCATCATCATCAACGTCCCCTCGCATCCACGCTCACCTCGAACACGACACTATTTACTCCCTAAGGTTAGAATTGGCTAAGGTTTAATTACACGTTCATCTGCTAAGGTTCGACAGGTATATATGCTTCAGCTCGGTCTTCGGCTGGTTCTCGAACAGCGCCGCCCTGTTCTGCCCCTCGCCCTTCTTCACCCAGTGCCCGTACACCCGGAACGCGCAACCGTCGATTACCTGTAATAAGAAAAAAAATAATTGAACTTCTGTTATCAAGTTCAAATTGCCTTTAGCAATAATCTACATAAAAGAGAGGCAACACAGTAAAAAAAATTATCTGATAGGTTGGCGGCACTTACTTCGTGATACATTTTTAATTAAATAAAACACACTTTTACTTAGTTAAACAGTGTGATATTAATTAAGTAAGTGTGTTTTATTTAAAAAAAAAATTATAGTTGAATTTTTGCGTCCCGTAAATATCAAGTTCGAATTGCGTTTATCTTCTCAGTTATTAGGTGTGAGTCACAGAATTTTGTTGCCGAGTTGGCCATGCCTAAGGGAGCGAGAAAGATGTCATGTAATAATATGTGACATACCTCATTTATCTCACAGCCAACTCTGAATAGTATATTCTGTAACAAGGTTAGAATGGAAATTCGATGCGAGTGGAATTTTCCGAGCGTGAGCCGCGAGGAACCACGAGCATCAGAATTTCAATTCTTACCGAGTAACAGACTATACTTTCTCAACGACCAGATAAAATAGACTAATAAAATAATGCACACAAAGAACTTACGTTTTATTATCACGTTTGCGGTTATGTTTATAGCATTGTGACAATTGTGATATCCAAGGCTAATTGTTTTATTCGAAACGGTGTGAGAATATTCATCCCATTTCTTGTTATGGAATGAATTATATGCAAAACAGATAAGAGCATAGTGTTTTGTTCCATAACAAGAGTGAGAATGTGTGCGTTTTAGGATCAAAATTGATTTCAGAATGCTTAAATTTTACAGTGGTCGTGGAGAAACAAAATTTTACGGCTCACACGATATAAAAAGTTAAACGTATTATCGGCAATGCAGTAATACGCGTTTTACTCACTTTTCTCAGAATCCTTAGCCTGTAAGGATCCATTTGTGCAATATCAACGCTGAGGGGTTCCGGCGTGAACCTCAGCCGCATTAGTCTCACCATGCAGCGAATCACCATAACCGCCCATTTGAATTTTCGCTTAGGGTCGAACTTCCTCTGCTGCAATTTCTGGAAAGACAATTCGGTACGTGAAATAAATATACGCGCACATAAGATTGTAGCACAAAAACAAGATTTTTATTTCTTAAATCCGGGCGTGTTAGATACAACTGAAGGGCTTGGAAAGTGAAACGGTTCAAGTGCACTTTTTATAGTTTTGATATAATCGACTTCCAATTTTACGGCGAAATTTCCTTTGATGATGAAAATTCCAGGTTATGGTTTGAAATGATATTTTGTGACGGTTATTTCACTTAGGGCCAGTTGTTCAAAAGTAGTTTAAACCAAGTTTAACCTTAAACTCTGCCTAGATTACTGTCGGTGTTGTTCAATCTCAGTGTAAACATAATCCAAGTGCATTAAACCTTAAAATATTTTATACTGAGTTTAAGGTAAGCTTAGTTTACTGGACCTTAGGGACAGTTGTTCAATGACAGCTTAAGCCGAGCTTACCTTAAACTCAGTTTAAATTATTTTAAGGTTATAAACTGACGTGCATATATTATCGTGTGAGCCATAAAATTTTGTTTCAGAGTTGGCCGTGAGATAAATGAGGTATGTCGCATATTATTACATCATGAGACTGGATTAGTTCAAATGAGATAGATTTAAAAAAATGAATCAATCTCAGACATGACTGCCAAGTTTCTCTCTCAGCAACAAAATTCTGTGGCTCACACCTTACCTTTAAACTGTGATTGAACAATGCCAACAGTAATCTATACGGAGTTTAACCTCTTCAGGGACAAATTTTGAAGTTTCAAATCCTTTAAGAAACAATTGATATCTCGCCAGTAGAACTGGACAGGACGTATCTGCATGGAAATGTGCAACTGTAGCAGCTTTCAGAGTTTGACATGAGATGGCAGTATAGAGCTAAATCAAATTTGTTTGAAATGTGTTCGTCATTTTTTAAAATGTACACAAATGTATTTCTGTCCCTGAAGAGGTTAAGGGTAAACTTGGTTTAAGCTGCGATTGAACAACCGGCCCTTGAAGGCATAAAAATATGCTAGAGATACCTTTTAGGTGCAGCGTACCGCACTTGCGTTCATTTTTTGAAAACCCTTTTTTTACTTCCAGGCCCCTCAATTATTACAAGCCTCAAATGAAACACATGATAAACATAAAGGGACAACGACACGACACAATCTGGTTAATGTTTCTGACTTAAAACGGAGAGCATGTGGACGACATTTCAGAGTGATTTATTTACCAGTGCTATTTCAGAAATACGGCTAAAGCGACGACTGTCTCGTCTCAACGAATGCTTAAGCGGTGCAATATCTTGGTCCCACAATTGCTAAAAAAAGGAAACGATTGCTGCGCGTGAGAAATCATGAACAAACGTGCGTAGAAAAAATTAGTTTCAGGAAATTTGTCACAGACTTTCCTCATATTCAGAAGTTACTCAAATGTTGAAGGACTGGGCTGAAGGACTAGGTCGATGGCCCTTTCTAACATATGTATATTTTGTATGTATGTTGGAATAAAGTTCATGTATATATGTTATTAATTAATCCGCGGAAACTACAAACATAATTTAATAAACAATTCTTGAGGTGTATTTCTTTAGAAAGATGGTAGGAAGAGGATGTATGCAAAAATTATGATTATCAATCCTCGTCAGGCTTAATCGCCTTGAAACTAAAATTACTAATAATAAATGAAGAAAACTAGCAATATGTATTAAAATTATTCATTTGAATTAATGTTTTTTAAACTTACGACAGTGTGAAAGAAGGGATGATCCAGAGCGTCCTCGATGCTGATCCTCTTGGACGGATCCACCACCAACAATTTCCTGATGAGATCCTTCGGATCCTCGGAGATGTCGGTCCACTCGGGCGAGGAGAACGAGTACTTACCCTCCATTATGTTCCGCAACATTATCAGCTGTTTGCGGTGCCAAAACGGAGGACATCCCACTAATCTATCGAACATGAAAAAATGCCATTACTTTTTTGTTTATTATATAAAATGTATAACGAAACAGAAGCCTCCAGTTTAAACAACACATCGATTTTATTTATTATTAATACAAGCTCTTCCACTATTTACAATTTTATATTTCGTGAGAAGATACGACGCAGTTGACAAGGAAGTAAAGTTGGATTAACCCGCTATTGGTGGCGCAAATTTAATGGTGACGCCGGTCTCATGCACCGGGGTTTTCAACTAAAGATTTTTCGAAACGTGTTACTGATGGTTTGTGGAGGGCGACCAAACGGTCGCAGCACTTAGACCATTTGTTGGTCCTTTGTGCCACAACGTGTTACTAATAGTTCATATTTTTTTTAAATTCATGCTCTTTAACAATAAAACAAAGATATTGAATTAATTTAAGCTCTGCAATGGTCACTTAGACCATTCGTTGGTCCTTTGTGCCACAACGTGTTACTAATAGTTCATATATATTTTTTTAAATTTATGCTCTTTGACAATAAAACAAAGATATTTAATCAATTTAAGCTCTGCAATGCAGCAACTACTCGAAATTGCAACAAAAAACAATAACGGAGAATAAAGTTATTCGACACACCCGGTCTCACGGACCAGTAGGGTCGTCACCATTGGCGGGTTAAGAATGGTAATATTAAAAAGATGCTAATACCATCTGCTAAAAAGGTAGTTTAGATTCTGAATGGTTAAAATTCTCACCAGTTTCGCTTTATAAATTGATTTGTTTTGA
The DNA here is from genome assembly GCA_910593695.2 of Ocypus olens. Taxonomy (NCBI): domain Eukaryota; kingdom Metazoa; phylum Arthropoda; class Insecta; order Coleoptera; family Staphylinidae; genus Ocypus; species Ocypus olens. The sequence goes on from OU343061.1 coordinate 48,584,448, forward strand.
AATCAATTTCATGCTTGATCATCAGTGACAACTTTTGTAATGGAGAAATTATTTCAAAACAAATTACTATGAAATTACCAATTGAAATGGGAGGTAATTTTATGATTATCTGATATCATTTTTTTTCTTTCTTTGTGTCTGAGTACAAAGTGAATTTTATTAACCTGATTCATCGTGATTCATGTTATTTTGATCATATTGTCATCACGCAGGAAATATTCCATAAAAAAAAATTGATAAGAATCTGATAACAATACGCACTTATTTTCCCATTTTTGTGCTTATAAATCAATTGATTTTTGAGTCACAAAAAACTTGCGCATAAATAATTTAAAAAAGACCTGTATTGGCACACTGAATTACATCTTGTTTTTTTTTTCCTGAACAGATTATTGTGTGTATCTGCGTGTATTTCATAATTGAATATGTATGTTGATATATTCTGTGTATGAGAAAAAAAAAATAAAAAAAATAATTATTATTATTATTATTACATCCAGAAACTGTTTACAATCTCCAAAAACTCAAAAACAATAATTTAAAGTTCCGGTAGATGGCCATTGTATTTATTATGTATTTAGTAAGTACAATAAACGTTTATTTTATTTATTAAACAAATTGGGAATAACCTTACTTGTTGCAGAAAGCATTAGATAATTTATTATTATTAATTTAAAGTTTTACTTACAGTGTGTACATTATAACTCCACAGGCCCACCTGAAACAAATACACAAGACGTCAGTTTGTGAGTCGAAGCCGTGCAATATAAAACAGAAAACTGTCAGATTTTCTGCCTTCATATTGGCTTGAATAAAGTTTTCTGCAAACATTCTACACTCTGAACTGTACTTTTGCAACTGGTGTCGTCTCGAGTGCGTGCGTTGTATTTATAAAAGAATCCTCACAAGTGATATTATTCACAGAAAAATTCCGTGACGACATTGAGAGTAAACACTACATCCAAGGCAACAACATAGGAAAAATGTTATCGAGGGTACAAATATAGGAAACATACCAAATGATTATTATACAGTATATTTTTTTTATCGTGGGCCAAAAGGTTTTACATGCTATAAATTATACCTTGTGTTAATGTATATTTTATCATAAAATTTTGAAGGAAATTTTAATTAGTAATAAATCAATTATTTTTCTACATGATGCGCTGCATTAGAATAACTTAAACATGTTTTATTCCAGTAAAAAATGAAATTATTTAATATAAATAACTGAGCAAAAATAATCAAAGTACCTTGAATTTACGAAATGTCAGATTGTTTAGTGAGGCAAGTAATCAAACGAATTTATACTAGAAAATGCCTGTTTATACTGTTGAAGAATGGGTGGAATTTGTAACGGCAATTATAAGAGGTTTGTCCAGCAAGGAATTAGTTGTATTTTTCTACAAGAAGTCAAGGAATTTTTTTTTTAGCGAAATAGTTGACAACTTTTCTGCAGCGTATCCCGATCGTCCGGTTCCGAGCAAAAGCACTTTTTAATGGAATAAAACATGTTTAGATTATTTGAATGAAGCGCATCATGTAGAAAAAGAATTGATTTATATTACTAACTAAAATTTGCTTCAAAATTATATGATAAAATATACATTAACATAATTATAATTTTTAGCATGTAAAATCCTATGGCCCACGATAAAAAAAACATACTGTATAATTATCATTTACCGATTTTAATAAATTTATGAAGTTTTAAATGAAAAATGTTTGGTGGTGCGTTATTTATTTAGAATTAACCTTCCGGGCGGGGCGCCCCAAATCTTGACACCGTAGCGGGCGCTGGGTCTCAGAGACTCAAGCAAAAAACCAATCTCCTTTATAAAATTTAACTAAACAGGCAATAGATTCTGCCACTTTGGCGTTTCTACCTATAACGGTGTTTGGAATACTAATATTCCAATAGTAATCTCCATTTCCCCATCAGCAACTAACAACACTGATGAGACCTGAAAGGTCGAAACCGGTCTGTAGGTGTTCTGATGGGGGAACAATATTTAATGTTCACATTATTATCGTTATATTTGCCGCCACTGGCAATGTCCATATCTTGTCGGTGTTAAAGCCACCCGGATTTGGTTCAGTACAGCATTCAGGCAATAGATTCCGCCACTTTGGCGTTTCTACCTATAAATTTTATTTTTTAATTTCAAATAACTAAAATATCATACAAACTCTTCGTTTTCCAAACGTGAACTAAAGAAGAAATTATTAAGGTACTCCTCTAGACAACTCGAAAAAACAGTTTGTTGAAAATTGACGAACGTTTATTCGCACACCGGGTCTCACAGACTTAGCGCGCGGCCCGGAAGGTTAAGTAACTGAATTTTTTACCATTTACCAATTGACACACATTTATGTAGTGTTAAGTGAAAAATATTTGTTGCATTATTTATTCAGAATTAAGTATGAGAATTTTTCTACAATAATTATTTGCGTTTAAAACAAAAAAAAGTTAATATTTTTATTCACTTTAGATATCGATTCTCACGTAGTGAACCTTTGCAATTGTGCTTTTTTGGTATCATTTCTTTACATTTAGTTTGTTTAATTTTACACAAAAATTAATAATTATTTGTCGCATTAATTAATTGTAAAAAAAAATTGGCACGTAAAATAACACTTTGTAGACTAAATATTTTTCGTTCTTAATTATATATGTAATTCATAGGGTTGAAAACTTACACATCTACCTCAAACGAATATCCCCCGGAATCTTCCATCATGTTGGATCTGAGAGTTTCCGGTGCGAGATAACCAGGAGTACCGCATAATTCTGAAATCAAAGTCACCATTGCAAATTCACTTTCATATATTGAAAACTATTGATGTCGCCATCAATGACGGCTCGTGGGCTGACTCATGGTACGATCGAGGTGGTAATACAGATAAACTTTGATCAATGGATCTTTGCGTGTATGTCACAGATAGCTGAACCTAGCTCAGACAACATTTTCATGTGTTTACTCTCTCTGTGTTAAGTTGAATTAGACGCAATCATGTGTGTACGAATGTTGTCCAAGGCGAGAAAACTAGGTCTTCGGTAATGACACACACGCAAAGATCCATTGATCATTCCATACCCTTACCTGTCTGTATTTCCACCTCTGCCGTACCATGAGTCACCTCACGAGCCGCCACTGGTCATCATCATGTAAGTTATAACTTTACTTACTAATGGTGAATTCACACCAGAAAGCACAATGTGTTATTTAGATAAATAATTGAAGCGCATTCTGTTGTGACAGTTCAGAAAAGTTTCAGACGCGAATAAGAAGGTGATGCTCTTATTTTAATTTTTTTTTCTTCGAAATTCAAGGTGTTTATACAGTATACAGTGTATCAAGGGCCGAAAATAGGCTTTAGCAACCCGCCGCTGTGAAGGGTTGCTAAAGCATTTCGGCATGAGTTACACTCGATATTTTTTCGCCTGCTTTAAGTAAAAACAGTGTTTCAGGAAATTTTATATCGCGCACCATTGAACTGTCACTGTCAGATTTTTGCATAGCCTACTCATATTCCGCGGAAGCTTGTCTAGATTATGCATATAATTTTTTCGGCCCTACTATAGATACGCTAAATCGTAGTTTCGGCCCGATTTTTTTTTTTTTTACGTAGGCCTGAGCCATACCGTCACACACGGCTAGGATTATAATTTATGTATATTTGACATAGGGTACTTACTACTAGGTATGAAACAATATGTAAACTATTACACGGGGACACAAAATTAGGAAATAGGTTGTCAATGAGAGCCTTCATGACGTTAAGGTTACAAGCCCGATTTTAATGGCCGAAATAAATGGTTTCGGTAGAGGCAGGCGAAAAAAGAAATATGTAACTTTAGATTTTATTTCAAATTTCAAATTAAAAACTTTTGACGAAAACAACACTCTCCCGATTTTCGCACCGATGATTTCAAATTCAAAACTTTTGACGAAAACAGTACTCTCCCGACGTCCATACACCGAAGGAGTAAAAAAAGAATATTAAAAACACATATAACGATAGGAACTTTTTACCGATTCAAGGCTTTAATCATTAAACATGTAATAACAGTTTATTTCACTCACCGTGCAACTCCTCTCCTTTATTAAGTTTTTTCGCGAAGCCAAAGTCCGTGATTTTCACGTTCATGTTGTCGTCGAGGAGTATATTCTCGGGCTTCAGGTCGCGGTGCACGATGTCCTTGGAATGGATATACTGGACACCTTCTAATATCTGAAATGAACAAAAAAATACAAAATGTGATGGCACCTAATCTGGTTTATATAACCGATACCCTGGACAAACAAAACAAACCAATCTGAAAAGCGAGATTACAATAACCAAATATACATTTTTGCAAGTAAATTCCTTGAAGATCTGGAAGTAGTTCTGAATTAAAAAAAAAACAGTAAACAACTTATTGCGAACCAAAGAATTCCCTCAATAATAAATATCGTATGTTCATTAAATAAAAAAACCTCAAGTGTGCCATGATTTTTTATTTTTAAAAATTTTAGTTGGCAGGCATGTTAGGAATTGCCATACAAAACGTCAAATCTTTCTAAAAGTCACAATTATTATACCGTGGTCGCAATGGTTTACAGCAACCAGCAAAAAATGTTTCTAGTTGAAAGTTATTTTCGAAATGGGACTAAAGTGGACGGAAATTGGGTGTATTCATTCCACGCACCTATGGCAGAATTTCAGGAAGAATTTCATAACGTTCCCATTATTTATGATGAATTTAAAAGGTTTTCTTTTTATGAACATACTTTACATATTACCAGAAAAATTCTTAAATTTTCTCCGTACCAAAAATTGCTTCATTCATAATTATTTTGCACCGACAATAGTATATTAAAAAACGAGTTCAATAAACGCGAAAAAAGGCCTTATGAACGGGTTTATTACAGTATTTTTTTCTATTTTGCCCCTTTTATTCCATTTCTAAATTAAAAAATCGCCCACACATATTTAGAAAATTGTATGGTGGTTGGTAACACTGATAATTGGCATTTGAATTTGAAATTAGTTTGCGATTTCCATACATCACATAACCTCAAAACTATCTCGCCTAAAATTTAGCACAGGTACAGGACGGCAAACGTAACTTGCCGTTGCGCAGTGACAAAATTGTGGGCGGAACCTACGAAGGGCGCCCTCGATAGATTTCGTGAAGAGTTCGCACGCCTGGTACATTCATTTTCAAAAGTGACAGTGCATTAATTATGTGGAGGAGAGCGCCCGATAGAGTTGTAAATGAATAGCGCACGTGAAGAATATGTGCTTGCTTATTACAGAGACTGTACTCGGCCGTAGAGAGAGAGCTTTCGCTTGCTTTCTGCGCGTCTGGCCAACTTACATTTGCCGTCCTGTAGACAGCTCTGAATTTCAATGGTGCCAACCTTTGAAAAATTATATTAATAAAGCATTCGACGAGCCATTAACGAACCCATATGAGTGACTCCGTTTTAGACATCAAATAGAAAATAATTTATTAACATACGAACATGTAACAATTTCTTTGCATCAAAATCCCACAATTTTACAGTATTACAAATTTTACAAACGAAAAAATTAACGTTTCGTGTTTGTTAAATATTCGGAGATTCTTTACTCCTGCCTTTTGGGTCAATTCGTTTGGATCGTCTTAATAGCATAAACAGAATATATTAATAACGCATTATCTCCCTTCCTGTCGCATGTCCCACGTCATTTTACGGACTATTCAAAGATGACCTTTGGTCAGTAAATAAAGCACGAGGATCCCCTGGAATTTTTTTTAATAATTTTTTTTTTAAATTGAATTGATAATGATAAGGTTAAATGGGTGTGTGCTGTTTTGGAAAATACAAAATTGACCTTTGATCCCGAGAGTGTTTGCCGAGTATTCTCGAATGCTCACAATCGATTAGAATGTTATCTCGCGGATCCTATAGGAGTGAACTTTGATCGGGATGCGTTACAAGACTGCATGACCTTGAAAAAATAGTTTATAGATAATCGAATTAAACTCATTAAAATAAAGGGGGAGCAAAGAATTGATATTTTCGTGTGTTTGTTTAAGGAATTCCTGATTGACCCTGAAAACATTAATCCCATAAAATATAGAGAGCAAATAAAAACGAATAACTTTGTTGGTATCACTTTATTAACTTGGAGTACTACTTCCTTCAGAAACATCAACGGGAGAAAGGGGAAGAGATTAATTACTGTTTACCACAAAACTAGTGTTCGACCCTTGACCCGCGGAGTGCGTTCTTTTTTTTCCCCTTACCCTCCAACATTTTGAGGAGATGAATACCCGAAAGTTTAAAAGTGAGAAGGCCGCAAAAAGCTTAATCGTCTGTTGACATACCGAAAAACAAAAGAAAAGCAATTGAAGAACGTACCTGTCTCATGATGTATCTAGTTTTCTTCTCGGAGAGCGTAACGACCGTCGTCAGGTAATCGAAGAGCTCTCCGTTCTTGCACAGCTCGAATACTAGGAAAATGAACGTGCTCGACTCGAACACATCTTGCAATTCAACTGGAAAGAACAAAAGAAAAAAAACACAGTATAGATTAAATTCAATAGACGAATTTTCAAATATTTCCGCAACAAGTGAGGGTTTTTCAATTTTAATAGGTCTTCTATAATTATATGAATATATGACTATAATACCATATGTATAAAAATTATTTAGATAAAGGGTGACTTTGTAATTTGGAACGTACGTCGCATCATGTCTTCGCCGCCTAATCTGCAGGTACCCACATGCTGAACTAATCTAAGACTGTGATTTTGTTATCATGGCCATGCCTTATCTAAATATTTTTTATACATATGGTAGTTAATAATGTGCGATTTGTAACAATGTATAAATCGCAAATATTCGAGTTATATTCAAAGCTTTATCGTATCATCGATGGTGCCGATGCTCAAATTAATAAATTATATCTGACATAATAATAACCCCAAAATTTGCACGTTTGTTGATTCGTAACTAACGAATTATGAGTAACCAAGGTACGCAATAACAGTTTGTTGAATCGTAACCAACGCGTTATGAAATAATGGTACTATTATAATCCTAATAATTATCAATCAATTCAATTCAAATAATGTTTAGCATAAAATGAACATAATCATGATACGATAAAATATATAATAGTTGATTTTGTATTTAATAAAATAACTGCTTGGTTTGTTTCACAACTTATTTTATCAATACAAAATATTTCACATATATCGTGTGAGCCACAAAATTTTGTTTCAGAGTTGGGTGTGAAATAAATGAGGTATGTCGCATATTATTATTGGATTTAAAAAAAAATGAATTCATCTCAGTTATGACTGTTACGTTTCTCTCTCTCAGACAACAAAATTCTGTGGCTCGCACCTGATAATAGTTGAATAAATTAGATAATGTAATTGTTCTTACTGATAAACGGATGGCCGATTACGTGTCGCAATACTGTGATCTCTTGCAGTGTGGCCTCTTGGGCCGACATTCCGCCCTCGCTCGAATCGTTACTTAAATCTATTATTTTGGCAGCATATTCTCTACCCGTCTCCTTATCTATGCATCTTCGAACAGTGGAACTGATTCCTCTGGAAAAAAAGGAACAATGTTGATCACACGGCGTAATGACTGAAAGTTCGACAAATTTAGGCGCTCAGCACTTGCTTCCGTTAAAGGGGGTGAGCAATGCACCATCAGTGATTGTCATGCAAATAAACATAATAATAATAATAATATGTCTTGAATCCATGGACTGTATGTTATATTTATATATAAATAAAATAAACAGTATTGGATGAGTCTTAAAAATACACAAAAATACAAATAAATAAGTGCAGTATAAATTATGTTATAAATTCATTCAAATCTAGTAAAAAAAATTTAAGTTTTTTCTTCAAATTTATTTTTGATTTGTTGTTTTTAATATCATCAGGGAGGTTATTGTAAAGTTTAGGTCCTAATACATAATTGGCCTTTATTCGATTTACTTGGAAAAAGGTACGTTAATACCTGTTTTTACTTGCCGTTGTATTTGGAAGTAAAAAAAAATAGCTGTAGAAATTATTCACGCGACAAATATCAATTGTTATAATTCTAATAAACAATTACGTTAGTTAATAAATACATACGCTGAGCGCGATTTACACATTTCGGTCGGTTTTAGTCATCAAATTCGGCACAAAACTCTTCACGCACTCTCTCAACGGCACGCGAAGAACAACTGATACGTGCGGTCACGCGGCCGCGTACTTATAGACTTTCTTGTGGACCTGGCGGAAAAATTTACATAAATAATCCCCAAAACTGCCGGCGCACATTTTAACCACCTTTTATATTATTCGGACAGGCGGGCAGATTATGGACGTTTTATAATCCATAAAACCGATAAGAAATCTAGCCGCTATTATTGTATTTGCTTTCGGCTTTAAAATAAGAGAATTAGCATTTTATTGCAACTATAGTTGTATCGTTACACTAGTGTTGTTAGGAAATTCTTAACAACACTAGCGTTGGTGCACAGGGTGTTGAATTGCAAAGCGGGCCATAGGGATTTACATGTAAAATTTTAAATGTGTTAATATTGGCTCCCCTAATTATTTGACAATATCGGTCATTATTTTTAAAGCTTATTACGCGGAATAATTTGGTACCTTACTCATTAGTTTCTGCACAGTATTTATCGAGATATTTGCAAAAAACTTCACCATCATTTTGAATTAAAAATAAAGGTTTGCCATGAAATCATAATGGCCGATATTAAATTAAAAACTTAAAGGTTTGCCATGAAATCATAATGGCCGACATTTCATTTTGTTCTAAAAAGTGACACTAGATGTCACATTACGATTTACAACAGGCCGTGTATTCTAGACAAGAAAAAGTATTTATGATTAAATGGTACTATTTATGGCAAAACGCTTAGTCCAAGTATTCAGGGAAAGTTTGTCTCCATGATTTAGTTTTAACCGCGTAATCTATCTCTAGATACATAACTCAATACATTTATTTTTCAATAGTTTCAAGGAAGTAAAACCGCCATAATATCTGCAAATTGGAGGATTCTCCGCCACTTTACAATTAGTCCGGAATGGCGTACATGACGAAGAACTCGTAAGTGCCTTGAAGCCGGTAATGTCAACAGTCGCCCTTGTAAGTACACAAATGAAACGACGTTGACGCTTAATTAGCCACCGAAGAAAACGACCAAAATCATGTCTTCGCAACTTCTTAATTACTACCATAGTGTTAATGGATACTGATTAAACAAAAAAAAAAAACACGAAATTTTAAAAGACGAAAAACATCATATTTTTTAAATTTGCCTACAAGTCAGTAATTTTTTTAAATTTCTTCTTATGTAATGTTTGTACTTATTAAAACCTAAATTTTAAATAAGGCAATTAATAGTTTTTTTTATTTAGTTTTTTACGCGTTTCCAGTCGATTTAAGCACTATTAACAAAAAAAAAACACGAAATTTTAAAAGACGAAAAACATATTTTTTAAATTGTATTTGCCTACAAGTCAGGGATTTTTTTAAATTTCTTCTTATGTAATGTTTCTACTTATTAAAACCTCAATTTTAAATAAGGCAATTAATAGTTTTTTTTTTCGTTTTTTACACGTTTCCACTCGATTTAAGCACTATTAACAAAAAAGGTCATTTTGCGTAACTCGGTCCTGGAAGTCCCACAAAAAAAAATGTTATAGACAAATAGTGTTCAGAGCGAGTTCTCAGACTTGAATTTTTTTTTTTTTAATTGAAGAAAATTTTTTTTAGGCGTTTCCAGTCGATTTAAGCACTATTTTCTACAAAAGTCATTTTGCGTATATCCGTTCCTGGAAGTACCACAAAAATTTTTTGATAGGCAAATAGCGTTAAATATGAGCTCTTTGATAAGAAAAAAAATAGAAAAAAATTTTTGAAGAAACATTCTATCTCCGTTCCTGGAAGTCCCACAAAAAAAATTTATAGACAAATAGTGTTCAGAGCGAATTCTTGGACTTGAAATTTTTTTTTTACAAAATTGAAGAAATTTTTTTTAAATCGTTTTTTAGGCGTTTCCAGTCGATTTAAACACTATTTACGACAAAAGTAATTTTGCAAATCTCCGTTCTTGGAAGAACCACAAAACATTTTTGATAGGCAAATAGTGTTCAGAATGAGCTGTGATATGAAAAAAATAGAAAAAAAAAAATTGAAGAAAAATTCCGTATCTCCGTTCCTGGGAGTCCCACAAAAAAAAATGTTATAGACAAATTGTGTACAGAGCGAGTTCTTAGACTTGAAAAAAGAAATTTAAAAAAATTGAAGGAAAATAGGCAAATAGTGTTCAGATTGAGCTCCGATATGAAAAAAACAGAATTTTTTTTTTTTAAATTGAAGGAAATTATAGGAAAAATAAGCAAATAGTGTTCAGATTGAGCTCTGATATAAAAAAAAACAGAAAAAAAAAATTTGAAGAAAAATTCCGTATCTCTGTTCTTGGAAGTCCCACAAAAAAAAATGTTATAGACAAATAGTCTACAGAACGAATTCTTAGACATGAAATTTTTTTTTTTTAATTGAAGGAATTTTTTTTTTTAAATTGAAGGAAATTTATTTAAATCGTTTTTAGACGTTTCCAGTCGATTTAAGCACTATTTTCGACAAAAGTCATTTTGCATATCTCCACTCCTGGATGTACCACAAAAATTTTTTGATAGTCAAATAGTGTTAAGTATGAGCTCTTTGATATGAAAAAATAGAGAAAAAAAAATTGAAGAAAAAATCCGTATCTCTGTTCCTGGAAGTCCCACAAAAAAAATATAGACAAATAGTGCTCAGAGCGAGTTCTTGGAATTGAAAAAAAAATTAGAAAATTGAAGATTTTTTTTTTAAATCGTTTTTTAGGCGTTTCCAGTCGATTTAAGCACTGTTTACGACAAAAGTCATTTTGCGTATATCCGCTCCTGGAAGTACCACAAAAGATTTTTGATAGGCAAATAGTGTTAAATATGAGCTCTTTGATATGAAAAAAAAAATAGAAAAAAAAATTTGAAGAAAAATTCCATATCTCCGTTCCTGGAAGTCCAAAAAAAAAATTATAGACAAATAGTGTTCACAGCGAGTTCTTGGACTTATAGAAAAAAAATCCCGTTCCTGAAATTCCCACAACATTTTTTTATTGGCAAATAGTTCTGCGCCGTTAGTTATTGATGTTAATCCATCATTTACGTAAAAACTAAGGTAAAGCCAAAAAAAAAACACAAAACTAAAACAGTATACATATGGACAGAACTTTTACTAACCATGGATTTTATTAAATTACCGACTGGACCACACCAACATCAAACACGTACTAATCTAAAGATATGTACGCTTCGGTCGTAATCAGTTGCGTCATATAAACATTGCGAATTATCAGAGCTCAATTTTTGTTAATAAATAAGTCACTGTAACAGATCGCTATCGCACAAGTGGATTGCCAAAGGCCAACGATTTATTGAAATTGAACGCACGCGCGGCGAAATATTATTTCGATAATGTATGTCACGTTTATAAAATTGCATAATTATTATCAGAGAGTCAAACCGAAATTTACTTCCGGTTTACTGTTACGTTCGGGGTTTTTTCAGTTTTTGAAAAATCGATGGTCATATTTCCTAGTGGGGGTAGAAAACCAGAACAATACCGGATCTGTACAAAAAGTCATAAGAAGACAATGCAAGTTGTGATTCTGTCCAGGATTAATTTCCTGGCAAATAAAAATATGTGTATTAATTCAAAACATGAATTTTTCAATTACAGTTTAAGCTAAATAATACAATTAGGGCCAGTGTTATGAAGGTCAGTTAAATTTTTCCGAAGATTCAAATTTAAATGAAGTTTGGTTACATGCAAAATACATTCAGCATAAATGTCAATTACAATTTAATCGTAAAGGTACCTTTAACAACTTTAACTTTCAACACTAGTGTTGTTAAGAAATTCTTAACAATACTAGTATTGTCATTATATCTTAACGCAACTCGTTGCTATGGAAATATTGGCAAACCAACATGATTTTGCTTTCTGACGGTTTCCATAAAACATTTTTTACTTTCGAAGTACGAGAAAGTATTGTGATTGCGATTTTTTTTCAATTTTTTTTTTTAAACTAAAGAGAATAGAAATAGGATAAAATAAACCGTGTTGTGACACACGTAGCGTTATTTGCTTTTCCATTACGAGAGAAAAGTTTGAAAGCACGAGCGACTCAGGAGATTTCATCATTTGTTTTGTTTACTAACAACGCATCCTTGATGTAACAACAGAATGGCATATAATTATTAGATTGTGAATACAAACAAATTACTTGTAATTATTATACCATCATAATCAACAAAGTGGTGACTCACTTTTGCCATTCGAAAAAGCACAGACCATTGTTACCCGCATGACAACAATCGAAAGCACCAATCCCACATGCCTTGCTAGAGTAATTAAACCCTCACCACGTCAACGACAGTAAATAATATGCAAGTGCATCGACTAACCTCTATTAACCATTACCACCATCATAATCAACCAAACAATGACTCACTTTCGCTATTCGAAAAAGCACACCCACATTAACAGACCATTGTTGCCCGCATGACAACCATCGAAAGCAAGAATAAATAAGTGCACCGACTGACCTGCCCAGGATCTCTTTGGGCTCGTACTTCGCGTAGAACTCCTTGGCGGCGTCCTTGTCGGGCAGCTTGTCCTCGTCCTCCTCCTTGGCCATCGCGGATCTCGGAATCTTATAAACAAACCCCAAGTTTCGAGGTTATACGAAGAACACACGCGACTCTGGAGATACGTTCACGTTACACTCGCACTCGGACGACGGCGGCGGCACATGATTTGCACGCGTCGACCGTGACGCAATCGCACAGTCTCCGGAACACACGCGCACTCGGACCTTCAAACTCTCGCGTGCGGTCTGAAAACAAAAAATTTGCCAATTGTTTCATTGAATAACAATTTGTTAGTGTGGAAATGTACGGTAGGTGGACATATCGTTTGAGTAAATTGCAGACAGCTGTAATCGGCGCGCAAGTGGTTTTGATAATTGCGTGTAGGTGGAAATAGGTGTAAATTACAGCAGGCTGCAATTGGAACGCGAATAGTTTTGCAAATCACGTATAGATGGAAATAGATGTAAATTGCAGTAAGCTGTACACGGATAGATAGAAATTTAATGTAAATTACAGCAAGCTGTAAAAGAATAGTTCCGCAAATTACGTATAGATGGAAGTGGATGTAAATTACAGGGTGTTTCAGAGCTCTGGGAACGGTCAATCACGTGCTTATTTTTCAAAATTTCGAAAAATGTTTTATACAAAAGTTGTGTGTAATGGTGAGCTGCACGCCCTAAAAATATTTAAATTTATACAGGGTGTCTCATAACAAAGTTACAGACTAAACTTATGTTTTTTTAAATGGAACACCCTGTATTTTTTGTCATTTTTGAATTATATGGAGCAAATAAAGGCGAGTTACTCCAATACTCCCTATATCTATTGTTTGCCGTTTTCGAAATATTTGAAGATTTGTTGAAATGCAAGGTCTGGGTGAAATTTTATTTTTGCCCCAGTGATTGACGTTGAAAGATTAAAATCATTTCAATTATTTGGTTGAAGGTTCGAACTATAGAGCCAACCATGATTTCATACAAAAAATTATACAGGGTGAAAAACCCAACTTATAAAGTTGAATAACTTCGTTTTTTCAAATGGCACACCCTGTATTTAGTAACGTATTCTCAAGTAGAATCCAATTATCTTTCAGATTATAATAATTATTCCTGATATGATAATCGCCGAATACAAGAAAACTATTGAGATTAGGAACAGGGAACCCTTATACAATCTGAAAGATAATTGGATTCTACTTAAGAATACGTTACTAAATACAGGGCGTGCCATTTGAAAAAACTTTATAAGTTCGGCTTTTCTACCGCATTTTTTTTATCACCCTGTATAATTTTTTGTATGAACTCATGGTTGGCTCTATAGTTCGAACCTTCAACCAAATAATAGAAATGATTTTAATCGTTCAACGCCAATCACCGGGGCAAAAATAAAATTTCACCCAGACCATGCATTTCAACAAATCTTCAAATATTTCGAAAACGGCAAACAATAGGTATAGGGAGTATTGGAGTAACTCGCCTTTATTTGCTCCATATAATTCAAAAATGACAAAAAATACAGGGTGTTCCACTTAAAAAAAAACATAAGTTTGTTCTGTAACTTTGTTATGAGACACCCTGTACAAATTTAAATATTTTTAGGGCGTGCAGCTAACTATTATACACAACTTTTGTATAAAACATTTTTCGAAATTTTGAAAAATAAGCACGTGATTGACCGTTCCCAGAGCTCTGAAACACCCTGTATAATTAGTTTTGCAAATTACCGATGGATGGTAATGGATTTAAATTACAGCAAGCTGTACACGAATAGTTTAACAAATGACGTACAGGTGGAAATTAATGCAAATTATAGCAATCTGTACACGAATACTTTTGCATATTCTGTACAGATGGAAACAGATGTAAATTGCAGTCAACTGTACACGAATAGTTTTGGATATTACGTATAGATGGAAATGGATATAAATTACAGCAAGCTTTACACAAATAGTTTTGCAAATTACGTATAGATGTAAATGGATAAAAAATTACAAGCTGTAATTGAGATTCAAGTAGTTTTGACACACACACCGGCAAAATTGAAGGAACGGATACAATATTTTATTCATGAATTTTTTTTTACTGGCTCGGTCGAGATGGCGTCGCATTTCCTACTACCATATGTCATTTTTTAAACATTTATCAAAAAACATTTGACACCTCTTTAAGTTGTCTTGCAATGTGTTAAGTGTTGCCTTACATTTGAAACGCGTATTTTCTCTGGATAAAAGTTCGTATATTTTAATAAGTTATCGTCCGAATTTGTTTTTTTTTTAATTTACTATCATCAATTTTTCTTATTTATTACATGTTTAAAACAAGTCAAAGTGTATCATTTTTCTATTGCAAAAACGCTACTTTTTTATTTATTTTTTTAAGAGGCTTTGCAATTGCACATAGCTTTGAAAAAGGAACTGCAATTAGTTAGTTTAACTTGGTTGTACGAGATGCCGCTGAAATTGCCACGAAAAAGTTGCACGGAGAAAAATATATCAAATTTATCTGCGTTCCTTTAATTTTGCCGGTGTGTGTAGATCAAAATCAAATTAGACTAACAAAGTCACCAATTGGTACCAATTATTTTTTACAATAAATTACCACCCTCAACAAGGTATCTTCCAATGAAGCAAAAAAAAGCGATTTTCGTAATAAATTAAGTTTCGTAAGTACTACTTTTTGGGGCAAGAGTTGTTCGGCAACCTAGTGGGATTTCTGTCACTCAAGATGTCAGAAAAAGTCTAATCTATGAGTAGATGGAGTATACCTCACTCCAAACTGCAAATATAGCAAAAGAACATGTTAATGATGGTCCATGAATTTTCTCGCTATATCATATAGCATAAAAAAATTTTAAGATCGGTTTTTCTCGCGTGGGGTATTGAAGTACCCCACATAGCCGCAACGTTACAGGAGTGAAGTGTGGCCGCTAAGGGTTAAACAAAATATAAACAAAATATAATTAAATCACTTTATTATCATTAGATATTAATATTGTACCTTCATATTTACTCCATCAGCATCTCCTCGATCGTCTTATCGTCGGCGCGCAGCGGAGAATTGACCAGGTTGTTCTCGCTCTCCAAAAACTGCCGCAGCTCCGACTCCAGGTCGACCTCCTGCTGAGGGACGGCGGGCGGCTCCGGCTCGGGCCCCACCACCCCCAGAGCCTTCCTCACCCCGGCCACCGGGGCTATATCGGCGGGATTCAACCGCTTGGCAATATCCGTCAAATTGCTGGTGATCGTATCGGCCAGCGTCACTTCCTCCTCACTAGGCCCCTGTATCGTCGAAAGGTGCGGAGGCACGGTCTGCGACAACCTCTGGTGCTGGATCTTGTGCAGCTTGTCGAGCAGGGTGGACATGTTGTTGAGCTTCTCTTGCAGATCGGCTTGCTCCTCGGAACTGCGGATCTGGTCGGGGATCGTGTCGAGGAACTCGACGTCGATGCCGAGCTCCGAGAGGGAACGCAGGCCGTCCATGTCGATTTTCACCGCGTCGGTCAGTTTCGTTTCTAGTACGGTCTTCACCGCGTTTTCTTCATCGCGTAATTGTCGGCGTTCATCTAATATCTATAGTGATATTTTTTACATAAATTATAGGTTAGGTTATTCGTATTTATATACTTTTAAGAGAAAAGAAGATTAACTTACCCACCCGCTTAATGTTAATGAACGATATTAGTACTCTCACCGCCAAAACCGAATAATAAAGAAAACAATACCTTTCTGGTTCTACTGTGTTCGCCTCCGGTCATCAAGTCCAGCAGGCTGTCCACCATGTACACCGTGTAATCGCAGTCGCGGGCGAAGTCCAGGATGCTTTCGGCGTACTGCACGGCCGAGTCGGAGCCGTACGTCTGGTAGACCAGCTCGCTCTCCTCTTTGCTCAGATTGGCGAAGGCCGAGTCGTAGCTCGGGGCGTACGAGCCGAAAGCTCCGTAGTACAGGGGCTTGACGGGCTTCGCGATGTTTCGCCGGTCCTCCCTGAAGCCCTGCAGCTGGCCCGTGCCCTCGTTCAGTTTCCCGATGAGCTGGCCCAGGAGGACGGTGCGTTTCTTCGTGCCGGGGATGACACCATCTCCTCCCACCTAAAATTAAGTAAAAGTAAAATTCAACACCGCTTCTAATATAGTCAACGACCTCTGCGTAATCTGTAAATTAGTATAAACTTACCAGTATATTTAAATGCGTCGTGCCGTCCTTGCGCTGCCTCAGGAAGCCCATGCTGGGCCCGCCCCGCCGTACCATCAGTTTCGCCTTAGCCTCCCTCGCCGCCTTCTGTGCCCTAGCTAAAATTTCGTCAGGTTCTAAGTCATCTGGTATTGCTTCAAACTTACTGGACGGCATTCGACGCTTCGCCAGCGGCGAGAGCGCGTCCTTATCCGGGAACTTATACTCCGCGCGGATCTCGGGCGGGATCTCAAAACCTGTAAACAAAAGGGTCCAATGTTTTGACTTTTGACCCGACTGAGAATAATACAACACAAACTGAAAGAATCAAAATCCGTGACGTATTTTTAACACATTGACTGCCAACTACGAAATTACTCGTAGTTTCTTAACCCATTAACGCCTGAGTTTGTTTTTTATTGAATTCAATTTTTCTTTGCATTATTTAATTACATCAATTTATAAATTCATTGCAAAGTCAGAACTTTATTCATATCATTTTTTGTATACGAAATATTGAATGTGCCGTAGATGGAATGCCAAACAAAATAATATAATCCAAAATAACATTACTCTTTTGTGTTCCTTATATGGCACACTAGGCGGTAAGGGGTTAATGCAGTTTGCAAGGCCGTGGCAGTCAACATGTTAAAAGCTGTTTTACATGTGCAAAGAATGATAAATATCACTATTTAAAATATAACATTATTAATAAGAAAAATGATTAAAAAAAAAATTTTTTTTCTACACAGGAATATAGTGTAGCTAGTACATTCCGCCACAATCGATTTATAAATATTGAGGTCAGTCATATGATGGGGAAAACACTTATTTTACATTTACACGTATTTAACATTTAAAAAAATGTAAGAATTCATTTATTCAAAATTTAACTGTTCAATAATCTACCATTTTACCTTTTAACAAATATTCTTTGCTGGTGAGACACCGGAAGGTTGAAACCAGTCCACAGTTACTAATTAACAGCAATTAAAGATAATAAAATAAAAATTCAATGACTTCTTGTAAATACAATACTTTTCGTCTTCTAAAATTTAGCAAATTATCTACCGAAACTACTACATGATGGACAAGCCAGGAAAGTAGTTGTTTCGGTGGATGATTTGTTAATTGTAGTCTTTTAGAAACTCTTAAATTGTAGAAGACGAAAAGTATAATTAAAGATAAGTTCAAATCATATTTTATTTAAATATAAAATAATTAGAATACAAACCCAATTCTTTGCTGGTTACTTCAGGCATGAACTGCAAAATCCACCCAACCTTTTCAGGAATGGCGAGCCTGAGCCCGGCGTGCAGCAACTTCTTGCTCGCCTTGTAATAAATGGTGTCCGCGTGGTTGTACTTCATGGCGTTCGTGCACATCAACTTAAAATCCTCCATAAACTCCTGCAAAGTAATCGGGTTAGAAGGAAACATAGCACGTGGTTCCCCCCGGAGGTCAGGCGTACTTGTAAATCTTTATATTCATTATCATCGATTTTCTGCCTCATCGTGCTCAGATCCATCGGGTTGGTGATGATCGCACTGTAACCAGGTGCTATGTTATCCGTGACGGGCCACGCGAAAAACTGCTGCGGGTCTTTCTTCTCGACGTTCTTGTGGACGTGCTCGAGCATCCGCTGCAGGGTGCTGCGCTCCTGGATCTTGCGGATGACGCAGGTGCGCGGCTCGCGATACGGACTACCCACTCCGAGCAGCTGTAAGTAGGAAAGTTCAACCGGAAATTAAACGAGCCTTGGGTTCGAGAGAGTCCGTACCTCGCTGTGCTGACTGTCGCCGTTTTCGTCGTGGATCTCCTCCTCGGCGTCCTCGGTGGACTCCTCGCGCTTCCGCTTCTTCTCCTTGTGGTGGTGCTTGTGCTTGCGGTCCTTGTCCTTGCACTTGTCCTTCTTCTTCTTTTTCTTCTTGCTCTTCTTGTGGTGGGAGCGGGTCGCGTCGGCGTGCTCGCCGTATTGACCGGCGTACGGAAATTCTGTAAAGATATTTTGCAACCAAAAACTAATAATAACAAAAATAAATACAGTGAGATCAAAAAGTTGGCAGCACATTTTCTGAAAATAGGGATAGTAATTCAAGTAATATTATGTTGGCTGTCTGGAATTCTCCAGTGCCGTGCAGTGTATCTTTTGTTAATTTTGACATCTTGTGGTTTTTTAAAGTTACTTGTTTTGTGCATTTTTATCTGCCGATTTTAAACATTAGCAGTTTTTTTCAGAACTGATTATCAGTATTAATAATATCATGTGAGCCACAAAATTTTGTTTCAGAGTTCGCTGTGAGATAAACGAGGTATGTCGCATATTATTACGTCATGAGACTATTTTTTAAGAAATGAATTAATCTCAGACATGACTGCTATCTCTCTCTCTCTTTCTCAGGCATGGCCAACTCAGAAACAAAATTCTGTGGCTCACACCTTACATTTAAGATTCATTATCTAGCTGTTTAATGCCAAAATTCCTATTCTTAGTGATGCCACTGAACTTCTGTCAGTTGCCTTATGTTTTAAAGGTTGCCATCTATTTTCGCGTTTTTGATCTCACAGTAGATCAATTCAGAAAACATTTTTTAAGAAGTAAATTACTTCACTTGAAATCCTAAATTCTCGCCTTAAATCATAAAATAGTTCTTTGTTTTGTTCACGTGAAGTTTGTATAAACGGAAATATAGTTGAGGCATAATAACACTAATAAATGTTGTTTATATTGGAGACTTCTACTTCGTTATACATTTTATATAATAAATAAAACACTATTACTTTCTTTGTATAACTTTTGAGTTCAATAGTTATTTGTATGGTAAGAGCGCAAAGTGATACATTGCCGCTTGAGAGAGGAAACCTCTCGAAAGCGGCAATGAGCTTTTCACACGCACTATACATACATTTTTTTCTACGACCGCTTTGAAAAAGAAACATAAATATAATTAAATACAAAAAGCAATAATACATGACTGTGGCGTGTGCTTATTTTCAGTCTGTTATACCGTGGTCAGCCATGGAATGTCGTATCCATGGTAACGGGTCAATAAAAATTGTGCAAAGTGACGTTTAGATAGTTGTGAAATTATATTTAAACCTATTAATTAATTATTAATCAAATTTATTCAAGGGAGCGACAATTAACTTTGCCGCGCGTTGCCTATAGCAATGTACTTAGTCGCTCGCCCCTCGGGAAACGTCTACTTTGCGTTGACAAACGCAAGCGCAAACGCCTGCTTTTTATATCGGTCGTAGAAAAAAGTTATAGTGTTTTATTTATAACACTAATAAAGTCAGTTCTTGATGAATTATGAATGATTATTGTTGGCTGTATTTACCTGGGTTGTGTTCCGGAGTGTTCTGGCTGCCCACCTTCAAAATCAACTTGAGTCCCTGCGGCCGCTCCATCGAATCGTCATGCGGTCCCTCGTGCCGATCCTTCTTATCCGATTTGTGCTTCTTGTGTTTTTTTATTAAATTCGCGACTTCCGGCTGAGACATGTCCTGTGCACTCCTTGCAATTTACTGAAACGAAAAAATCAATACCAAGCTGCATAAGCACAAGATTTTTAATAACCACCAGCTATTTTAAACCGATCTTCAAAAATTTGAACAATCATAAAAACAATAAGAAATTCCCATCAAGAAGGCGAAATACGGTAGCAATTAACAAAAATGCAGAAACTAACCTCAAATTCCGAACATACGCGATATCCTTGAAATTTCCAAGTTAAAAGCGCAAATTCTTAGACACGCTGGTAGCCACAGTACTGTTTAACACGCCAAGTCAAGAATCGCTTATTTAAGAACATTAATAACTTGAAAATTATGATTTTTTCGGGAGGACAATCACTACGCCCGTTTGTTTACAAGCGCCACCTAAAATTCCATAGATAAGGTAAAATAGATCGGCAACTCTCTGCATAAAAAAATTACCGTGTTTTTAATTCGTCGTCAGCTACAAAGGGCGAAAAATTAAAATTAAGTAACAACAAATTAATGATTATTAAATGATAAGTAATAACATTAAATATCGTGATGAGATCAAAAAGTCGAAAATAGTTGGCAGCGCTTAAAACATAAGGTAACTGCAATTCAATGGCGTCACAAAGAAAGAATGGTAATTTTGGCATGGAAAACTTTGAAATTTAAATAAATAATAGGTAATGAATCTTAAAATATATTATTAATAGTGATGATCAGTTTTGAAAATAACTGCTAATGTTTAAAATAGACAAAGTCGGCAGATAAAATGCACAAAACAATTAAGAAAATGTACACTGCACTGCATTCCAGACAGCCAATATAATTTTACTTTTTATTTTTATAGGGATTTTCGCGAAAAAACGCTGGCAACCATTTAGATTTAAAAAATTGGCACAGTTTAAAAAAATGTTAGAGAAAATCACAGCAAATTAATTATTAACTAAAGATGAAGTAACTAATAACCAGTGACGGTTCGCGGTTTTTTTTTTGGTACGGCCGAGGAACAAGAGGTGGTAATACCGATAGGTGCGGTCTCTGCAACCAACCTACCTATCTGTATTACCACCTCTTGTTCCTCGGCCGAACCAGAAAAAAACTTAAATAGAAATATGATTAATAATTAAAAGCCACACAGATGAAAAAAATGCTACAAACTCCATCAAATGAATAAATAATTACACACTAATTTTAACTATAATATTACATAATTTAAATAAAGAATTGAAACAATAAAAAAAACAATGATTTAAGCGCGAAATTTAAGCATCAATTACGTAAATTTATAACAATTTTGGAAACTCGTTGGTCATTACCTTAAATCCAATTACACGTGTCACCACCGAAAAATAATCCATAAATTAAAAAAAAAATACGTGATAATAAACACTAAAAAAAATATGTTAGCGTTGAACCAATTTACAAGATGGATAACGCCATCGTGTTTATAAACATCTATTAGGAATATAACGTTAAATGATTTTCAAACTGTTACGTAAGTGCTAAAACACCGTGACAACATAACCTACAAAAAAAAGGTAACGGCACGCACTGAAATCATTTACAAATTGATCGGTGGTGAATTACCAATGTGTAATTTTAAATATTGTTTATACGTGCGGTTGTCATTGTTTTTAAACATCAATTGTGTACGCGATCGATGAACTTCTAACCTGTCATATGTGCGCTATTTTTTGAAGGATAATAATTTGTGGTTGGGAAAATAGGTAAGGATTTATTACCATTTTATTTTTCTTAAACGAATAGTTTTTTAGTTTGTTTTTTTCTAAACCAACGGTGTTGTTTTTCTTGCTGTTGTTAGAATCGTTAATATAACGGCCTGTTGGTCTAGGGGTATGATTCTCGCTTCGGGTGCGAGAGGTCCCGGGTTCAAATCCCGGACAGGCCCACGTTGTCGTACTTTTTTTGAAGGGTGTATTTTATTAATCAATACTGCTAAATATTTAAACGTTTAAAATCGCTTATTTTGACGAATTGCCGGTGTTTTTGTCGTGTGATTAGTTACGGCTCGTGGGTTGATGTGCAGTGGCAGCTCGTGGATGTTCGGCGGTGGGGCAACAGAAGAAAATTTAACCGAAACAGCAACGAAAATTTGCTTCCTCTGTAAAAGTAGTGCGGCAAGAGCGACATCTTTGTCTTTGCCCTCCCTACGGAAATCCACGAGCCGCCGCTGGTTATATGGATAGGTGCAAGCAACCGACCGTATTACCATCTCGGCCGTACCATGAGTCGCCCCGCGAGCCGCCACTGCGTATGATACTGGAGCAGTGACGGTTCGCGGGATTTTTTCTGGTACGGCCGAGGAACAAGAAGTGGTAATACAGATAGGTATGGACGATTGCAGAGACCTGTATTACCACCTCATGTTCCTCGGCCGTACCAGAAAAAACCCCGCGAACCGTCACTGTACTGGAGGAGTTTACTTATGATCCATCTTGAAATGTAAATTAAAACGCTGTTATCTGTTTCAATAATTATTCCCCCAGTTATAATCCAAGTTTACACCTTCCGGAATAATTTCGAATAGTTTTTAGAATGAAAAAAATGTTGAAAACAGTAAAGAAATTAATTATACGCGTATGTACGGTTGCCTAATTTGTATAGAAATTCTACTTTTCGACGGCCGAAGGACCTTGCGATTAAGGAAAATATCGCCTGAACATAACCCAATGCGTGCAGGACTGCGATTTAATAACCTTTCTGTTAATATTAAGGCCATTTACGACTGTGCATTATGGGTGAATGAATATGCGAGTGTTTATTTTTTGAGGTTGTCTTAAAAAAAACGGCAGATTTCAACACAAAACTATTTTCAAAACAAGTAACCTCAAAAAATCACAAGACAAACAAAATGCGCTGCACTGGAGAAAACCAGACAGCCAACACAATATTACTTGAATTAATATCCCTATTTTCAGACAATACGCTGCCAACTATTTTCGACTTTTTGATCTCACAGTATATTCTGTTATTTTATATAGCATATACAGGGTGCCCGGATTTTGTAGGGGCAACATGGACAACTTCTGCATTTGAAAAGATAGAGAGATGGTCAAATTAGCAAAAAGGTGCAGGTTTGAGCGCGTGTTGAGAATCCACCCCCAAATCCCACTTGTCATGGCTCACTTGTTCAAAATAAAAATTAAAACAAAATCTCCCAATTTCTTCAATTTCAGATTTTCTTTTAATTGTTATTGTGTAGGCCCTTACAAGTGGGATTTGGGGGTGGATTCTCAATGAGCCCTCGAACCCGCACCTTTTTGATAATTTGACCATCTCTCTCCCTCTTCAAATGCAGAAGTTGCCCATGTTGTCCCTACGAAATCCGGGCATCCTGTATAGTGCTAAATAAAGTTATTATTATTTTTTTTTTTCGACACAAGGCTTCTTTCCTAATAAATTGTAAAATAAATGAATTTCTTCGCAATTACTAATATGCACACATATTTTTGTTTCTGTACGTTTTGCACTGCCGACATTTCCAATATGTACCTATACATTAATCTAGAAATAAAAAAGTATTATTGTTGTTATTGAATTTTAGACTTGCATTAGGATTAGAGGATCGAAAGAATGTGATCTTTTGTAACAGGTATAATATATAGTTCGTAACCGGAAACGGCGTAAAATATTACGTATTTACATTGCCTAAAGTAATTTGAATAATTAAAAGCGTCCGCTTCGTTTCCTTCCGGTATATTTGGAGTCCGGCCTGGTTTCCTTGCCCTGCCTTCTTCTCCTCTCCTTCTTTTCCAAAATCCATTCCCTGGACTTTTTCAGGGGCTTTCCTCTCGCTTTCTTCGCGTGCTCTCTCCTCGTGTATGCAACAGCTAGAAAGCAAGTGGACGTTTTTTTTTTTTGGTGCAGACATCAAGGTCGTCTCCGTTATTTAAACGTAACACCATTGAAAATTGTATTAGAGAGAGAGAGAGAGAGAGAAAGATAATACGCTTTTTACAAATGGCCCCAACCGGCAATTTCAGCCTTGGTGTTAAAAATAAAATGTAATAAAAACGTTTAAAAAACTTAAGTACTTTACTTTATAAAAGCATTAAACTTTAAAATACAACAAATGATTATAAATTTTGAAAGAGTATCAATTCCTTATTTTGTCCTTCAAATGTGCGAAGTGGTAAAATGGCAATCGATTGAAAAATAAACCTTTCATATGATAAATTTTCTCCTTCAAATGTGCGAAATGGTAAACGGCAATCGATTGAAAAATAAACCCTTCAAAAGATAAAATATCGTCAACTTACAATTTGAATCTTCCCCGGTACCCAGGGCCTTAGGCAGCGGCATATTTCCGCCGGTCATAAGCACCAAAAAGAACTTTTTGGCCTTCGTCGAGTTAGGATAGTCCACGACCACGCCTCCGTAAAATCCGGCTTTCATTGCTTGCGCTGTAACCAACTCCATCTGCGCACTGTTCTCGGGATAAAATTGGAAAACCGCTCTGGCCGTCCTGCTCTAATAAACAAAATAACAAAATCTGCACCGACTGCGTCACGACCCACCACAGTGCAAAATTGGAGCGTTAGTTCCGGCTAATGATTACTAGATGGCGCTATCGGTGTTTCAACATTTTACTCAAATGATTACAAAAGCAAATACGGCAGCGTTTAAGCTAATGCAGTTAATTCCATTTCAAAATCACACTTTTGTGAAATTATGAAAGGCAGGAAGCTCGATAGCCCTTTTGACATGGTTGTAAATAATAATTCAAATATACGTTTAAAATTTTTATGTATGTGTAATGTCAAATAGTACTGACTTTTTTTAACCATTTATCTGCAATGACGGTTACATTTTTTATCGGTTAAATCGGTGCAAGTTTGAATTAAAAAATGTTGACTTTCAACTGATGCCATTTTGTCTCCATCGGAGTATTTTTTACAATCTTTGCAAAATCTGATCATTTCCTAAGTGATTTTGACAGCTACAAACAGCTGCCATGTCAGTTACATTTTTCATCGGCTAAAAAACAACTTTGTGCAATTTCAAATTAAAAATTATAATTTTTAGCCGACGCCATTTTGCCTCCACCGTAAATTTTATTATAATCTTTGCAAAATATTACAGTATGATCATTTCTTAAACTTCACCGGTGGAGATAAAATGACGTCGGCTGAAAGTCAAAATATTTCACTTAAAATTGTATTTTTAGCCGATGAAAAATGTAACTGCCATTGCAGCTGTCAAAATCACTTAGGAAATGATCAGTCTGTAATATTTTGCAAAAATTGTAAAAAATACTCCGATGGAGACAAAATGGCATCGGTTGAAAGTCAATTTTTTTAATTCCAACTCGCACCGATTTAACCGACAAAAAATGTTACTGCCATTGCAGCTGTCTGTAGCTGTCAAAATCACTTAGGAAATGATCAGTTTATAATATTTTGCAAAAATTGTAAAAAATACTCTGACGGAGACAAAATGGCATCGGTTGAAAGTCAAAATTTTTAATTCAAACTTGCACCGATTTAACCGATAAAAAATGTAACTGTCATTGCAGCTGTCAGTTACGTTTTTCATCGAAGGTAACAAATCTCTTTTTTTTTTCTTTAGGGGACAGAATTAATAATGAAAATAGCTACAAGAAATTTCAACCAAATCCTAGCGATAACATCGCAGAAGCATTTCTCCACGATATCGCCACCCAAAATTCCACCAGTACGAAAGTCTGTGATCGTTTCCACCTCGAACGACATCTACACAAATCTAGCCGTCGAACACTGGATCTACAAGAATCCGGAATTCATAAAGGATCACCTCCTAATGTTATGGATAAACGACCCATGTGTAATTATAGGTAAGAACACGCTACCTACTAGGCCACCACGCCCCCCTAGATGGCGCTATTTTTCATTCCGAAAAAGTGATCGCCTGGATGGAATACGAACCCACGACCCCAGACCTGGGAATACGAACACTACCTACCAAGCCACCACGGTCTCCTAGATGGCGCTGCTACTTTCCATTCCGAAAAATTATTGCCTGAATGGAATTCGAACCCACGACCATAGGCCCGGGAGCACGAACACACCACCCACTAGGCCACCTCGGCCCCCTAACTAAATTTTTCGTTTTGTTTACAGGCAGGCATCAAAACCCCTGGGCGGAGTCCAACGTGTTTCGCCTCAAAGAGCTGGGAGTGCAGCTGGCCAGGAGAAATAGTGGAGGGGGCACCGTGTATCACGACCGGGGCAACCTAAACCTGACGTTCTTCACGCCCAAAAGTCACTACTGCAGGAATTACAATTTGGAATTTATAGTCGAAACGATCGAAAAGGATTTCGGCCTGAAACTGGACGTCACACCGAAAGATGACATCCTGTTGAGAGAGTTTAAAGTGAGTATTTGAGAATAACAACTTTAATAATTTATGCCGAGATGACGCGGAAAAATTTCAGTGCTATTTTACGAAGCTGCGAGGTGTGCATTCCGAAGTTCAAGTGCGTGCGGATTTATTAAAAGACGTTGAATTAGTTCGTGCTCCTTGAACTCCACTACAAGTGGCAATTTGTGAGCTTTCGTAGAGCAATCTAATTGTAAGAGAGAAAAAGAGACACAACGCGAGAACTTTGGTGTAGTTTATGGAAACTTGTCCTTGAAACTCTGAATGCAGTGGCGCTTCATTAACACACCGATCTTGAGCTACCAGTTAGTTGAATACTACACTTGATTGCCACTTCTTTACGTTGTTAAGATTGCCCCAAGTGACTCACGATACGGCCAAGGTAGCAGATAGGTATGGTCGGTTACAGAGATCTGTATTACCACCTCTGCTACCTCAGCCACAACAGCTCTCAGCAACCGACCCTTTCCTATCTGTATTGTCACCTCTGCTACCTCGGCCGTACCATGAGTCACCCCGTGAGCCGTCAGTGCTGCCCTCTAAAGTTGAAAAATGTCAATGGACAAGATCTGCTAAACTTTAATAAAAAATTTCCTCATACAATAACTTTCAACATTGCAACTTCACAGGCGCGCTCCCTGAAATTAGGCTTGGGGGGGCTCACGCATATAATAACCCACGCAAACATGTGTAAACTGAAAATCGTGAATAAAAATCTAGAAAATCCAAAAAAGCACTATTTTGCTATGGCCAGGTTTGGTGGCTGACATTCAGGATATTAACCTCTTCACGCCCAGGTTCGCCACATGTTGCAACAAGCAAAAAATGAAAACAAAAACATTGTACAAAAAAAATTACTTATTTAGCGCCATCTATGGAATATTTTTTTCATGTTTTTATTGCATAAATGGTAAAGTTTGTGACAGTGAAATCATATTTCGTAGAAAAAGTTAACAACAGCAAAGAAGTAATTTTTCATCAAACCTGGGATTAAATCAAAGCAGCATGGGCGCGAAGTGGTTAATGGCGGGCTCAAGCACGATATCCACCCCTCTGGATGCGCGCCTGCAACTTTATGCATGTGAAATTTACAAAACTAATACCAATTAGGTTTCAGGCACAGCGGCAAAACTCGGCGACCTTTACTCGTACCACCACTGCACCCTTTTAATAAAAGCCGACATAGAAACCCTAAAAAAATCCCTAAAGCCCATCAACTGGGACATAACGACCAACGCCACGAAATCCACGCGCTCGAAAACCACGAACCTAGCCGACGAGGAGCCCAACCTCAAAATGGAGGCGTTAATCCGAGCGATGGGAGTTCGATACCTGCGCTTGAACAACGCGAACCTGTCCGAGGTTTTCGGAAGCGTTTCCGAAATCAACAAAGATTTTTCCATGAACAATCCGAGGTACGCCAGCAAGGGGATCAACATGAAATCGATCCAACTGCAACTGGTGGAACCGAACGAAGAGAATTTCCCCGGGATTACGAAGATCCGGGATGAATTCGTCGACTGGCAGTGGATTTACGGACGGACTCCGAGCTTCAAGCTGTCCAAGGGTTTTAAAACGGAGGTCAAGATGCACACGCACGCCAGCAATCCGCGCGAGGTGCAGAGGATCATTTACACGCAGAGCCGTACTTATGTGGTCCTGGTTAAGGTGACGGTCGAAGGGGGGATGGTGACTCAGGTGAACGTGCAGATGCCCAGCAATTGTCCCGGGGACGACGTCAATCATAAGCTGGAGTGCGCTCGGGCGATACGAGGGACGAAATTCTCGGAGGAAGTTTTGAGGCACTTGCAGGGGATATTTAGCGAGGACGGGCAGGGAGAATACGAGGCGGAAGAAGCGGTTCTGAGTAAATGATGGAGTCATTAGTGATAAGATGTTATTAGATAATTGTTAATAATGAAATATTAATTTTGTTACCAATTGAAGTTTTTTTTTTATCATCGACAGGCAAAAAAAAAATTTTTTTTTTCAAAACAATTATTACCCCTTTGGCGCCATCTATTGAATTTTTTTTTGCATAAACGTGACAGTAAAATATTATTTCGCCAAAGGGGTAATAATTTTGTTTCAAAAAAATTATTACCCCTTTGGCGCCATCTATTGAATTTTTTTTTGCATAAACGTGACAGTGAAATATTATTTCGCCAAAGGGGTAATAATTTTGTTTCAAAAAAATTATTACCCCTTTGGCGCCATCTATTGAATTTTTTTTTGCATAAACGTGACAGTGAAATATTATTTCGCCAAAGGGGTAATAATTTTGTTTCAAAAAAATTATTACCCCTTTGGCGCCATCTATTGAATTTTTTTTTGCAAAAACGTGACTGAAATATTATTTCGTAGAACAAAAAAGTCATTTTTCTGTAAACTTGGGATTATGCTATAGCCTAATCGAAACAGCATGGGTGCGAAATGATTTTTGATGGAAATTCATGTTAAAAAAGCACGGATGATGGAAAATTGGCTCAGCCAGCTTGAAAATTTGCCGCAACTATATATGCATGGACCTCACTACATTTCTTTATTAGAAAAGTGTCCGTCTGTACGGGTCTTCAGATCCAGAGGCCACTAGATTGCTCCAATTGATTACTATTATGGTGTGTTTAGTGAAATGCTTTTGGATTACGAGAGGAAATTCTTACCAAACATGCGTATAACGAGGTGAAAAACTTATACATCCTCTGAATTGGTTTGTGTGAAGTTTTATCGGCATTGCACAACCATTGCAGGGCGGATATACTTATAGCCCCGTCGAAACTTCCGGCTTTGAAAGGGCACCCATCACCCATGTCCGAGAGGATCAAGTCACCTTCGACTTCTCGCTCCACTGCAACATCTGTAACAAATTAAACGTCTAATGTAGCAGAACAGCAGCGATTGATTTCACTTCGGTTCCAACAAAGTAAAACCTTCATCACGAAGCGCGGGTTATTTTATTTTTAGTATAATAAATAAAATAAATAATTATTTTACATATTATGTGCCCACTTAATTTCATTTAAAAAATTACTTAACTGCGTAAACAAATATCAAAAATCACATTAATATTATTGTATAATACCGTGAGGTCAAAAAGTCGTAAATAGGCGGCTGCACATTTTCTAAAAATCAAGTAAAATTATATTAGCTGTCTGGAATTCTCTGCGTGTACACTTTCTTAATTATTTTAAAAATAATTTTGTGTGATTTATCTGCCAATTTCGTCTATTTTAAACATTAACAATTATTTTGAGAACTTATCATCACAATTAATAATACATCTGGCAGGTTTTATTTAAATTTCAGAGTTTTCGATGCCAAAATTCTCGTCTTCTGAACTTCTGTCACTTACCTTACGTTTTAAGAGCTGCCGACTATTTTCGATGCCAAAATTCTTGTCTTCTGAACTCCTGTCACTTACCTTACGTTTTAAGGGCTGCCAACTATTTTCGACTTTTCGTTCTCATGGTATTTTGTTACACTACCTAGCATTGAAGAAGAAATATCCATGCCGACCCAGTAGTGCCCTTGATCTTCCAACACGCTGCCACTTAAACCGGATCCGCATCCAACGTCGAGCAAAAAGCAGGGCGTGTCTTCTGGAAGGACGAGCAGCTCCACGGCCCTCTCGCTCATCATCACCTGAATATCAATAATTCGAGTACTGCGGATAATAAGTAATTAATTGTATAACACCAAACATCGATGTTTTGAGTACTTACTTCTGCGTGTACTTCCTAGCCTCGTCATCATTATAAAACTGAAAAAAACGGAAATGATAATTGTTAACGCCATTTTGGTGTTGCAGTTTATCATATACTTTAATCAATGGATTTTTGCATGCATCTCATAGATAGCCGAACCAAGTTCTGACAACATTTTCATGCGTTTACTCTCTCTCTACGATAAATTAAATTAGACGTGTACGTATGTCGTCCAAGACGAGAAACTCGGTCTTCAGTAATGACGCACACGCATAATCCATTGACCAAACTATACTAAACAATACGCATGCGTGAAAATCATGTTGTCATCTCTTATTATTTATTTATTTATTTACTCATTTAAGAAATTACTCCTTTTAGAATACAAAAATAAAACTATAATAATACGATATAATTTATCACTTAATTAAGTAATTATTATAAATAATATAATTAATTAATTAACATACAGATCGAGTAAAGTACATTTAGCACAGGCAAATTCCATGGGTGCGAGAGCGCTGGAAATAAGAGATACACATTCTTTGAGTGGAAATGGGTGCGAAGACGCTTGCCTGTGCTAAACGTACTTTACTCAATCTGTATGTACACATACGCAGCATATTCGCACACGCACATACAGTATTTGAATGGGGGTATTTTTATTTCGGGCTTCATTTACAATAATTTGCAATAAGCTCAGCTAAATCCCAATACATGATCCCCCTTTATCGTCAAATCAATTTTTGATAGATTAATCAAGAATCTAGACGTTACCGTAGCAACAGATTGTTATAAAACAACGTTTTTTATTCACACACAGTTTACCTAATGCAAAACACTCCAACAAACTCTTATACGAAGAAAATATGCTTCTAATAGGTTATAAAATATATTCACCAGCAAACGCTTACATAAACATATTAATGTATTAAAAACACACTTACGATTTCAGGAGGAGCTAAATGTTCGGGCCTCGACATCTTCCCCTGTTTGATTAAAGTTTAAACAATCACAATCCGAAAATAAACAACCCTTTGACAACCACGTGCAATTGTTAGAGGTACAGTCGCACCAACCTGTAAACGGGAAAAGTCGCAGATTTTATCTAATTAAAAACACACGTATCTTAATTAATGAATAATTAACAATGGTTAAAAACGCGCGTTGTATTCATAAGTATTGATAACGAATTTCGTTTGAGGTTTATAGTGGAATAAATCATCGGTGAGAATTTTTTAAAGTTGCCCAGCGTGAAATTTTAATATTCGCAATGTTGGCAGCAGCGAGTGCGGTTGGTATCTTTTTGGCGGTTAAAAGTGAGGTTATGTGATCATAACAATCGGTACGGTTTGAAAGTTTATTTTAAGATGTATGTGGAGGATTTAAAAAAGGATTTCTATGAGTTTTTAGCAGGAAAGGTACGTACAATCAAGACCCAATCGACTGAGCTCGGAGTTTCGCAGAAATTGACGAAAATTAAAAATTCGAGGGGGGTAAACACACACGGTTTTATTTCATGGTGTGGGATTCAGATACTCAAATTAGTTAAATTTTCAGTTTTTCAATTGAGTTTCCAGGAAGTTTTATGCGGTTTAATCTATTCGGGTTACGGTGTCAATTGGTTTTGGTGATAAGAGCGTGTGCAGTCGGTTTGTTACACAATTATTCGAATAATAAAATTTACTGCAGTTAAAAACTATTGTAATTGAAATCGTACGGATAAATTAAATTGTTATTAGAATTTTAATACATGTAATAAAGATCATAAATAGGGCAAAAAGATCAACGGTCGATAACTCTTTTGGCATGGCAGTAAATAATAATCCAAATATATTTTTAAATTGTTATGTATATATAATGTTAAATAAAGATGCACAGTAAGATCAGAAAGTCGAAAATAGTTGGCAGCATATTTTCTGAAAATCAGCTTACGAAAAACCTGGCTTAAATAAATGTTTGTGAAATCCACCGTAAGACTAATATATTTTTTCGCACCTTATTAAATAATATAAACATTGTTAAATCGTTTTTGATTGAGAAAGTTGTCCATTATTCGGCCGAATCATTTTCTCCACAGGTGATGTCCAATCAAATGATAGCGGTTTTATTGCCCAACAGGTGACGTCCAATAAAATGATGGCGGTTTTATTGTCCAACAGGTGACATCCAATAAAATGATAGCGGTTTCATTGCCCAACAGGTGGCGTCCAATCAAATGATAGCGATTTCATTGCCCAACAGTTTAGTTGTTACCATGGTTACGATTAATTTTTTTGTCAGCGAACTGCCGCAATTTCCAAATAGAAAAAGATATTCGTTATAATTTAGAACAAACAGAAAAATCTAGGTAATTATTTAATATGATGCGAAAAAAATAGTACTAAACTTGTGAACAAGTTGGCCATTTCCACTCGGGTGAATTGCAAACTTCACCCTCGTGGCAATGGCCAACTTTCTCACTGGTTTAATAATATACTAATAACCCACATCTGCCTGAGATTTAAATAAAACAAAACAAAAGCAAATCATATGTCTAAATCAAATGATTTATATTTTTCATTCTTCTGCAAATGTCAAAGAATAATCACTAAACGTAGTTATTCGAAGAAAATTCGAGATATAATTTTAGGACAGACCTTAAAACCAACGTCCTACATATTGGTCCGGGTTGATACCTCAAAATTGATTACCTATACACATTTTATTATTCAGCGTATATTTTTGATGGTCCACTACGACATCGACAGCATCTGCACGTGCAAGATTCTCCAGTCGCTCCTGAAGTACAAGCTGGTGGTGTACACGGTGGTCGTCGTGAGGGACGTTCAGGACTTCAAGGAGGCCTACCGCGAGAACTGCGAGGACGTGAAGTATTTCGTGCTCATCAACTGTGGCGGAACCGTGGACATAGTGGAGGTCCTCGATCCCGAGGAGGACGTGATCTTTTTCGTGCTGGACTCGCACCGTCCCACGGATCTGTGCAACATCTACAGCAACGGGCAGATCAGGCTCCTGTGGAACGCGGAGGACGACGTGCAGGTTCCGGACTTTCACGACGTTTTCAGAGAGGACGAGGTAAGATTTAGGGCCTCTTGCACCGCAGGTACTTAATCATGGTTAAAAAGTTAATCACGATTAAGCCTCTGATTACGTCAAAATTTGGGAATATAAAAGTGTTATAAATTTGAAAGATATCCCAAATATATCTCTTTCATTAATATGTTATTGTCTAAACAATTTGCGAATAAAATTGTTTTAAAGAAGTACTAACCGGTACTAATCATTGATTGAAGTTAATCGGCTGTGGTGCAAGTGGGCATTAGGATGTCAAAAATTGAGAATTTTTTATGGGATCATTTTTCTGCTTTTTAGTAAACGGATTTAACCCTTTGCACTTGTATGTCACCTTATAGTCTCCAAAATACGTTTTATTTTATCCTATAATGTTATCATATCTTTAACAACACTAGTGTTGTTAAGCAATTCTTAACAACACTAGTGTTGTTATATGTATCTTAACGCAACTCGTTGCTATGGAGATATTGGCATACCAAACATTATCGTTTTTTGACGTTTGTCATTAACCATTTTTTTAAATTAAAAAAAATAGAGATAGGATAAAATAAACCGCGTTACGACACACGTAACATTATTTGCTTTTACATTACTCGAGAATTTAAAAGCTTTCAACTTTCAAACTTTTCTGTCGTAATGTAATAACCTTCATAATGTTACTTGTTTCGTAAATTACTATTACCGCTGTGCTCTCCAATATAAATGAGTCCAAAGGGTTAACGTGTTAAAAATTTGAGTTTTACGCAATAATTTTTTAGTCACGATTCATAAACAGATTTTAATATTTTACATTAGCAGTCGTTTTTTTATTCCTTAAAAAAATTGGATTTTTTGCTTGGGTATAATTAGTAAATGGGTGAATCATCAAAGTGCACTAATTTATATCAAAAAGACGAATTTGACTTTCAATTGTTTTTGAGTGTAAGTTTTTTTTTTAGTCAGGTTGTAAATGAGTATTGGTCAGTGACGGTTCGCAGGGTTTTTTCTGGTACGGCTGAGGTATTAGAGGTGGTAATACAGATAGGTGCGGTCTCTGCAACTGACCCTACCTGTCTGTATTACCACCTCTTGTTCCTCGGCCGTACCAGAAAAAACCCTGTGAACCGTCACTGGTATTGGTTAATAAATATTATTATGGTTGTTTGTATTTCAAATAATTTTTGGAAACATAGCAAAAAGTTGTAATTGTTTAAAAAATTTTGTTTGGTGGGTATTCCACTCAGATTGGGTTTAGTACAACATTCAGGCAATAGATTGCGCCACTTTGACATTTGGGTACAACTTCGAACAGTATTATTTATCTTAGGTTAGTATTAAAGTTTTCCTTTTTTTTAGTCTGACGATGAAGATGAGGAGGGTGAACACGATTCCGGCGATGAGGAAGACGGAGAAAACAGGGCGGCTAAAAGAAGACGGTTGGGCGAAGAGGCGATTTTGAAGAGGAGGGAGAGGCGGTTATGGGAGGATAATCGGAACAAAATACTGTTTGATTATTCTCAATTCACGTATTACAATAAAGCGGTGAGTGTTTCTTTAAAAAATCAAATTATACTCTGGCACTAATCAAACGCTTGTGTAAGTTACGATAATGTCCTGTTGCACCAACCTCGGGTAGTGATGAGTTACGTAACTCACTGTTTTTGGTAAAAGTTTAGCAGATGGTCCCGTCTGGTGAAAAAATTTAACTGTAGAGGGCAGCATCGACTGTATCAAGAAAGACCAGTGATAATCAAACATAGAATTTTAATCTACGTTTAATTGCTACTAATCTTTCAGGACATTGTCGATGCTGCCCTCTGCAGTTAAAAAATGTCCCTAGACAAACTTTAGCTAAAGTAAATACTCAGCTGATTTTTTTTAAGATTGTACTAATACTTTGTAAACCTTTTTTTGGGAATGGTCAATGAAATATAAAATATAACAAAATATAAATATATAAAATATAAAATATAACTGCAAAGTCTACTCAAAGAAAAGATGATGATTCAAAGGAGTCGGAGGTAACTGATGGTCCAGTGGAAGAAGATAACATTGAAATACTTTTAAAAAAATATGCAAAAGTTATGTATGTACAATAATGAGTTGCAAAATTTATACAGGGTGGCTCATATAAAAGTACAGTAATGAGTTGCAAAATTTATACAGGGTGGATCATATAAAAGTACAATAATGAGTTGCAAAATTTATACAGGGTGGCTCATATAAAAGTTACAGATTTAAATTGAAAATCTCATATATCTTTGTATTTTTGGACCCTGTATTACTTCAGAATTATAGGGGTGGAAACTTAACCGTTCCCATGTTCAGATGTTTATTTTATTAATCTTTTGGTTCACTAAATAATACATCGAAATTGAGATTAAAAATCGTAGAAAATTGCGTTTCATTTATTGTATTTATTTCAGAGTGCGATACTGATGTTTGACCTCGCCTGGAAGTTGAATAAAGACGATAAGGACTTGCTGTGGCTCGCGATTGTTTCCTTGACGGAGCAAATGTTGTTCAGCAAAATCGACAATACGCAGTACGTGCTGGAAACCGGGAACTTGCAAGCGCACGCCACGAGATTACATAATCGGTAAATTAATTATATGCTGATTTAACAATTATTTCCGTCCAAGCATTTGTAACGATTTTTGCCAATATTTTATGTTTAAAAGTTCGACGTATTATTATTTAAACGAGATTAATAACATTTTTTGAGCAAAAAATTTTTAAATGTTAAATGTTATACCGCAATTTCTTATTATTTTCCATAGGTCAAACACATATTATTATTTAAATGAGATTAATAACATTTTTTGAACAAAATTTTTTTTAAATGTTAAAAGTATTGTCCAGTTAAAGCATCCGCAATTTCTTATTATTTTTCTTAGGTCAAACGATACGGACGTTCTCACATCACTAAAAATCACATTCGAGAAAGATCTCCGGCTCGTGCTGTACCGGCACTGGACGGTGGAATCGAGTTTAAAGTACTCCATGTTCACTGCCTGCAAGATGAAGCTGTGGTCGCTCAAAGGCGACAAGAGGCTACACCAACTTCTGGCGGATATGGGGTGCGTTATATTGATTTTTTTAATTAATCGAATTAAGCTAAAGTTGTACTAACCAACTTTCAAAATGTAAACCCTTGGGTTGATGCAGATTTTAACACTAGAAAAATAAGTTTTGATAATGTCCAGTTGCATCAACCTTGGGTAGTGATGAGTCATGTAACTCATATTAAGTAAATTGTTTTTGAATAAAAACGAATAACTTTGTTGAATTATTCAAAATATATCACGAAGTGAAAGCCTCCATTAGTAATTACCATGTAACAGCCTCATCAATCCAATAATTACTTATTTAAATTGTTTTTGGTAAAAGTTTAGCAGACGGTCCTGTTTGGTGGAAAATGTTTTAGGGACGATATTTTTATTTCTTTCTGGCGGCGCTAGATGGCGCTAGCTAATCTGGTAGAATTTTTTTCTTCTGTAGAGGGCAGCATCGACTATCAATGTATGCAGCCAAATGCAGGATTTTAATAACTGGAAAGTGACGGCGACTTCAGTTACCAATTATTTAATTTCTACATTTGATTGGCACTGTTCTTTCAGGACTATGCTGCCCCCTGTAGGTAATGTAAGAATAGAATAGAATTTATTTTCGAGATCAGATACAGTTATATGCATATACTCATGTCAGATATACAGGGTGAACAATACTGTTTGCAGACAAGTTAAATTTCCCGCCGAAAAATCTGCCAAGGAAAAATTAATAGAGTCACTATTGACACATCGGCATTCGTCGTATTTTGCCATTGTATTCATGAATTCTTCAAATTTATCCTTATCAGGAATCTCAGGGATTTTCTTTTCATATGATCAGTTGTACCAACATGTATTTGTTTGCCTACCTATCAATCTGCAACCATTGTTGCTGACTCTGTATCTACTAATACTATGTTAATTCTTGAATCTTGGAGGCGTTCACTTCGTGGTACATTTTCAATTTCGATATAAAGAAAACACTTAACTTTTTTATACCACTTTTATTTTACTTTATTTTACACGGTAATCATTATCAAACTGAGTTTGATAATGATTACGGTGTAATTGAAACTAGTCACGTAAAGTAAAATAAAAGTGGTATAAAAAGTTAAGTGTTTTCTTTATATCGTAATACTATGTTAGTTAAGTTTTCCTTAACACTACTTTTTTTCTTAACAATCATTGATTAAATGACAGGTTGCCACTTGTACAAAGCAAACAGGCGTACAGATCCATGGACCTGCAGCTCCGACAAGAATTCCAGGAAGCTCTGGAGAAGTGCTCCGAAAAATACGACCTGGGCGATATAGTCTTCGCCACGTTCACGATCCAATTCGGCTACAGGAACAAGTATTGCGCGGCCGACATTGTGTTCACCATGTTGGCCATACTGGAATGTGCTGTAAGTTATCACTCACTATAAAGTGTTTTTCGATGTTTAGCGTGTTTTTGTTCAGTCGAAAGATAAGCGTCCGGAGGAATGTTTTCACGCGGCCCTGGAGTGTTTATCGAGGGGCAAAAAGGAGATCTTGAATTTGGGCATAGAGAGGGCGAAGAACATCACGACCGTACTGTTCAAGACGGTGCAGAGCGCCCTTGAAATGAAGCACATCATTTCGGCCGGTCCGTTTGTGTATTACATCGTGCAAGAGGTGAGGTTTGGGTTTGTTACGATTTACATTTTTAATTAATATAATACTCCCTCTGTCCGGAAATATGGTATACATTTCAAAGAAAATCGTAGATTATCATGAATATAGAAAACAAATGACAACATTCATTATATTATTATAGTATATATTAATAGTAACATAACCTAATATAATTGACATGTGTCATGTTCTTCTTGGTTTAGAACTTAACGATCAAAGATCGGTTTTTTTAAGATAAATAAGATTGCTACCACTGCAAAACGATTATGGAAAATTCCGATGAAGAATTGATAAACTTAGAAAGAAGAGATTCCAAATATAAACAATTGACCACAAAACAACGTCATGGTATCTTAGAAAAATTGTTACAACAAAATTATTAATGCAAAACCGCATTTTTCTGATAATGATGCAGATATTGTCGCTCTAAGTTCTGCTGATGGCTGGAATATTAAATTTAAGGCACAACCGGCAAATAGCCCCGATTTAAAAGTTCTTGATTTAGGTTTTTTTAACTCCAAACAATCGCTGAAACATGAAGCTTCGCCTATAAAATTACTCATTTAAATAAAGCAAAGCTTCGTCGCGAGGATCGACTAGCTGAAAAATATTTACGTTCCAAAGAAGCGTACAATAAGGCCAAATCATATTTTAATTAAAATTATTCTTATGTAATTATAGTTTTTCTAAAAAAGTTAATACAAAATACTTTTCATGTTAATTTTTAGTTTTATTGTATTTTTTTTGCAAATGTATACTATATTTCCGGACAACAAAAATCGCGAAATGTATACCATATTTCCGGACGGAGGGAGTAATAATTATTCATTAAGAACTATTAGTTAAAGCCTTAAACACGTCGCGCTAATGCTGCTTTGATTTAATCCCAGAGTTGATGAAAAATTACTTCTTTGTTGTTGTTACCTTTTTCTACGAAATATTATTTCACTGTCACAAACTTACCCATTTATGCAAAAAAATATGAAAAAAATATTCCATAGATGGCGCTAAAGGAGTAATTTTTTTGTACAATGTTTTTATTTTCTTTTTTGCTTGTTGCCACATGTGGCAACCTGGGCGTGAAGAGGTTAATGCAAACCATTAGATTAATGCCCACGGCCAAATTGAATTTAAAAAAATGTAAGGGGTTTCAACATTTTTTTAATTTTTGCAGGGTTGTCTGGATTGGTACATGTTTTCGCAGCAGCACGTCTTGTCCATGTTAGCACAGTTCACGCTCAGGGCGTACGTGGCGATGTCGAGGAACAGGAAAGCGGCCAGCTTGCCCTTAATTGTTTCCGCTCCGAGCGATTTGGACACCGGAATGTGTATAATATTAGGGATACCGCCACTGTGTGAAAATTCTCCGAAAAAGTGAGTGTTGGCTACACTTTCAACAATAATAAATGCGTTTGCCAAAAGTTCATATTTTGCTTTGAAATTTAAAGATGCATTATTTTAAAGTAATTAATGAAAAAAAAAATTTTACACTTAATTGCCATTATTATTATTAATACCAATCGAATGAAAATTCTATATTTTGACTCATTATCATGAATTATATTTTATTTTTATTTTGCAGTAATTAAAATTGACATTTCATTTTTGCAGTTTCTTTGGAAAAGCTTTTGAACAAGCCGTGGAGAGAACAAATTGTGATAGTATATGTGATTTCTTCGACACATCATGTGAGTACAATAAACTTTTTTTTTTGTAAAATAATAATTATAGCTATTAACCCTTTGCACTCGTATGCCGACTCATAGTTGCCACAATACATGCTCTCAAATATAAATACAAGTGCAAAGGGTTAATCCAGAAATGCCTACAGGTCTATATGTAGACAACTATTCAAAAATTATATCTAGAATATCGTCAGCGCCATCTATCATTTTTTATTCCAATAAGTACGTTTAGTGATTATTCATTGTCAATCGACAGGAAGCAAAAAATAACTTTAAAATTATATCTAGAATATCATCAGCGCCATCTATCATTTTTCTATTCCAATAACTACGTTCAGTGATTATTCATTGACATTTGACCGGAAGCGAAAAATAACCTAAATCTTAATTACTTGATTTGGAGAAATATATAATTTACTTTCCTTCATTTTAAATCTTGGGTTAACACATTGTAGTCGGGCGTTTTGTACCGGTGCATTATGGCTGAAGCGGGTAATTACCTAATTGATTCCTCTACAAAATATGTGAACAATAAACAAGTTTACTGCGTCGGTTATGAATTCGGGAACAGTATTAACATTTGTCCAAGGGTAACTTTGTAACTTGAAAAACTTATTTTTATGTGTCCCGACAACAATGTGTTAATATAAACAAGATTATTATAAATTGCAAATATTCGAGCTATATTTGAAGCTTCATCGTATCATCGATGAAGCCTGTGTAAATCAAATCAATAAATTATGTGCGATATAAAAATAATAACCTCAAAATTTGCATAAAATATTACGAGTAACTATGGTACCATTGATGATATCTACGATAAATTGTTTTAATATTTACGTATTGGTAGTTCATATTGTTAATAATAGTAATATTAAATAGATGGGTACTACAAATTGGAGAATGTACACACAGAAAATGTCCACTGATTGGTTAGTGTTTGTCGTTGAATTGAGGTCGAATATTTTCCTGGGCTTTTCTTGTGCTTCAAACTGACATTCAGCAATGCATTGCACAGTTCATTTAATCGACTATTAAACATCAGCATAAATACAGGTTAAACGTCTTTTCAAAACTAGCAATGAGTTAAAGAAAAAAATTGCAACATCAAATAATAAATGGAAATCTGAAAAAATCATATTTTCCATATTTTTCAGATATAAAAATCCATACCAAACACCGGACCAGATTTTTCGACGCGCTCACGGCCCTCCTGAGTTAGCACCGGAGACCCCTGCCCGTTCACAAACGAGTACCTCACGTAAGAGCCCATATTGGGCCTAGTTTTAGCCGAATCTATTTATTTTTTTACTGTACATAACGTGATTTTATTGAATGCAAACTGTAAATTATAATTCGGAAAACACGAACGCAATCCCCAATAATTTCAAGTTCACAGTTTTTTCAGGTCTGTGTCAAAATACCCATAATCTAGAATTCCGACAAATCATTAATTTTAATCATGGTGATGGTTGCAACCATTACTACGTTGTAGTTCATTACTAAGACTATAAACAAATAACTTATTGAAACAACTACTTCCCTGGCTAGTGCCACGCCAGATATTGAATGATACAAAAATTGCCCACTCTGTATAGCAGACCATACATCATATTGCTCTTCCTCGGATATATGGAATATGCTTACACCAGGTGTTGAATTGGTTTGGTACACATAGGACTTTAACAGGAAAACATCTATGCATTTCCCCATTATTTAGAGAGAAAAATATGAAAAGAAGAAAATGTGCAGACATTCCATTTACATTTACTATCATAGAGGAAAAAATGAGAAATTTTTTATTGGATTCATTCCACCAGTAAATAACGGTGAAATCCATGATATAGATCTGTTGTAGCTTAATTGTCAGTGTCAAGTCAGAGACGGTCAAGCGTTCAATGTCCCCCGTCTGCAGACATATTTTTTAAAATCTTGCAGCTGTGTCTTTTTTTCAGCATTTCGTAAACCAAATTTCTTTTGTATCATTCAATATCCTGCGTGGCACTAGCCAGGGAAGTAGTTGTTTCAATAAGTTATTTGTTTATAGTCTTAGTAAGACTTAATTTTTTGCTTGCAGATTAACGAACACGTTGAATATTCATATATTCAGGCTATATTTCGTTTCGTTTTATGGAATCTATTATATAACATTATCACTAATTGTTACTAAAGCGTGACGTTTGTTATACTCGCTTAAATACAACGGGAACGAATGGGTTAAATGCAATTTTTAATCACTAATT
The DNA here is from genome assembly GCA_910593695.2 of Ocypus olens. Taxonomy (NCBI): domain Eukaryota; kingdom Metazoa; phylum Arthropoda; class Insecta; order Coleoptera; family Staphylinidae; genus Ocypus; species Ocypus olens. Next base: position 48,626,587 of record OU343061.1, read on the forward strand.
AATAGTTTTAAAATTGTAAAATATTATCTTACCCCTAACCTCATCGTAATCATTGTCGGGATTTCGACCACGTCGGGATTCTGGCTTGTCGGGATTATGTCCGAATCTCGGTTTTTACACGGATTGGATTGTATTGGTTGCTTAAAACAAAAATATATCGTTGAATTCAATTGCACCGTAAAAATCATTTATTAATGGTAGTTTAAATGATCGAACTTGCACTGTAAATATCTGACACTTTTCCAGCGTTGCAGATTTCTATAATTTAATTCTTATTCATAACGTAACATTGTTTTGTTCTCGGCATCGATCGTGTTTTGATATGCCCCGTGAGAATTTAACGTAGCTTAAGACTGCTTACTGTTTAAGAGATTTTCTTGTATACTTTTTTTACATCGTACTGTAAATAATGTTTTGTATAAACCTTTTTTTAATTACTTAAAAATAGTGGTTTATGTTTCCCCTTCAAAATCCTAAACGGTGTTAAAATGTAAAGCATGCCATACCCAGCAATTGCAAGAATCGGATCTTATTAATCCATTTTTTTGTGTGTAAACAGTGTTATTTTTAATAAAATAAAAATTCCCCGACTTGTAGAAAAATACAATAAAATGAGAAATACGATACTTTTTGTCTCTAAGAATCTCTAAGAGACTACAATTAACAAATCATCTACCGAATTTAATTAATTGTAGTCTCGTAGAGACTCTTACTTTAATACCACTGCCACACACTCGTCGAGTGGCATGGGAAGTATCGAGGACAGGAGGCAGAGACGTAGTGTGGCAACATTACTCGTCATGTCGCAGCACATCATGCTCCTCGTCATTCACACTGCTCCCTATTTAGTCGGTTTTTGGGGGCGAGTCAAAGGACTGGCAATAATACTGGATTGGTGTAGGCAGCGAGGGCAACATCGCGGCGGCACGAGGAGCAGAGCGATGAACAGCACGAGAAGCATAGTATGGCTGAGGCATTAGAGACTACAATTAATTAAATTCGGTATACGATTTGTTAATTGTAGTCTCTTAAGGTGGATATACACTAGAGCATTTTCTCAAGCATTTCTATGTAATGTAACGTTCTAACGAATGGCACAATACAGGAAAATGCTCACTCAAAAGCATGTACGTTCCTGCGAATGCTCGGCGCTCTGTCCGGTGTAATGCTCACAGTGAGTGTGCAAGTTACCCGTTACATTTCGTTGTACCTGGCGTTCACTCTGTCTTGAAATGTCGGACCTACAAGTTGCGTGTGCTGCGTTTATCTTGATGAATTATATTAAAAGTAAAAAGAAAAATAGAAATAGAAGATGGTGGTAAATGAACATTTACAATAAAAGACAAACTGTAGGAGGTCTGCAATTGATGTAGGAGTTAAAATCGCTCGCGTTAAGGCTCGACGAAATGTTACACCAATACGCTCGTTGGTTTGTACAATTTAGTTTGTAAGAAAACGGCGAGCATGCTCGACGTCTGGTCCGTGAGGGTGATACACTAGAACCATACCATAGAGTGGCTCGTTGTTCTGTTACTAGTAAATGCTCTAGTTTATACTTACGGGTCATTCCATGCAATTTCAACAAAAGGTTGTGCTGCACCATTTTAAATTATTTTTATAATTTGCACAAATATTTATACATGTTTCTAGAGTTCAAAACTAATTTAAGAAAAATAAAAATTCTTGCCATGTGGCAGCAATGTCCCCGGATGGAGCATGAAACATGTACATTTTTGTAATTGCAAGCGTTTGCGCAAAGTGGCATAACTTTTTTTCCAATTGTGCAAATTGAAAAATTTAAAAATCTCTTAACTCAGATTAAAGTGCCGAATAGTTAAGTGTAATTTTAATTCATCATTTGTTTTATTTTTTCAAATTTAATGGCCGTCAAAGTTTAGCATTGAGATTTGCATTTTTTCATTTTTCGGCCCTGCTTTGGACTGAGAAGGGGGCAATACACTCAAACCAAATTTAGTTTGCAAGTACAACGGTAACAATAGATTTTATCTGAGGCAAAAAATCGAAAGTGTTTTAAATCCTTCTAAATTTTTTTCGCTAGAGAAAATTGGCATTTTCAACAAAATCCGTATTTTTCTAAAGCTATATCTCCAGTGGGGTACACAGTAAAAATCTGAAATTTATACTACCAATGCTTCTATCCGGGAGCAACACCATTACAAAATTTGGTAACTTTGTTTTGCCTAATAACAAAAATATTTAAGTTCAAATTTGTAATAATTTTTATGCAATCGGATTCAAAATTGAACTTTAAATATTAGAAGCCGGTACTAAAATGGAACTCACCAGTATTAGTAGTGATTATAATACACTTGTGAATATTATAATCTCTGGTACTAGGCATTAAAGTACTTAACAAGAGTTTCCGTACAAGGAGATGATTGGCGACTCATTCATGCAAATCATAGTCCTGGTGATCAAATTTAAAAAAAGGTACCGTGGATCCTGAATACTGAATAAAATTGAATAAAACCATAAAAGTCATTAGACAATTGTCTTAAATTTTCTGCTGTTGGGAGTCAAGCTTCTGATTACGTTCTAGAATTTCTGTGTTAATCATTTTATTACAATTCTGTTAATCCTTTTATTACTATTGAATTTAATTTAAACTATAATATTAATAAAAGGGCACTTTAGTGCTGAGGTAAATGCATTTTTTATGCAATCGAAAATACTCTATTTTCAGGTTTTAAATTGTAATTACTTACGTTTTTCATCTAAAGATGTTCTAGCTTTTCAGTGGTAGAACTTGCATATGTAATTATAGGTTATGTTGATATTTGTTTAACGCAAGATCAGTAAATTCTTAAGGTTGGATTAGCATCGCGCGCGTGTTTTAAACAATCACAGAAATTCTAGAACGTAATCAGAAGCTTGACTCCCGACAGCCGCAAATTTAAAACAATTGTCTAATGAATTTTACGGCTTTATTCAATTTTATTCTTTAATCATTTTTAATAATAATACGTTTCTATTTAGGGTCCACGGTACCTTTTTAAATTTCATCACCAGGACTATGACTTGCATTAATAAATCGCCAATCATCTCGTTGTACGGAAACCCTTGGTAAGTATTTTAATGCCTAGTACCAGTGATTATAATATTTGCAAGTGTATTATAATCACTGCTGGTACTGGTGAGTTTCATTTTAGTGCCGGCTTCTAATATTTAAAGTTCGATTTTTAATCCGATTGCATAAAAATTATTACAAATTTGAGCTTAAATATTTTTGTTACTAGGCAAAACAAAGTTACCAAATTTTGTAATGGTGTTGCTCCCGAATAGACGCATTGGTAGTATAAATTTCAGATTTTTACTGTGTACCCCACTGGAGATATAGCATTAGAAAAATACGGATTTTGTTGAAAATGCCTATTTTCACCAGCGAAACAAAATTAGAAGGGTTTAAAACACTTCAGATTTTTTGCCACAGGTAAAATCTATTGTTACTATTCTACTTGCAAACTAAATTTGGTTTGATTGTATTGCCCCCTTCCCAGTCGAAAACAGGATCAAATAATGAAAAAAAAATTAAAATCTTGATGGTAAGTTTGAAGGCCAATACATTCGAAAAACATATCAAATAAAGAAAGAAAATTAAACCAAAATATTCACCACTTTAATCTGAGTCAGGAGATTTTTAAATTTTTAAATTTGATCAATTCGAAAAATTGTTATACCACTTTGCGCAAATGCTTGTAATCACAAAAATGTACATGTTTCAAGCTCCATCTGGGGACATATCTGCCACGCGGCAACATTTTTTTTTCTTTGTATAATTAGTTTTGTACTCTAGATACATGTATAAATATCTGTGCAAAATATAAAACAAAATAAAAATGGTGCAGCACAACCTTTTGTTGAAATAGCATGGAATGACCCTTACCTTTAGAGACTCTTAAATTGTATAAAACAAAAAGTATCGTATTTCTCATTTTAGTGTTATTTTTTCTATTGTGTCTTGCTGGTTGCTAACGAAACTGTCCTTCAAAATCCTGATAAATCAATTTTTTGGTAAACTGTTATTTTTTCCATTGTCTTGCTGGTTGCTAACAAAACTTCTCTTCAAAATCCTGATTAATCCATTTTTGAGTGTAAACAGTTATTTTAACTATTACGCCTTGCCGATTGCTAACAAAACAATTGGTAAATAAATAATACTTACTCCTGCGCGTACAATCTGTTGTATGGTATGATATCACAATAGCAGTTTTAAATTGTCAGAACTTTTGTCATCTCGCCTTATTGTTGGACACGCAGCAAGTGTTAAAGTAGCTAAAAAAAAAAAACCTGACACTATAGTCAATTGTTTCTACAGGTGGAGTTAAGGCCGCTTCACAATAACCCGGTAACGGTAACGAGAACGGGAACCGAAACTTAAATGATGTAAAATAAAAATTCCCTGACTTCTTGTAGATAAATACAATAAAATGAGAAGTACTATACTTTTGTAGAAGACGAAAAGTATAGTATTTCTCATTTTATTAAACGATGTAATTCGCAAATTGGCATACACAACCGATAACCAGTGGCGGTTTCAAAGGGGGGGTAATCGGGTAAGATTTTTTCGCTTAACAATTTTTATTGTTAAAAATTACCGATATTCCATATTCCAAACAAATAATATAATCGGTAAATTTTTCCAACGCTTTAAAACGTTGGAAAAGGATAGGGAGATTTCACGGAACAGGTGTATGAGAGCGGAAGCACCAGTTTATTTATCTTTTTTTTTTAATTACCCCCCTAGACTAGTTGGTTGGAAACGCCCTTGCCGATAACTAATTTCCGGTAACGGAACGAGAAGCTTGGTGTATTTTCGTTACCGTTACCGGGTTGCCATGAAGCGGCCTTTATAAAAACCAGTGACGGTTCGCGGAGTTTTTTCTGGTACGGCCGAGGTTGCAGAGGTGGTAATACAGATCTCTGCAACCGACCCTACCTATCTGTATAGCCACGCTTGCTACCTCGGCGAACCGTCACCGATAAAAACGCCGTATGCTCTGCGCAAGTCTGATTTACACTATGCAAAGTAATAAATATTTTCCTGATACACCCTAAAAATATTAACAATCGATTGTTAGTGTTTGCGGACAATGAAAAATGCCTCGCAAGGCGTCGATTTCAATCAAACAGGCAGAATCGAAAAGACGCTAACAGCTGACACACTACAATCATTGGATCAATGAGGCTGTTACTTGTTGAAACTCGATGGTATCATTTAATAAAACACTAACACAGTGTATGGTTTCAAATTAATTTTATTGTTCTACAACAATTGTTTCACCACACAGTGGCTTCATCAGGTAGATGAAAAATTAATTTTAATTTGAAACCATACACTGTTAGTGTTTTATTAAATGACACTACAATCAGCTGACGATCGCGTCAACCATTTGTATTGCGTGATTTGCACGTGCGAATTTCCCGCGATTTTTCGAATCGGCCAGTAATAATGAAGCATTGGCGATTGTGGGCGTTCTTACAACTCTTCTGTAAAAAAAAATTGGAGTAATATTTACCACAGAATTTTTAAGCTAGTACTACGGGATAATAAATATTGATTTCTAATTATAATTAAAATATTATTAAGAGTACAAGATCACATAAAGTCTAACATTATTTTTACACGACTTACTGACTTAAACGACTTCGGTTTTAAAATTAGGCATTCATTACCTCCATCCTCGATCTACACTATTTCACACGGTTCTCAACAACGAAGACTACTTCTCGAACGATTTAACTAACTACGACGTCGTGGTCCAGCGCCAGTCTGTCGTTGATGTCGACGAATTTAACGTCGCCGCGCTGGAACTTCTCGACGAACTCGTTGACGGTCTCAGTGGTGATCTCGACGCCGTACTCCATGACGACGAAACGCCGGTTCGGTATGTCGATGGCGACGAGGAGGGGTACGACGTCGTCTAGGCCGATGAGGTCCCTGAGGACGTCCGTCGTGTCCGAGTCGAGGCCCGTGAGGAACTGGAGGTAGTGGTCGTCCTCCAACGTGAGGTCTTCCTGCGGCGCGTTGAAGTTGATGTTGTGCTTCTTGTAGTAGGCGTCGGCGGCCGGCGTCAGGACGGACTCGGCGAATTGTAGGTCCGTGTCTTCGCCATCTGTAGTTAGATATTATTGAGAATTTGAAGTTTCTGCGAATTAAAATAATGTGCGTCTTGGTTTTTTCGTTGGGGTTTGTGCAACACCAGCGCCGCCCCGTGTAGCTAGTGAATTAAAAACGCGGTAAATGTGTGCAATTCAATTTTAGCACTTTCTTGGAAAGTACAGGCCGGGCTCAACACTTGCAACTAAAATTCTATTCTCGTGACGAAATAGAATTAAATGATGTATTCGGTGACTGTCAATGGCGCATAAAGAACGTTTACACAGCTGAAAATATAATACCGGATTACGTAAAACCTGTCAATTTTTACTCACCTACAAACAACACTATCGCAGCGTAATCGTGCAGCTTGGTCGCGAATCGCTCGGTCAGCACGTTAACCGCCCTGGGTTTCCACGGGAAGTTCTAGAAAACGGTAATTTTCAATTAATTCAGCCTCAAGAGCCTCTTAATCCCCGCAATTCCTGCCCCGCCCGAATCGAGTTTTCCGCTACATTTCCTACCTGAGCCATGGGATCCTCGACCAGTTCCGTCCTGGCGTCCATCGTTATCAAATGCCCGTTACTGTCGAGGAGCAGCAGCGTGGGGATCCCCCTGATCCCGTACAGCTGGGCGAGCTCGGCCCTAATCCCCGCCTGCTGGAAGGGCACCGCCAGCCAGGGCATGTGCTCCACGTACGTGGCGTAAGACTCCGCCGATCTGGAAAACTCCATCCCTTTAATCAGGAATATTCGGGGAAATTGGAAGTTGTTTGTTTCGAGTTATAAATTTAATCATCCGGACCTCTTTTTTCTTATGCACGCGGCGTGAGATTAATCCCCTTTTGGGGTAATTGGGGCCGCGATCATGGCACGTACGCCGCCCTCTATTTGGGGGGTGGGGGGATTAGGGTCGCGATTAAGATCTGCAGCGAACGCACGGTTTACGGATGAATGTAAGAACAGGGGTATATACACATCGGATCCTGTAGCCGGCGATAAGCTGCCGTGGCGGATTAAGTTGTCATAAATTAGGGTGTAATTTGTTTTTTTTTATGGTAACGCCGGGTTAATCCTCGGCTTGCTTCGATGAAAAATCGTTATTAATTAGGGTGCGCGTCGCTGAAATTTGTTACAGTTTTCTTTAGCTAAACCTTAACCCTCGGCAGTAATGTACTGTTTCCCGACCCGGTATGTAATATACTATTATTACACTTTTTCTTTATTTTAACGTGAAAATGCGAACATCAACTTATGCTCAACATCGAGAGTACATTTTCATCCTCCGATTGGTTATTGACATTTCGAAAAATCGACAACCTCTCCTGGCGGATGTCGGGTCGTGCATCCGCGAAATGAATCGGTGATTTATTTACGTGTGCAGAGGAAGCCCGATCCGTTTTCATTATGGGTGTGCGACGCGTTCATCCAGAAATAGAGGAGCTCTCTGCATGCACTATTCATAACGAAGTCCTCAACCCCCAGCGCTGCTGCTGCCAACCGACAGCGGAGTCGACTTTGCCCCAGTTAACAGAGCGTATGCACAGCAATCAAAACAGTCACTGGTGCAGCGCGGAAACTGGTGCACGTCAATCATCAATCTCAATGTCATCCAAAAATGGACAAAACATTAATTTCCGAAAAAGCGCATTTTCGGAACACTAAATTCCGAAAGGTGAATAAAAGGCATGCCAATTAGTTCTTGTATTTTTCGGACGGGGGTTTTAGGGAGTTTACGTGACTAAAAATCGAAAATTCGGGGCTAAAAAAATGCAGATTAATAAATCAAAAATTTTAACAAAGAAATCAAAAATTTCAGCCAAAATAAAGAGAATTTATAACAGATCAAAAATTTAGACTGAAAAATCGAAAATACAGATCAAAAATGTAAAATATAGACAAAAAAATTGAAAATATAGACCAAAAAAATCGAAAATACAGATCAAAAATGTAAAATATAGACAAAAAAATTGAAAATTTAGACCAAAAAAAAACGAAAATATACATAAAAAATGCAAAATATAGGCAAAAAAAAACGAATATACAGACCAAAAATCTAAAACTCGGGCCTAAAATTAACAAATGCATACCAAAAAATCAAAAATTTCAACAAACAAATCGAAAATTGTGGCCAAAATAAAGAATATTTAGGCCAAAAAATCAAGAATTTTAAGAAAACCAAAAATTGAAAAAACTGGCCAAGGATCTAAAATATAGACCGCAAAAAAATCAAAAATGCTGGTCTAGAAATAAAGAAAAAAACAAAAATTGCAATAAACAAATTGAAAATTGAAGCAAAATAAATAATATTTAGGCCAAAAAAATTTGAAGAAAAAAAAAATAAAAAAAATGGCCAAGGATCTAAAATATAGACAAAAAAAAATCAAAAATGTTGGTCTAGAAATAAAGAAAAAATCAAAATTTGCAATAAACAAATTGAAAATTGTAGCAAAATAAATAATATTTTGGCAAAAAAAAATCAAAAATTTGAAGAAGAAAAAAATTGAAAAAATTACCAAAGATCTAAAATATAGAATATCAAAAATCCTGGTCCAAAAATAAATAATGTAGACAAAAAATTTGAGAATTCAAGTAAGGGAAGAATAATTTGCCACTTTCACTTCCAAATTAACTCTTTGACTTAAAGTACCATAAGTTTCCGGCCGGAAATAATATTTAGGCCAAAAAAAAAAATTCGAAGAAAAAAAAATATAAAAAATGGCCAAAGATCTAAAATATAGAATATCAAAAATCCTGGTCCAAAAATAAATAATGTAGACAAAATTTTTGAGAATTCAAGTAAGGGAAGAATAATTTGCCACTTTCATCTCCAAAATAACTCTTTGACCTAAAGTATCATAAGTTTCCGGCCGGAAACTCTAAAATAATAGCCAAAAAATAATAATTACAGAATAAAATCAATATGTTAAATTGAAAAATCTAAAATTTTGACTAAAAATCGAATATTGGGGGCTAAAAATAAAAAAAAAATGCAGATTAATAAAATGAAAAGGGCAGAAAGACCTATGCTCGATAGCCCTTGAAAGTTCATCATTAATGTAGATGTAAAAATTAATATAATAAAATTATGTCTGTCAATAAAGATGTTTCATATATATAAAACAAAAATTTTAACAAAGAAATCGAAAATTTCAGCCAAAACAAAGAGAATTTACAACAGAAGATCAAAAATTTAGACAAAAAAAATCGAAAATACAAATAATAAATATAAAATATAGGCAAAAAAAATGAAAATTTAGACCAAAAAAATCGAAAATACAGATCAAAAATGTAAAATATAGGCCAAAAACATGGAAATTTAGACCAAAATTCGAAAACTCGCATTAAATTAAAAAATAAAGACCAAAAAATCAAAAATTGCAAGGAACAAATCGAAAATTGTGGCCAAAATAACAAATATTTAGGCCAAAAAAAATCAAGAATTTGAAGGAAAAAAAACAGAAAAAACAGGCCAAAGATCTAAAATATAGACCAAAAAGAAATAAAAAATGCAGACCAAAATATTGAAAATGCAAGCAAAAGAAAAATAATTTGCCATTTTTGCCCCTACAAAAAAACTCTAGTTCAAAATCAGTTTCCGACTCGAAACTTTAAAATAATTAAAAATAAAACGCATAAAAATCAATATTCTGGTTACAATGTCTAAAATAAAGGGCAAAAAATTAAAAACTTGGACCAAAAGAACGAGCAAAGAAAAAATAAAAAGATTCGGCCATGAAAATCAATAATTCAGGTTAAAAATCTAAAATATAGGGCCAAAACTCAAAAATTCGAGCCTAAAAATAAAAATTGCTGACCAAAAAAAAATGTACAGAAACAATGAATCTTTAAAAATTACTCAAAACTGATAATAATTCGTTGTTTTATAAAAATTTCATAACACCACGATACTAGACTAAGAAATAATCATGCCAAATCGAGTCTTATGGTGATTATACTATTAATAGCTAAAAAAAAATACAGAAACCATTACCACAAAACCGAAGCTTTTTCAAAATACACATTTTTTTGTCATTTGTTGACGAATCACATCTGTACTTAGCAGCAACGTTTATAAAACTATATTATTATTATTATACATTTCAAAATCGAAAAACATCTCGTTTGAGATCGAACATTTGTCTTCTGAACAACAAATTTAAAATAATGCCATTTTGTGGAAGTTTCTTATTACTTTTTCTAATCTCCAATATTTAAGAAGATAGCTGGATTCTAATTTCCAATATTTAAGAAGATATAAGCTAGATAATGGGAAATCTACCACCCTGTATAAAAATCAACTTTCAAAGGGGCAATAAAATCGAAAAAAAATGGGATTAATAAAACTCAACAAAGCCTTTATGAGGTTGCGTGTGCTAGAGTAGCATCGCATGCGAAGTGTATTCATTGGAAATATATCATCCGGAATGAGTCATTTTTTCTGCTTGGGGGTTAAAAGGGGTGCATACGTCTTGTCCGATCGGTAGATTGGAAAGTATCGAGTGGGGGGTCTGTAGACATCAATTCATTTCTTACCTTTAGTCCCTGGCGACTGAAACGGATTGATGTGCCGAAGAAAATCGTAAGTTTATGTTTATTTCAAAATTCAAGATTATTTTAAACGACCAAAAAGTATCAATTCACGCCATCAAGCTCACCAATGTGCACAGTCAGAGTGTGCTCTGCTCTGTTTATTTTATTGTTGAAAGAGATTATTATCTTCAGTGACGGTTCGCGGGTTTTTTTCTGGTACGGCCGAGGAACAAGAGGTGGCAATACAGTTGCAGAGACGGCTGGCTGCGTGACCGCACCTATCTGTATTACCACCTCTTGTTCCTCGGCCGTACCAGAAAAAACCCCGCGAACCGTCACTGATTATCTTATACGTTACTTTCTCTGAAATCCAACGAGAGATTTCATACTTTCAACCGTTTGATTACAAATTCATAATTTACAATGTAAAATGTGTGATGTACATTATGTTGCCTAACTCGCAATTAAATACTGGCGCGCATGTAAATTATGTTGCATAACCTGCAACGTTTTACAGCATTTTCTGCGGGGACTCCCCGTTTGTGTGCGTTACACTTAACAATAGGGATTGTTGCAGTATGTGATCATAACTGTTAAGAGTTATAACTACAATACTAATTAGATCATTTTAGAATTGAAATTGAAAGTTCTATACGCGAAAGGTTTTTTTTTATTATTAGTTAGAAAATGGCTGAATGTGTTTGGCCAGATGACTCGCAGATGGCGTTGATGGCCTTTCCAAAAGTTAACATTGAACTGTCCTTCTTTATCCTTAACACGTTGGCTGCCACGGCCTTGCGAACTGCATTAAAGTACTACGAGTATTCTTCTAGCTGGCAGTCAACGTGTTAATGCTCTGTGGAAAATAATTATTTCGTTTAAACCCGTTTGAAATTTTTGCTACAGAGGCAAAATGTGGAAAATAATGATTTATCGATTACAAAAATCCCTAAGGCAATCTTCTGTATTAATTAATCCGAGCGTCAATATTTTCCATACACAACATGTCATTCTGTATGGGGGTGTGAGGACCGTCAGCGACCATCAATCAGTGGCGTTAATTAAGCCCCCCAGCATAAAAATGTATTGTCCACTCGATCCTTCCTGTCCGGCATCTAATTTCACCCGATTCACCTCTCCCCCATCCCCACATCAATCACCGCAAAAACCCCTCTCTTCATGTCCACGAAATTAATGCGTGCACGATGACGCGCGTCCGGAAATGGGGCGTTTAATTCGGATTGGACCGACTCCCATGAGGATCCCGACATTTTTCACCCTTTGTACAAAACGTTTATTGTTTCAACACTGATATCTCACTCCAATTTGAGTGTAAAAATACCCCTATGGTTACGTCGTATCAAGACAATCAAGACGCATGCGAGTGTTTCAATCCAAATAAGGTTGTGGGCTTGTGACTGATCGACCTAGAAGCCAATGTCATTACGTACGCAAGAAGAAACAGGTTGTAGGCTTGTGACTGATCGACCTAGAAGCCAAGGTCATTACCTACGCAATAAGGAGAAGGTTGTAGGCTTGTGACTGATCGACCAAGAAGCCAAGGTCATTACGCAAGAAGAAGAAGGTTGTACGCTTGTGACTGATCGAGCTAGAAGCCATTACCTACGCAAGAAGAAGAAGGTTGTAGGCTTGTGACTGATCGACTTAGAAGCCAAGGTCATTACCTACGCATGAAGAAGAAGATTGTAGGCTTGTGATTGATAGACCTAGAAGCCAAGGTCATTACCTACGCAAGAAGAAGAAGGTTGTAGGCTTGTGACTGATCGATCTAGAAGCCAAGGTCATTACCTACGCAAGAAGAAGAAGGTTGTAAGCTTGTGACTGATCGACCTAGAAGACAAGGTCATTACGCAAGAAGAAGGTTGTAGGCTTGTGACTGATCGACCTAGAAGCCAAGGTCATTACCTACGCAAGAAGAAGAAGGTTGTAGGCTTGTGACTGATCGACCTAGAAGCCAAGGTCATTACCTACGCAAGAAGAAGAAGGTTGTAGGCTTGTGACTGATCGACCTAGAAGCCAAGGTCATTACCTACGCAAGTTGTAGACTTATGACTGATCGACCTAGAAGCCAAGGTCATTACGCAAGAAGAAGAAGGTTGTAGGCTTGTGACTGATCGACCTAGAAGCCAAGGTTATTACCTACGCAAGAAGAAGAAGGTTGTAGGCTTGTGACTGATCGATCTAGAAGCCAAGGTCATTACCTACGCAAGAAGAGGAAGGTTGTAGGCTTGTGACTGATCGACCAAGAAGCCAAGGTCATTACCTACGCAAGAAGAAGAAGGTTGTAGCCTTGTGAGTGATCGACCTAGAAGCCAAGGTCATTACCTACGCAAGTTGTAGACTTATGACTGATCGACCTAGAAGCCAAGGTCATTACCTACGCAAGTTGTAGACTTATGACTGATCGACCTAGAAGCCAAGGTCATTACGCAAGAAGAAGAAGGTTGTAGGCTTGTGACTGATCGACCTAGAAGCCAAGGTCATTACCCACGCAAGAAGAAGAAGGTTGTAGGCTTGTGACTGATCGACCCAGAAGCCAAGGTTGTAGGCTTTGAAACTTGTGCGAATCCAAGATGGCCATTTCCCGCCCTTGTTATGAAACGTCCTGTAACCAAAACTTGTGTTCCTTTTTCCGCCCTTGTTATGAAATGTGCTATTACATACCCGAAAAAAAAACGAAAATCTTTGGGAATGTTTTCATTCAGTTTTTCGCATCTTATTAAATAATGTAAACGTTGTTGAATCGTTTTTGATTGAGAGAGCTTTCCATTACTCGGCCGAATCATTTTCTCCACAGGTGACGTCCAATAAAATTATAGCAGTTTCATTGCCCAACAGATTTCAGCCAATGAAATGACGACGATTTTACTTTCTCAACAGTTTAGTTGTTACTATGGTAACCATTTGTTTGTGTAAACACGTATTTATAAACGTCATACTGTCTTCAGCGGAGTGCCGCAGCCGCAATTTAACGAACTAAAAACAAGAGGACGATACAATTTAATATACAGAAAAATCTTTAGGTAATTATTTAATATGATGCGAAAAAGTATAGTATTCAACTCGTAAGCAAGTTGGCCATTGCCACTCGGGTGAATGCAACACTCGCCTACGGCTCACGTTGCAAACTTCACCCTCGTGGCAATGGCCAACTTTCTCACTCGTTTAATAATATACTATTACAGTATAACAGCACTAACGTAATTATCGTTTTATGCATTCCTGGAAACAACACCATTCGAAAGTTTTCAAGCGGTGAATAAATCCGTGTCGCGGGAGGAAACGGACGTCTTCATCAGCGGGATCATAATGGAAAACTCGTGTCTCATTACCTGTTACGACGCGTGACGATGCGGGGCTGAGTTCATTATTTTGCCCCGCGAGTGCTCTCGCGAGGGGGTGGCTTTCCATTTTTCCAACACAAAAGTTTGTTGCGAAGAGTTATGTCTTTGTATTTTGACGGCGCCCCGTGCCTCGCACGATTTTATTACCGTCGTATTTTCACTTTAATTAACATCCGGGGGAAGTAAAGCTCGACCGGTTACGCACGAATTGAATATTTAATTAAGCTCGAGCTCAAGGGTTTGTGCTGATAAAAGTTTGTTCAGGATTAAAATAAGTGAAATCGCCAATAATCAATGTCTAAGTACAAGACGTACAACTGGCTGGTGAGTTTCTTGTTGGAGCAAAATTTACAAAGTTTGGGGCGGCAGGAAAGCGATGACTTCGGTCTGGTTGAACCTCGTGTGCCGTGTAAGCATCGCGGGGGTGAAAACTTTACAGACCGCAGCGTTATGTTGATGCACACGTGTTGAACAAACAGAGGGATTAAAGTTCGGTGAATCTGCCGATTGATCGTACGGAAATTGAGACACGAACACGTTGTTGTATAAATCAATAATAATAACAATAACCTTTATTACTAATAGTCATCTTATAGTGGACGCACCGGGAAATGATGCGATATTGCGAAAATTTCATCATCAACAAACAATTTGTAGAACGCCAAGTTCAAAGCATCTTTTATACCTTGCTTTATAATAGATTTATCTTCTAGTGGAAGCGCCGGGAACTTAAAATTGCGAAGATTTCATCATTAACAAACAATTTATAGTACTCCAAGTTTACAGCAGTACAGCCGCTGGCAATGTCCATATCTTGTCGATCACCCGGATTTGGTTCAGTACAGCATTCAGGCAATAGATTCCGCCACTTTGGCGTTTCTACCTTTTACAGCAATACATATTTATTATTTTTTTATTTTATTGATATTTATTTATTCAGTTAGCTATTGATAATGGGTACTTAGTATCGTATGTTCATTAAAAAAAAACCTCAAGGGTGCCTTGATTTTTTATGTACATCTAGCGTTGAAAATAAATTTTGAAGAAAGGAATATAACAGTGTTTTATTAGTAATTAAATTTTCACGTAACTAGTGCTATTGATTTCAGTTCTACAACTCGCCATTTTTTATTTCATAATTTACGAGAATCTATTAAGCCGTAATAAAATATTCGGTGGACGACTTGATTATTAAAAAAAAAAATTACACCCCTCGCATGCACAACTTAAACACCCCGCGGGAAAGGGCGGTTTTTTTACGACTTCGCCTTTTATTAGCATAATAAAACAAACACACCCTCCGCCGCCCCTATTAACTCGACGTCGGCGAGTTTATTTGGTTACCTCTGAGCCGGAGTAGAAAGTAAAGTAAACGAATTGTTGACGTTAGCAGACGCCGAAACGCTCGCTAAAAAGGTTGACGCAATTCATCCCCAAAGTGCTGAAAGGGTGAACGTATTTTTCTTAACGCACAATCATGATGGGTCTTAACGTCCTTCTGACGCTGCGAGCGCAGTTGATACGTCGCGCATTTCTTAATCCTCCGCTGTTAACGCGAGTTAGTTCGTTTCGACGTCAATACACCCTTTTGATGTTGAAACGTGGGAATTAGTTATTTTACAAATGTTTCTTAAGGGGTAACACCACTATAGCGGCCGAGAAACAAGCCTAACTTTGACGTATTTTTCTTAACGCACAATCATGATACGTCTTAACGACCTCCTGACGCTGCGAGCGCAGTTGATATGTCGCGCATTTCTTAATCCGCCGCTGTTAACGCGAGTTAGTTCGTTTCGACGTCGATACATCCTCTTTTGATGTTGAACGGTGGAATTAGTTATTCCACGAAATGCCCACTGGCGCGCCCTCCTTGTTTATTTTGTTAATTAGAATTCGCCGGTGCTAAATTCGGCCTGCGGCGATTATCGCGGTTTCATTTCACGAGAGCCTTAATGCACGCCCGCATTACATGGGCCGCACCGTAGCAATATTTCAGCGTAGCGTTAATTACACACTAAACATTCCTCGTTTGTTATTCCATCTGTGTTTATTGGTACAAACATCAATCAAAATACGAAAACGAGGTAATTGGTAAAATGTGTGTTACTGTTAGTAGAGTAAGCTATGATATTTGTGAGCTTGACAAATACAGGGTGTTTCAGAGCTCTGGGAACGGTCAATCACGTGCTAATTTGTCAAAATTTCGAAAAATGTTTTATACAAAAGTTGTGTATAATAGTGAGCTGCACGCCCTAAAAATATTTAAATTTATACAGGGTGTGTCATAACAAAGTTACAGACCAAACTTATGTTTTTTTAATGGGACACCCTGTATTTTTTGTAATTTTTGAATTATATGGAGCAAATAAAGGTGAGTTACTTCAATACTCCCTATACCTATGCCGTTTTCGAAATATTTGAAGATTTGTTGAAATGCATGGTCTCGGTGAAATTTTATTTCTGCTCCAGTGATTGACCTTGAACGATTAAAATCATTTCTATTATTTGGTTGAAGGTTCGAACTATAGAGTCAAAAATGACTATTTTTAATTTGCCTAAACTGAAAATTTTCAACTGATATAAATAAAAATTTTCAGCCGACAAAAATGGCAATTTCCAACTGTCAAAAATGACCATTTCTAATTGCCAAAAATAACAATTTTCAACTGACAAAGATGACAATTTTCAACTATCTAAAGTGACAATTTTCGACCGACAAAATCTGATCATTTTCAACTGCGAGAAGGACAATTTTCAAGTGTCAAAAATGATCATTCTCAAACTGCCAAAAATGCAATAAATGAAAATTTTCAGCTGACAAAAAATGGCAATTTCCAACTGTCAAAAATGACCTTTTCTAATTGCAAAAAATGGCAATTTCCAACTGTCAAAAATGACCTTTTCTAATTGCAAAAATTGACAATTTTCAACTGTCTAAATTGGCCATGTTCAACTGACATAAACGACAATTGCCAAATTTCAAAAATGACCATTCCCAACAGCCAAAAAAAGTGCCAAAAACGAGAATTTGTAACTGCGAAAAACGACAATATCCAACTGTCAAAAATGACTATTTTCAAACTGCCAAAACTGAAAATTTTCAACTGCTATAAATGAAAATTTTCAGCTGACAAAAATGGCAATTTTCTACTGTCAAAAATGACCTTTTTTAATTGCCAAAAATAACAATTTTCAATTGACGAAAATGAAAATTTTCAACTATCTAAAATGACAATTTTCGACTGACAAAATCTGATCATTTTCAACTGCGAGAAGGACAATTTTCTAAAACACCCTGTATAATTTTAAAATGACGTATGCAATCGTAAATTCGCATTATTAGTCGATTGTAGTTGTTAAGTTACCAAAAAAATACACAGAAAATCGTGTTTTCAGCGAGTTGTGGGATTTATGGGAAACAACTCTTTGCTGCACGAGATTTCACACATTTTAAACGGCCTAAATGCACTTCTCTCAGTTGGCACTGGAAGTGATATATAACCCTGGTACGAAGGCTCAATGCTCCAGTGTTATATGTGATTTTGTGGCGTAAACATCGGACTCGGTCTTATCCGCCGATTGACCCTTAGTGATCCCTCTAGCGCGATACCGTTATCCGCTAGTTGACCCCAGTCAGTGACTCCTGCCTTGACGTGGCGCTGGGGCTCAAGTAAGTACAACAGCTGTGAAACTGTTTAATCGATCCTCTGGGTGTTAATCGGCTAGGTGCATTGCTGCGAGCGCTTTGACAGGGATCCCTGTGCCTCCCAATCAGCCTATCCACCCAAACGGTCTAGAAAGTAGCAGTTTTGTACTTAGTTGCCAACGTCGGTCACAAGGTCACCTTGGCACGTGTCTCTCTGTTATAGAACCCAATTGTTTACTATCCTTCTGGGCTACGCCGGTAACAGAAGTGTAAAAATGAGGTTCATAATTCGCGTCTTTGTTCAGCTTCATACATACAAATTGTAAGTGGTCTATTTTGTGGACCGATGAGTCACAACCAGTGACGGTTTGGGGGGTTTTTCTGGTACGGCCGAGGAACAAGAGGTGGTAATATAGATAGGTACGGTCACGCAGCCAGCCGTCTCTGCAACTGACCCTACCTATCTATATTGCCACCTCTTGTTCCTCGGCCGTACCAGAAAAAACCCCGCGAATCGTCACTGGTCACAACTTGATGGTTCCCATATGCAGCAAAAAGTTAAGGGGGCATAACGACTTCCCCTTACATTTCCTAAAATTAAGACAAACATTTTTGAACTCGGCTCAAAAAACTACGTCTACAAAAAAAAAAATCAGCACCCTGCTCGATTTACCCTAAAGTAAATCCTCACCCTTAAAAAAAAGTTGATCGTGGATGGACTATATAAGTACACCTCAATATCAAAAGTTACCTATTTGGACTGAAAACACCAGAATTTAAATAGGAATGATTCAAATTTTACCCCCTTAAAATCATTCTCAAACATCCAGATTATTTGCGAACACTTGCCGTTTCTACTGTCCTCGAAGACCCCTTCGGCATGAAATATTTATTGTTTGTTCGACACGGCGACGTCCGCAGGAAGACCGCAAATAAACCGTTCGGCAGCAGTAGCAGCGTTCCTGTTTATTTATTTCCGGTTCTTGTAAGCGTTCCGTTTGAGTGACGGCTCCCCGGAGTATTAATGCCCCGGGTTCCGTATAAAGAATCGCCGGCCGGTTGTTGTGGAAGTGTAATGGGAAAACTTTTATCTGTACGTGTCCGGTTCGAAGGACCACAGTTTTACGATCGGTTCGTCAGCGGAAATAAAACGTATTGTATTCTTACATCTGCAACGTCTTGGATTTACAAGCCAGAATTTCACGCGTGTGATCTTTATTATTAATAGTAGATACTATTAATACAAAATAATACATTTCGTTATTGCAGACCAGTGACGGTTCGCCGGGTTTTTTCTGATACGGCCGAGGAACAAGATAGGTAGGATCAGTTACAGAGACGGCTGGCTGCGTGACCGCACCTATCTGTATTACCACTTCTTGTTCCTCGGCCGCACCAGAAAAAACACCGCGAACCGTCACTGTTGCAGACATGACTCGAGATTTCCAACGCAAACTTCCCCGTCGATTTTAGTTGTACGATCGATATTTTTGATAAATTTCAGTTGGTCGCATGCAGATGAAGTTCTGCCTCTAATCAAATTTAATAATCTTAATACCACCATAACTCTAAAACAAGCGAGAGCTTTCTCGTTCCACAATACGGATTAACTTCCTCTGTAATATTATTTAAGAGCGCCAACGTTTCATTCCGGCGCGGATTTTCCCGGGGCGTGGAAATTTCGTCTCGGGGGCAATTTCCCTTATCAGCGTCGATCACTTTTTGTTTCGAGGCCCATTGAACGCCCCCCCGTCCTTTCGGGCCATTTATCTTCGAAATGCAGGGCCTCCCTTGATTCAATTAAAATCGGAATTATGTCCTCGTGATTCCGTTATTTATTTTGATATACCGAACGAGCGAAAATAAACGACGGCAGAGGCTTAAATACGTTGTTCAAAACGTGATGGATATATCCAGGGGCGGCTCGTTATGTAGAGCCAAGGAGCCGTGGCACCACCTGCAGTTTCAAGCTAAGCAAGAATTTTTAACAGTTGAGAATGGATTACGCGAAAACAGATTGCGGCACACGTTTGTACTTCCCTGAAACGTGAATCATGAGAATCGCATGTTTATATTTATATTGTATGTGGCTCTACCATCAACATGTTCCACGAGCCGCCACTGGATATATCGAACAAGCAAAGAGAAACGCGATGGTAAAGGGTTTAAATATGTTGCTCGAAACGTGATAGAAGAAGAATGTTGCCCAAAAATATATGTCAAACTGTTTCATCCGCCGTTTCATGCCAATTATACTTATAAGAAATCAGAAAACTATTTTTTACCTATTAGCGATTCTTTTATTTGTGCTCTGCTCTAGCGGTTGCGCTAGAAACAAAAAACGAAACTCACCAAAATTAATTACTGCGTTTGATGTATTTGGCGATTTTACCGACTGCGCCGAAATAATCCCCACTATTTCCTAAAAATATTAATCCTTGAAATTTGTAATTTCATTCATTTTTGCGTTTGGTGAATTTGGAGCAGCTAACCGACTGCACCGAAATACTGCCCACTATTTCCTAAAAATATTAATCCTCCAAATTTATAATTTAATCAATTACTGCGTTTGGTGTATTTGGCGCAGCCGATTCGGCGATCTTACCGACTGCGCCGAAATACTCTGGGCTATATCCTTGAAATATGAATCCTTCAAATTTCTCATTTAATTAACTACAGGACGGCAAATTTAAGTTGGCCAGACGCGCAGAGAGCAAACGAAAGCTCTCTCTCTCTACAGCCGGCCGAGTACAGTCTCTGTAATAAGCAAGCACATGTTCATTTACAACTCTATCGGGCGCTCTCCTCCACATAATTGAATGTACCAGGCGCGCGAACTCTATCGAGAGCGTCCTTCGAAGGTTCCGCCCACTATTTTGCCACTGCGCAACGGCAAGTTACGTTTGCCGTTCTGTACTGTGCTTGGTGTAATTGGCGCAACTGATTCGGCAATCTTACTGACTGCGCCGAAATACTCTTCACTATTACCTTGAAATATTAATCCTTGAAATTCATAATTTAATTAATTACTGCGTTTGGTGTATTTGGCGCAGCTGATTCGGCAATCTTATATACTTTGGATGAGTATTTTGTTTAACATGTACATTAGTTGTATTAGTTATAGAAGATAAAACATGTATGTTTTATATTATCATTTGTTTTTGACGTTTTTCTTTTGTAATATATATAATTATATTATTTAATTTTTTATGTATTTTAAAAAGAGAATAAATATTATATTATTATTATTATTATTGCCGACTGCGCTAAAATACTCTCCACTATTTCCTTGAAATATTAATCCTTGAAATTCATAATTTAATTAATTACTGTGTTTGGTGTATTCGTCGCAGCTGATGCTGCGATCTTACCGACTGCGCCGAAATAACTGTGTTTGGTGTTTTCGGAGCAGCTGATTCTGTGATCTTAATAATACTCCCCACTATTTCCTCGAAATTCATAATTTAATTTTACCGCCTCGAACGCATAAAGCCCGGAATTATTATTACCCCCAATAAAAACTAGTTACGTAAACAAGTTTATGTTTACGAACGTAGAAAGTAACGGCTCGCCCCTCCCCTCCCGCCGAATTCATCGCTCATGGGCGGCACATAAAGCTCGCGATTATGATAACTCGGGCTTTATATCGTGCAGACTTCGCACAGCCAGAGATAATAGTTGCGAGTTCCTCCGAGGAAAAGATGAAATTGCAACTTTATTCATTTATTTATTGCGGACGGGGGGCGTTTTAGCAGATAGGGCGAAGGAGTGTCGCGTCCGGATCGATGTTTATGATGTCGGTTTGCTCAATTTCAGCACGAAACGCTATATCATAAATTTTCGAACGAGATAACTCGATAAATCGATCCAGTTATTGAAATTAAATTTCAAAATGTATACACAGTGCGTTTTTTCTTAAAATTTGGCTTGCATTATTTTTGACAGATTTTAACCCTTTGGGTTCCAGGGGTCGTTGGAAGCACGTGATCGAAAAACGCCAAAAAGCGCAAAGGGTTAAGTTTACATCTTTCCGCATAGTTTTTATAATGAAAAAAAGTCGAAAATATTGAAGAAATTAATTTAATTGATTATGTATGTGTGTATGGTTGCCTAAAATTTCCGCGCAAATTATACGTGTTATATGGTTTGCCTATCTAGTAAACTACCCTCCAAAGAATATATAAAATCAAAGCATCGCCATCAGCGGCGGCTCGTGGTTACTTACTCTAATAGAGGAAGCAAATATTCCGTTTCTTTTTCGGTGCCTCACCGCCGAACATCCACGAGCCGCCGCTGATCGCCATCAATAAACGCCCCCTTCCCGTAAGTCTAGCGGGACGCGATGATGAGGAAACCTCTTGAAGTTATGTATGTATGGTTGCCTAAAATTTTCGCGCAAAATATACAGTTTTACTGTCGAATAGTTTTTATAAAGAAAAACGTCGAAAATATCGAAGAAATTAATTATGTATGTAATTACGGTTGCCAAAAACTTTCGCGAAAATTATACGATTTACAAAAGAATATCATGTAAAATCAAAGGCGCGCCGCACCGATAAACCCCCAATATCCGCCCCCTTCCCTTAAGCCTAAGGATCGTCCTGTTTACTTACGTCCGGATTCGGGACGTGATTTCGTATGGGGTTGGTGAGGAAACCTACCCCTCGGCCTCCGGTTCAACCTTTTGCAAATATTTGTCCGAGTTCTGCAGATTCCGTAAAACTGTGGATGTAGGGCTATCAAAACGGCTTAAATATGTAAAGTGGCATCCCTCGAGCTTAATACTCACTTTTTCCCCGTCGCAAAAAGATAACGGCTCAATGGGGCGTTAATGTGCAATTTTGACGCCTTTCGCTGGTATTTCGGGCGGGTGCCGTCGGGGTTATTAATGGAATTAGATTAGGGGGTGCGATTAATCATCCCTTAGAAAATTGTCGATAAAAGTGGACGGTTTAATATAACAAGGATGATGGCTTTACAACTGGGCAGAAAAAACTTCTAGAACAATCTCTAGTTGTACCTACTACAGTTCCTTGAACCCCGGTAGATGTCAACCCTTCCTAATCGAGACCCGCCTTCGCGATGCTCGATACCAAATGTTGTATTTAATCTTTATAAGTGGATTAGATCTAAAGTGGAGGGGGAAACCCATGATAATATAATGTGAAGTGTGGGGCACGAGGAAAATATTTATGTTCCGGCGGCACGAAGGGTTGCCGGCGTAAACCACCCTCCCCCGAGGACGCGGAATAAAAATTTCACATCTATAGCCGCCTATCCTCCGTTCTCCCCGGGGGGTGTGTTCGCATTAATTATGCGGGGCCCAGGTGTGAATTAGAATGTCGCGATCGCGATAAGTGGTTTTGCCTTGTTACGCAACGATTATTTGCATTTGTTTTTAAAATACAGTTTGATACAGTCATTAGATTAATTAGCAATCCTTCGCAGCATCGGCACTCTAGTCGCATTAAAAGATTACACGGCTGCGGGGTAATGGGATTCCCCGTAATTTACGAGACTACGGGGTGGCATCATTGCGCCTGATAGTCCATTTGGGCGGTCGTCAACCTTTTCAATAGAAAGAGGGGGTGTGTTTGGATAAAGTTTAGACATGAAACTGCGGCAGTCATCCGTGCGATGAATACAGCATTTTGAAAATGACATCATATGAGATTATCAAAACCTCATTTCCATAAAGATTACATGAAGGTTGCCTCACTGTTAAACTTAAATGCAATCTCAATCTTGAGTTTACCTAATTTTGCGTGAAAGTTTCTACCAGAATTTGTAATATTAACTTGGCCTCAATTTCAACCTCAAAGTTTGCACACTGTATCCGTAACGTGTTTACCTTACATTTGTAATCTTTAGTTTCCGTCAAAGAGAATTTTGTAATAGTAAGTTTGCCTCACTTTTAATCCCAATGTTTATACCATCATTATGCAATTTTGAGTTTGTCTCGTTTCTAACCGAGAGTCGCGTGAAAGTTTCTACCGGAATTTTGTAATCGTTAGTTTGCCTCACTTGAAACGACAAAGTTAATAATCAAGGATTTGTCTCGCTTATGACTGTAAAGTTTTAACCAGAACTTCAGTTATACATTTAACCTCAAACTGTATACAATAATCTTCTTAACTTAAGAATTTTGTAATCTTGAGTTTGCCTCAATTCTGACCTCATTTATGCTATTATTATGCTATCTTGAGTTTGTCACACTTTTAACCCCTACAAGTTTGTGAAAGTTTCTACGGGAATTTTGTAATCGTAAGTTTGCCTCACTTGAAACCACAAAGTTAATAATCAAGGATTTGTCTCACTTATAACTATAAAGTTGTAACCAGAACTTCAGTTATCGTCACAGATTTTCCAGAATATTGTAATCTTGTTTGCCTCACATTTAACCTTAAACTTTATGCAATAATCTTCTTAACGAAAAGTTTTCCAATCTTGAATTTTGCAAAAGTTTTTTCACCAGAATTTTGTAATCTTGAGTTTGTCTCAATTCTAACCTCTTTTATTCTATTATTATGCAATCTTAAGTTTGTCTCGCCTCTAACTGCAAACTTACTAATCTTGACTTGCGTGAAAGTTTCTACGGGAATTTTGTAATCGTAAGTTTGCCTCACTTGAAACCACAAAGTTAATAATCAAGGATTTGTCTCGCTTATAACTATAAAGTTTTAACCAGAACTTCAGTTATCGTCACAGGTTTTCCAGAATATTGTAACCTTGCCTCACGTTTAACCACAATCTTTATACAAAAAAAGTTTTGTATAATTTTGACTTTCGCTAAAGTTTTTTTACCAGAATTTTGTAATCTTAAGTTTGCTTTAATTTTAACCTCTTTAATGCTGTTATTATGCAATCTTAACCCTTTAAGCCCTGGATTTTTAAATTTGAAAAAAATGGTTTTGTTAATTATTATTGATGGGGAGCTTCTTAAGACCATAAATACCAAATTTGAACTCATTTGCTTAATTAGTAAAGGAATTAATTAGCGAGGCTTTGTTGAAGTGACATCTAGTGATAAACAGCAAAAATATGGATTGTCATAGTAAATGTTGCGGTGGCAATTGCTACCACCAGGGCCGAAAGGGTTAAGTTTGCCTCACTTTTAACCCCTACAAGTTTGCCTCGATTCTAACCGCAAAGTTACTAATCTTGACTTAAGCGAAAGAATTTTGTAATCGTAAGTTTGCCTCACTTGAAACGTTATTAAATTTTTCATTGCATTCTTTTAAGTATTTGTTTCTGGAACCGCCACTGCAGGATTTTACCCTTGATATATTTGCGACGCACGCTTTAAACGGTGACATGTCAGATATGACATCTGACATGTCAACATGACAATCAGTACTTTTCGCGTGCGCAGACATGGCTTTAGATTTTCGACGCCAACTTCATCGTCGATTTTTGTTGTACGCTCGTTATAAAAGGTATCGTGTGAGCCACGATGATTCAGAGTTGGCTGTAAGATAAATGAGGTATGTCGTATATTATTATTAGTTCAACTGAAATAATTGTATTTTTTTTTTTTTAAGGAAGGATGGTTGACGGGAATTCGGGTTGAGGAAGTGCAGATGATTTGGAATTGGCGTAAGCATGTACTATTCGGCCACTAACGATAATTACTTGAGATTTCATTTTGATAATGAAACCGCATACCATTCTTCGTTCCGAAAAAGTGACCGCACGGATGGGATTCGAACCCACGACCACGAGGCCCAGAAGCAGGAACGCTACCCACTGCATGACTGCTATGTTTATCTCTCTCAGACATGGCCAACCCAGAAACAAAATTCTGTGGCTCACACCTTAGACCAGATTAACATTAGTACGTAAGTGCCGGTTGGAACTAAGTTTTTAACAAGTGAACCCAAATCGCCAAGAATTTAATTTTACGAAGTATTAACTACCAACAGGCGATAAAATCCCCAAGGGGTTTTCCGTTTGTACGGTTTTATCGGCTTTTCTGTATTCCGAAGTGTTCCAAGTCGCCGGATAATTGAATCTGCATTGCCGAGGAAAAGTTTTTAATAAACGAACAATAGAGGCGGCATCGGATTTGCATAATTGTGCTGATACCCGCAGCCATCCGTCTGAAAGTTGCCCTTTTTCCCCAGCGCCCTCGGGGCGGCTATCGATTGACGCAAGAAGGAGTGCGATACGTCTTACTTCGTGAGAATTTTATAAGCAGTAATTATTGTAAAATTATCTTGCTTTGTGGATATCTTATATCCGGTTCATGGATCAAAATATGGCGGCCTCTTGCTGCTTCTTTACACAACTTGTACTGGTTTGTGTTGTCGAAACAAGGAAGTGGCAATCTCGTGCCGTGCTTCATCGGTATTGTTGTAACACTTTGAACAACTTTGTGCTACTCTTTGTGGTGGAATCGTCGATTTTCATAAACACTTCTCGTGAGTAATTTCTTCATCTTCGTACTTTGAAAAAACTAAAAAGTGTTTCTTCATTCTCTATAAGTCTGCTTGTTACAGCTTTTATTTTATGTTTATTCTTTAATGCAATCAGAGTGTTTGAAATAAAATTATTTGCATTATAATTCTTTCAAAAATTGAAAACATTAGCACACTAGTATTATTCCCGTGTCGTTTCCTTTACCACCCAGCGCCGGACGCTGTATCGGCACGCCACTGATTAAGTATCGTTAAACATTTTCTATATAAAAACCCATGCACGCCCCTGATTATATATTACAACAAGTATCATTGGCACATTTTTTTTTTTATAAAATCCTCCGGGCGTAAATCATCCCATTCTTTGGATAAATCATTTCCGGCTGAAGGTCGAACACGTCAAAACCGCGCTTTATTTATTGCGAACCCCCCTCCCCCTCCTCCTCCCAGAGAAGCACACAGGGCGCGTTCAACCCCGTTATCTAGCAGCGCCTACAATATTTCAACCTGTCCCGCCGCCCCTGCGCTCAAACCAGGGGTGGCTTGCTGCCGAACAAAAAAAATCCAATAATAACGATTATAACTCCGGCACGAAGAGGAGAACGCAAGAGCCGCCACAATAAATTTATCCAGAGGGCTGGAACGTTATTAAGAAAAAGGACGTACACTGTTTTTATGATTGAGTGATGGAGTACACGTTTTCTCTGCTGTAATAACTTTTACCTACTTTGTAATTGATGAATTAACGAACTGTTTTCACCATTCGTAAGCGACCCATTACGAATATATAGAGCATTTATAAATGTTAAATGTTGTATATAAATGTGTAACATGTACTATTACCACTTAAGTACCTCGGTATATTATATACTTATTAGCCAATTACAATTAACGTCCGCCGAGTCCCCTGCGTCCGCCTGTTCGTCTTTAAATATTAAAAGTGACAGTGACATTTAAAAGTCAGATTGCAACTTATTGGTTAACAGAATAACCGACGCAATAAACTCCACGCTATGCCTTATTGGTACTTCCATCGCAATGGTATCTTGGTAGATTAACACTTCAGAGTGAGTACGATCCGTATCCCTAAATTTGTTCAATAAATGTATTGGACAATATATTATTCGACCGAAAATTGTTCGAACGGTAATTCGTTTGCTTAGTTGGTAGTCGTCCTACATTGCCATTACCGGCTAATTTAATACAAATTTAAACGTCACCCTAACAAGATTCAGTTTCAATATTTCTTTAGTTTAAGCCAGGGGTCTCCAAACTTTTTCCATCGCGGGCCATATATATATATATAATTCTTCATAACCTAGTGGGCCAAGGTATAATCAATTTTATAACTAATTTCAAAACCTATAACAAAAATTCGTTGTAGAATTTTAAAATGTGACATTTTTAAGCGAATAAATGTAAGGTCGAAGGTAAAGTATGGTACATAACGCGAATTGTAACGCAGTTACGCGCTCGTGAAATTAGTAAAAAAGGTGTTTACCGTTTACGTATAAATAAATAAATTTAAAAAAAGTGAATTCTTATTTTGATCAAGACGAATTATTGAGACGTTTACTGTGACTGTGATTTTTGTGTGCTGTATGAGTCGTATAAACCCCGTACCGTTTTTTTGCAAATTGTGTTACTGTAAACCGGTACCAGAGATTAAATTGATCTGTGATCGATACCAAAAAACGTTTCAGTCCACCAAAACATGACGAAGGTACAATAGAATACGATAGAATTCTATTCCTCTAAATACGGGACACATGTGCCCCTTAACTAGTTAATGAATACACAGCAATAACAAAAGACGTTGAATTAAAAGGAATCAAATAAATCCCTGTCACGGCTGTCGGCAGATACATTTATTGGACTCATCCCTTCGGTAATCCGGAATTCTTTCCGTGATCGATTTAACCGGATTAGGGCTTTTCCTGCGGAGGCGCGCGCGATCTTCGACGCCTCCGGTATGATTAAATTTTTGGGGGAATCGAAAAATTAGCTCACCTGTCGCTGCTGACGAATATGATTTCGAATCCCGGCTCCCTTTTCCTTATGATCCTGTACACTTCCGCCAGCTGGGGCGTGAACGCCCTGCACGGCGGACACTGTGACACGAAAGACGGATGAAAAATTCTCGTCCGGAAAATTGCGTGCACACCATCTTACCCAGTTCGCCGAGAAGTAGAACCCCCGCACCCCCTCCGGCAGGGACTGGTACGTGATGTCCGACTGGTCGCGGTTGCTGTGCTCGTTGTAGAAGGTGCCGCAGGGTTGTAACGAGATGTCCTTTAATACCTGAAAAATGTCAAATGGGAACAAGATTAGTAAGTATGGAAATATACCTTCTTTTTCGTCAGAAAAAAAAGAAACAAGTTGGAAAATTTTCAAAAAAAATCGATTTTTCAGACTTTGATCGGCCGTAGCGGCTAAACGAAAACTCCAAATTGAACGCGGTTTTCAAATCTGTGCTCCTTATGTGTAAATTAGTCGGATTCAATTAAAATTGGCGATTTAAATTTTTTGACGAAAACCTAAAAAAACACCCAAAAAATTGGCTTTGAAATAATTTCCTGAAGAAACCACTGGTTCGCTTCGGGGTTTCTACACATCAATGGAAAGATCCCTTCAAGACGCCTCGGAAAATGTACTTTCGCAACAACAAATGCCAATTTCAAACCCGTGACGCGTAAGCAAAAAAACCGGAAAAATTTAAATTTTATTTTTGTCTAGTTTTATCAAATGAAGTATCAACCATTGACCAACGTGAAAAGGTCAGTCATATTTTGGAGTTATTAACTATCAACTATTGATAAAGGACGGTCAGGCGCTGCAATAAATCCATCCAGTAATAATTTCAAACCCATTATCCCATCCCGCTAATTCGCCCATCCGCGTCCGCATTTATATTCCGATCGCGACACAAACCCACCCCCGACGATAGAATATCGATGCCATTTATCTTAATTGAAAACAGAGGCCACCCCTTTCATCCGCGACGCTAATCAGCCCAAAAACCTTTTTCGGGGCGATATTTCACTTCCGTCATTATGCCATCCTCAATAAAGTCGCCATCTCCAGGGATAAACCACAACTATTTTGACAACAAATAGCGACAGTTGACAAAAGTAAACGAGTTTTTTAAGTTCTAAAATTGTTCAATATTTGACAATAGAAAAAAAAATGTTATAGCGCATCTCACACCAAAATTGCACAATATACGACATAATAATTTTTTTAATGTTTACATTATTATTTTTATTGGCATTTTCCTATATCTGTCGGTGGATTGGGTTTATTACAACATTCAGGCAATAGATTCCACCACTTTCGAGTTTCTGCCTTTAACCACTTCGCGCCCATGCTGCTTTGACTAGGTTATAACATAATCCCAGGTTTATTGAAAATATACTTTTTTATTGTTGTTACGGTTTTCTGCGAAATATTATTCCACTCATTTATGCAAAAAAATATTTAAAAATATATTCCATAGATGGCGCTAAAGTGGTATTTTTTTTTATTTCAAAAAAATTTTTTTTGCTTGTCGCCATATGTGGCAACTTGGGCGTGAATGGGTTAAAGGTGTTTGGAATATTTATATTCCAATAGATTGGATTTAGTACAACATTCAGGCAATAGATTCCGCCACTTTGACGTTTCTAATAAAAATGTTGTTATAGTGTATTTCACACCACATGCAGCCATCATTAGAGATTTTTGGTTTAACTTCGGGGAATTGCAAGTCGGTATCGGTTAAGGGGTTGAATTTAATTACACATGATGCTGTTTACGGCGGGAGGGGACTTTATTGAGTTTCATCCCCCACCCTCGCGGCCGTATGTTCGGCGGGCGGGTTCGTAATTCGTGTCGGCGTTTTATGGTAATTGTTTTGCGCGAAATGCCCGAGTTTATGTAGTTTGCTGGAACGGGACAGAGGATAATCGGTTTAGGGTGGCGCGGGACGGCGGCGGGCAATAAGGGAAATAATGGTATTATGAAATCTCCATTCGAGAGAGTTAAATGAAAAATAAAATGTAAATGAAAAAACTCCACACTGATTGCGTGACAATAGAATACAAACGATTTCAAAAATCACCAATTTTTCAAAGCGGTTGAAAAAATATGAAAAAAATTCTCACATACTTGAAACTTTATAAAGAAGTAGAAACTTCCTGCGTAACAAGAATAATTCGAAACAAATGTATTATTTTCCGCGAGATTCGAACAGCGTGCGAGTGCCATGTAACATGTTGCGCCGTCTTGTTGAGACCACAACTGATTTCTTTTGGTTGTCGTGTGTGAAATTTAACTCTGTTTGCTATGTAGAACAGTGACGGTTCGCAGGGTTCTTCAGGAACAAGAGGTGGTAATACAGATAGGTAGGGTCAGTTGCAGAAACGGCTGGCTGTGTGACCTCATCTATCTCTTGTTCCTCGGCCGTATCAGAAAAAACCCCTGATGTAGAAATAGTTACCTGATCAACTGGTCGAGGTCTCCAAGGAAACGATGACCCCATCGGATCCTCCAGTAGGCTTTCCTGTGCGGACGCACTGATCGTGGAACCGTCTCTATCCAAAAGAACCAAAGTTGGTACTCCACTTTTGATCCGATACCTCCTCGACAATCTCGTCTGAAACAAAAAAATACAAGCTTGAGCATGGTTCTGAAACGCCCAAAATTTACAAAAATCTCGACTGCAAGTTATGCCAGAGCCCGGAAAACCGCAGACACCACACTCGCAAATTAGCTCGTGCCGCGCCGCCCCCGATAATTATCAGCTCGCGGGGCCATAAATTCAACACTTTTGACAACAACACGCGCGGCAATTTCGGGCCTGATTAATGGCATTCCGGAATTATCCCACTTCGCCGCGGATTAAAGAAGCTCACGTCGATAATTCCAGCGTCCCGGCAACGGGCCCATCCGTCAATGTCTCATTAAAAGTGTATGTGCAGAGTGTGGCCGTAAGTGCCTCGGCCAACATTCAATTATACGGAGTGTTGCATTCGAAGTCTACGTTCATTTACGTTGTACGGAACGGATGGATAATAATTGCGTGGTATTATTAATGCCGCAATTAGTGGGAATTCAAGTGACAAGAATGAATGTCGATTTGAAGCCGGTGACGCGTCAGCAAAGAAAAAAATCGAAAAAATCAACTCTTTTAATAATCATCGTAGACTATTGATGTATACATTTTTTTCATCAGAAAGACGAGAGAAATCGATTGCCGTTAAAAAATTTCAGCTATCTCCAATAGCAAAAAAAATAGTCAGTCACCATGAACATTTTTGAAAATTTAAGAAAATAATTGATTTTTCAGACTTTGATCGGCCGTAGCGGCTAAACGAAAACTCCAAATTGAACGCGGTTTGCAAATCTGAGCTCCTCGTACGTCAATTAGTCGGATTAGAGATTTTAAATTTTTCATGAAATCGTGAAAAAAAACATGACTAACCCCCTTGGAAATTTTGTTAAAAAATGCAACTTTCTTAAAAATCATCGTAGACTATGAATTTTACCATTTTTTTTCATCAGAAAGACGAGAGAAATCGATTGCCGTTAAAAAATTTCAGCTATCTTCAATAGCAAAAAAATTAGTCAGTCACCATGAACATTTTTGAAAATTTAAGAAAATAATTGATTTTTCAGACTTTGATCGGCCGTAGCGGCTAAACGAAAACTCCAAATTGAACGCGGTTTGCAAATCTGAGCTCCTCGTACGTCAATTAGTCGGATTAGAGATTTTAAATTTTTCATGAAATCGTGAAAAAAAACATGACTAACCCCCTTGGAAATTTTGTTAAAAAATGCAACTTTCTTAAAAATCATCGTAGACTATGAATTTTACCATTTTTTTTCATCAGAAAGACGAGAGAAATCGATTGCCGTTAAAAAATTTCAGCTATCTTCAATAGCAAAAAAATTAGTCAGTCACCATGAACATTTTTGAAAATTTAAGAAAATAATTGATTTTTCAGACTTTGATCGGCCGTAGCGGCTAAACGAAAACTCCAAATTGAACGCGGTTTGCAAATCTGAGCTCCTCGTACGTCAATTAGTCGGATTAGAGATTTTAAATTTTTCATGAAATCGTGAAAAAAAACATGACTAACCCCCTTGGAAATTTTGTTAAAAAATGCAACTTTCTTAAAAATCATCGTCGACTATGAATTTTACCATTTTTTTTCATCAGAAAGACGAGAGAAATCGATTGCCGTTAAAAAATTTCAGCTATCTTCAATAGCAAAAAAATTAGTCAGTCACCATGAACATTTTTGAAAATTTAAGAAAATAATTGATTTTTCAGACTTTGATCGGCCGTAGCGGCTAAACGAAAACTCCAAATTGAACGCGGTTTGCAAATCTGAGCTCCTCGTACGTCAATTAGTCGGATTAGAGATTTTAAAATTTTCATGAAATCGTGAAAAAAAACATGACTAACCCCCTTGGAAATTTTGTTAAAAAATGCAACTTTCTTAAAAATCATCGTAGACTATGAATTTTACCATTTTTTTCATCAGAAAGACGAGAGAAATCGATTGCCGTTATAAAATTTGAGCTATCTTCAATAGCAAAAAAGTTAGTCAGTCACCATGAACATTTTTGAAAATTTAAGAAAATAATTGATTTTTCAGACTTTGATCGGCCGTAGCGGCTAAACGAAAACTCCAAATTGAACGCGGTTTGCAAATCTGAGCTCCTCGTACGTCAATTAGTCGGATTAGAGATTTTAAAATTTTCATGAAATCGTGAAAAAAAACATGACTAACCCCCTTGGAAATTTTGTTAAAAAATGCAACTTTCTTAAAAATCATCGTAGACTATGAATTTTACCATTTTTTTCATCAGAAAGACGAGAGAAATCGATTGCCGTTATAAAATTTGAGCCATCTTCAATAGCAAAAAAGTTAGTCAGTCACCATGAACATTTTTGAAAATTTAAGAAAATAATTGATTTTTCAGACTTTGATCGGCCGTAGCGGCTAAACGAAAACTCCAAATTGAACGCGGTTTGCAAATCTGAGCTCCTCGTACGTCAATTAGTCGGATTAGAGATTTTAAAATTTTCATGAAATCGTGAAAAAAAACATGACTAACCCCCTTGGAAATTTTGTTAAAAAATGCAACTTTCTTAAAAATCATCGTAGACTATGAATTTTACCATTTTTTTCATCAGAAAGACGAGAGAAATCGATTGCCGTTATAAAATTTGAGCTATCTTCAATAGCAAAAAAATTAGTCAGTCACCATGAACATTTTTGAAAATTTAAGAAAATAATTGATTTTTCAGACTTTGATCGGCCGTAGCGGCTAAACGAAAACTCCAAATTGAACGCGGTTTGCAAATCTGAGCTCCTCGTACGTCAATTAGTCGGATTAGAGATTTTAAAATTTTCATGAAATCGTGAAAAAAAACATGACTAACCCCCTTGGAAATTTTGTTAAAAAATGCAACTTTCTTAAAAATCATCGTAGACTATGAATTTTACCATTTTTTTCATCAGAAAGACGAGAGAAATCGATTGCCGTTATAAAATTTGAGCCATCTTCAATAGCAAAAAAGTTAGTCAGTCACCATGAACATTTTTGAAAATTTAAGAAAATAATTGATTTTTCAGACTTTGATCGGCCGTAGCGGCTAAACGAAAACTCCAAATTGAACGCGGTTTGCAAATCTGAGCTCCTCGTACGTCAATTAGTCGGATTAGAGATTTTAAATTTTTCATGAAATCGTGAAAAAAAACATGACTAACCCCCTTGGAAATTTTGTTAAAAAATGCAACTTTCTTAAAAATCATCGTAGACTATGAATTTTACCATTTTTTTCATCAGAAAGACGAGAGAAATCGATTGCCGTTATAAAATTTGAGCCATCTTCAATGGCAAAAAAGTTAGTCAGTCACCATGAACATTTTTGAAAATTTAAGAAAATAATTGATTTTTCAGACTTTGATCGGCCGTAGCGGCTAAACGAAAACTCCAAATTGAACGCGGTTTGCAAATCTGAGCTCCTCGTACGTCAATTAGTCGGATTAGAGATTTTAAAATTTTCATGAAATCGTGAAAAAAAACATGACTAACCCCCTTGGAAATTTTGTTAAAAAATGCAACTTTCTTAAAAATCATCGTAGACTATGAATTTTACCATTTTTTTCATCAGAAAGACGAGAGAAATCGATTGCCGTTAAAAAATTTCAGCTATCTTCAATAGCAAAAAAATTAGTCAGTCACCATGAACATTTTTGAAAATTTAAGGAAATAATTGATTTTTCAGACTTTGATCGGCCGTAGCGGCTAAACGAAAACTCCAAATTGAACGCGGTTTGCAAATCTGAGCTCCTCGTACGTCAATTAGTCGGATTAGAGATTTTAAAATTTTCATGAAATCGTGAAAAAAAACATGACTAACCCCCTTGGAAATTTTGTTAAAAAATGCAACTTTCTTAAAAAT